>JAEIFU010000174.1:0-204194 GCA_018904235.1 Lordiphosa stackelbergi | reverse complement strand
GTCATCCGATACGGTAGGTTCCGACATATTAACAGCGGGCAATCAAAAGAAGACTCCGTGCAAAGTTTCAGTTCGATAGCTTCAAAACTGAGGACTAGTTCGCGTAAACAGACAGACGGACGGACGGACGGACAAAGCTTAAGCGACTCAGCTCGTCATGCTGATCAAGAATATATATACTTTATGTGGTCGGAGATGATTCCTTTTATGCGTTGCACACTTCTGGGCAAAATTATAATACACTTTTCAAGTGTATAACAAGTGAGAAATCAAGCCCGACTATAATATACTCTGTACCTGTTTTTCTCTCTCTCCCTCTCGCACTCTCTCTCTCTTTAGATTGTGCGGTGTTGGTTGTGAAAGGGTGGGAGGGTGGTGGGTGGGGTGATTTACTTTTTTGCTCATAACTTGAGAACCGCTCATCCGATCTTTATCTTTTTGGCAAATCGATACATATTGCTATTGACTAGCTATCTCTAGAAGAAACAAACCCTCTATCTACAAAACTGTATAAGACATAACGTTTTTTCCAAATTTCGGGGGCGGGAGGGGGCGTGGCAAAAATTGAAAATAAACTTGATCTGCCTGCAAGTATAAGAAGCATTTCTCCCATACATGTCAAACCTCTATCTCTTACCATCTCTGAGATCTGTTTGTTCATACGGACGGACGGACAAAAGGGGGTTCGAGGCTCGTTTATAAGATGACAAGGCTATATCGACTCGGCTGTTGATGCTGCTCAAGAAATATATACTTTATAGTGTCGGAAATGATTCCTTCTCCCTGTTACATACTTTTGCACAATTTTAATATACTTTAAGTACCTTCGGTACAGAGTATAAAAAAGACTAAAAAATAGTATCTCGGACACTAAACAAAATATCGATAGATATCGAGGCAAAATGTTAAGTGGCGCCACCTACCTGTCGTGTGATAACAGAGCAACAACAGTAGAAAACCACCAGTATTTTAACAGAGCTTCTTTGAGGTGCAATCTACTTGGCAACAGAGGGCGCCACTTCATCCAAAAAGCTTTCTGCTAAGAGCTTTTTTTGAAGTGAACAAAAATTAATAAAATAAATTTAACAAACTGTTTTAATCAAAAATAAAGCACATAAAATATACACAACCTTAAGCCTGCCAACAACTATTTCTTAAATAACTAAGAACAGGTCCCTAAACTCAAAAAGTATTAAAAATGTATGTTTGATATATTGTTCAAATATTTTTAAATCCTCCTTTCTTAAAGTGGAAGGAAAATTGATTTTGACTTTGTCACGGATGATTCGCCCGCTTCTTGGTCATTGACGGTCCGAAAAACGTCTTAACGCTCCTTCGAAATGTTCACAAACTTTGGTATTGTTCCTAGACAGCCGCCAAATTGATTTGTTTTAAAATGTAGAAATTTATGACTAACCCACCTAGCCCCAACCCACTTTTATTCCTGAGAGTTTATCAAACATTAACATAAAGAGGGAATTAGTCCACTCATATCAGTTTTCCAAGCTGGGCGAAAGGAGAGTGTTTAGCCAGGGTGCCCAAGCCCTATGCATTTCAGGCATAAGTGTTTTTGTAGAGCATACGAGTTTTGTACAATCATCACTTGACACAAAACTACAATTCTGTATTAAAATGCGAGACTACTCAATTTTCGAAAGCTTTGTTGGTCATGTTGGCGACCGTGATCTCCCACGTAGATTTGCTTCATTTCACTATAAGGGTTACCACACAAGCGCCGTATTTAAAATGTCTTCAATTGCTTTTTTGTTAAATTTATTTGTTTTTATTTACCACATTCTCACTGGATTTTGTTTTTGTTTCATACGTATTGTTTAATATTGATAATTTACAACTTACAGAGCTAACATAGAAGGGCTTTAAATTAGAGTTACATAGAGTTTAAGTATATAAACGGGGGAAAAGGAGCCTGAGACATGCGGGACCAGAGTTGAAAATGGAACTGCAAAACATATGTCTGTATGTATGGGCGGTAGGTAGGTAGTTTAGGAAGTAGGGAAATGCAATTACGTAAGTTAAGTAGGTTCGCTAAGCGGCGCTGGTGCCTGTCCAGAGAGTATGGAGTGAAAGCCACAGGAAATGTACAATAATGTAGCGTTAGTTTTGTTACACACAAATATTGTATGTAGTTTGTAATTAGGTAAGTGGTAGATTCTATATATCTGTTACGTATATCCGTTTGCTACGATAATTCACATTTAAATCTTAAAATGGTAGATTAGCTTCTATTCATGGGGTTTCGCATTGGCCAGGCGTTGGCTCCTGCTCTTCGCATGTCCGTATACATATTTACGTATTTCTGTTTCCATTTTTGCATTTAAAACCTATAACATTTAACTTATTTCGTAGGCATTTTCATCTGTTTCAACGAGCAGATATTCTCTTATTGTTGTCCATTTATAAATACATAAATATATATAAAGATTTATATATACTGTAAATATATTTATGGTATATAGTTGAATCTTAGGCGCTAGTTACGTATACATCTTGTGAAGGTTTTGTTGTTAAGATTTGTATTTTTGTTTTTTGTTTATTTTTTGGATAACTGCGGGAGTCTCAGGAGTTCCCCTCCTCCCACTAAAACTATATGCATGCTGGTATCAGTATCGGAAACTATATATACATATAACGATAACAGCCATGTCAATAGTTCTAGAGAGCTTTTCAGTCCACGCGCAGGATTATCTTTGCTACTGACATGACTGATCTGTATATATATAGTGTAGCATGCGCCTTACGAGATCAAAGCAAAAATTCGCATGCACAGTGGGGCAATTTTCGTTTGCCACAGCTCTAAGAAACAGAGAGAGGAGAGATAGACAAACCAAGTGCTACAACAAAAGAAAATTGCTACTGTATAAAATAATAACACAATAATCGAGTTCGTTTTTTGTTTTTTAGATTTTTTCAAAACCAATAATTTATTCGATTTGCCGGGGCAAAAGATTCTTCTTTTTTCATCTTCTTCTTCGTCCTTTTGTTTTTGTTCTTTAGATAATCTCATAAACGCTTCCATTAAACTAAACATAATAAAATTAGGCTTTAATTTAATTTAAAATTTAAAACACACTACAAAATACTTAAAACGAAACAGCTTCACTTTAGTCGCTTGGGCGTGAACTAAACAAAATTAATTTAAAATTAAACAGAGTTAACTAAAATTGCATTAATTTATAAGCACAAACTATACACATTCTTCGTTTCATATTTCATATTTTTCCGTTTTTGTTTTTCGTAATATACTTTTACTTGGCTAACAAATTCTATTTAGATTAAAGTTAAATTTTCAATAGTTTTTGTTAAGTATTTTGAATTTTTAGAATTGGTTTAAAAACGCGTAATTCAAAAATTCATATCAACAGAATTTTAACATTTTCGTTTTTGAGTATTTTTGTTTTTGTTTTTGCAAGAAATTAGTTTATAAACAAAGTAGCAGTAAGCAACAAAGGGGGCGGGCAAAAACTCTCAATGGTGTTTGAAACATAGCTAAATCTTACACTTGCGAATTCGTATCTTAAGTTTTTCGTTTGTTTTTGTTTGTTTGTATTTCTGTTACTTAGACAACTACATTTGTTCTTTTGTTTCATATTTACGTATTTCGGTTGCTTTTTTGAAAGAATTGTTTGAGTTTGCCATTTCGTTTACGCACATTAAGTAAATCGTTCATTTGTTTACGTATAGTTTTGAGTTATCAATAGTTAATTCTGATCTAAGTGGCCGCCCTGTACGGCCGCCGCCGCTGCTGCCGCTGCCGCTGCTTTTTGCGCCTGCGCCTGTTTCTCCTGCTCGTTGAGTTCCTTGATCGCTTGGATTTCCTTTTTCAATTTCATCCGTCGATTCTGGAACCAGATCTTGATCTGTCGCTCTGTGAGGCAGAGTGCGTGCGCCATTTCGATTCTCCGTCTGCGGGTCAGATAGTGATTCGTGTGGAATTCCTTCTCCAGCTCGAGGGTCTGGTAGCGGGTGTATGTCTGGCGGCCGCGTCTTCTTAAGCCGTTTGTACCTGGAAGCAAGCAAGGGGGGAAAAGCAGAACGGATTAGATTGGTCAACAAACAGTAAAAACTGGAGTTTAACATTGATTAAGTGAGTACATGTTCATATCATCATCCCTTCTATTTGCCAAGTTTTTGTCCATAATTAGCATATGAGCCCAATATTATTAATTTGATGATCGTCCACCAATAACACAGGCATTTGTGCTATACACAAGGCCTCAATTTAATTTAATACAATTTAATTTCTATTTCTTTTTTGTTGAGTCTTATGAGAACTATGATTCTTACATGAGAATTATAATTACATCCAAATTGGATGAATAAGATAATGCAATAAGAACTAGACGGAATCATAATATAAAATAACTATATAGACTATAGCTCTGAAATGAGTTATATACAGAAATGACCTATATACTCCAGGTAGGAATAGGCGAGGTTCGGACTTGGCACAAAAACAATTTTTGATCAATCGAATTACAATTTCATGCTATTCGACCTTTCTCTTAGCTTTCGCATTACTTTAACACATACTTGCTTAAGGATGAAATCAAGAAAAAAATGAAGTGCAGCTTGAGTCTCGTATATCACGCATTTCTCTCAAATGAAAAATACTCTTTTTGAAGTATAAACAACAATTTTACAATTAAAGAAAGAACAAGCAACTGACCGAGTTACAGGCATCTGCTTAAGCTAGCCTTACCTAAAAGTTGGTTCATCAACCCCATCCCTAAAATATTCCGATTTTGTTAAAATTTATAAACATTTCAACAGGCAAATAAAATTGAAAAATCGTTTCACAAAAGTGCAACAAGCTGTTCAGCATTTGCTGCTGTTGTTGTTGTTGCTGCTGTCAGTTTTCCTGCCATTGTCATAAATTGAAAAAAATGTTTTTTTTGGTTTTGTTTCTCTGTCGAGCTCGACGATCATCAAGCAACATATCGACGTAGGCAGCAGCAACAAGAAAAACATTTCATTTTTATTACCATTACCATTCGCCAGTTTGCTGAGTGCGGTTTTGTGGCTTTGTATCTTTGGCAAGATCGTTACTTTAAATTGATCGTTTGCTGCTGCAACGTGCGAGCACTCGCTGTGGTGGGACGGGATGCAGCCGTGTGCTACTTAAATTGCAGTTATGCGATATTATGCCTGTTTAATTGGGCCCAGAGAGCCAGGAGACGATGCCCGTGTTAATCTCTGATTTCAAATATTTATGAAGTTTAATTTGCCTCAAGTGCAATAACTCAATTTTATGTGTGCATACGCACAATTCCCCTCCCTCCCTCTCACATATCTGCATTATGCACAGGCAGACCATGGCCGATTTTATCAGACACTCCCATGGACAATGTTAACTTTCGCAATTTTATTGGCCAGGTCCAGGGCCAGGGCCAGGCCAGTGCCAGGTTGGCAGTGCTTGAGCCTGGCAAAATGTTAAGTTAAACATTATGAGCATTTATTATGTTATAAATTTGGCCTAAAGGTATTAACAAATTTATGCCGACACGAAAGTCATAAAGTGAAAACGCATTTATCTTTCACTCACACACACACACACACACACACGGGCGTACATTACATTGCATATGTATGAGTGCGTGTGCAGACTCACGTTAAA
Source organism: Lordiphosa stackelbergi (assembly GCA_018904235.1). Classification (NCBI taxonomy): domain Eukaryota; kingdom Metazoa; phylum Arthropoda; class Insecta; order Diptera; family Drosophilidae; genus Lordiphosa; species Lordiphosa stackelbergi. The sequence goes on along the minus strand of JAEIFU010000174.1, from coordinate 198,559 downwards.
TAAATGGCGAGAAAATTTTATAGACAATAAAAATTATATATGAAAATAAAATTGCCGACGACACAACAAAGAAATTCGTGTTTATTCATAAATTCGCATTTATTAAGTTGTAAATATCACAAAATACTCAAACAAAATTATTAACATCAATTTAATGTGCGAGAAAATTTGCCTTTGACAAGGCTGATGAGTTGTGGGTCCAAATTTATATCAGATTTTGTTTGATTCTATTGCTGTGATTTACTGCCATGGTAAAACGATATTTTCCCAAAAGTTGGAAAAGCTTAAAATTTATTACGGTTATGTCAACAAGTGAGTTAAAGGAAGGATTCATTTTGGACACATTGCAAGTTTGGTATAAAAAAGAACTAACTTTAAACTTTCTAATAAGACCTATAAATATCTATAATCAGACCAATTTTTATTAAGATTGGTTTATATATAGCTGAGATAGAGGCTTAACAGTCCCAATACTTAACATTCGTTCGAGTTCGGATCTAAATTGATGACCTCTCGAATCCCCCACTCTTGGCAAAATTGTAGGGTTCAAAATATAGCTTTAAAACTTTTTAAGGAATTAATATAATATTTTTACCAGGAATAGAAAGAGTGACAGAACTGAATCGGTGCTTTGAGAAAGGAAATTAAGCAAAAATAAAGTTGTAAAAAATATATTTATGTACTGGGTTTTTAAAAAGGTCGGTTTGATTCCCATATAATAACTGGTGAATATCTTGTGTGTTGGCGTCATATCATATAAGGCAATTTTTCTTATTCTCTTTCTTTTCAAATTGCCCCATTATTAATCGAAATTGATAAAATTATATCATTTGGACGTGTTACCTAGTCGTTCACCTTGACATGGTAGCCACAAAAACCATTTACATAGAAAATAGAGATAGAATAGTATTAGAGACTCTTTTGAGAGAAGTCGGCCCCAAGACGGAAAATGTCTTAATTCAAATCGAAAAAGAATTAAAAGCGTTTTTGCGATCTCATATGCCTGACCCAAAGTTCCAACAAATATATATAAAAATAGAATAGTTTGTAAACCGGTTCGAAAACCTAACTTTCGAAATAATAATCGGTACGAACCTTCAGGGCGAAGCATTTACCAAGTTCAAAGATTTGTCTTAATTTAAACAAACTTCTAACTTTGGTGCTTTTCAGGAAATACTCGATTTTAAAATGTATACAGAAAAAAATATGCGAACTAAAGTCAGGCTCAACCAAACTGATTTGATCTACACCTTCAGATTAAAATTTCAAGAATTCTTCTGTCAACTTAGCGTTTGTTTGTTTGGTATTGGTTTTCGCACTTGTGTTTCCGTCAAATCAAAACACTTTCGCCAACTAATGACCTCGAGCTGCCTAAAACTTGCTAGTTTGAAAATCAAATGTGGTTGTTGTAGGATGCTTTTTTGGGTTTAAAATAATCCGACTGAGGCATCAAGTCGAGCTCGAATAACAAAATAAAATCAATCAAGTGTGTTGTGAAAATAAACCAATATCAAGCTTAAGCCAAGCTCTCCCAAACTTAAGCCGGAATCAAGACAAGAATTCCGGGATTGAAAATTTCAAACTCAAGGCAAACCTCTTGTAACTGGTTTAAGGCCGTTTTTACTTCTCCTACATAGAACTATCTGGTGCATGAACAAACATATAAAAGAGTTAATTGTTGGTCTAACTGACACTCTAGAAGATACCGAATTCCAATTCTTACACGCCACAGAAGTACCTTTTCGTTGGTTTCAAACCTCCTGTGTTTTGTTAGAAGATTTAACAAAATTCACCAACCGAACATTATTGACAATCAAAAATAATTTTTGATATTGATAAATAAATTAACTATTTAATATGATTTAACATTCAAATTTACGTTCAATAGTTATTCGCAAAATCAACCGAAGCCTGTCAAATGAACCAATACCAACTACACACTCAACATCAGCATTCGCCATTTATCTAAGGTGGCTTTATCTATGTAACAATAAGCTGGCTAAGGGTTGCCAAGTTTGCATTTTATTTTTGCAAAATATATCTTAAATTTGAATTACAACTTAAAAATGCATCATAAAACATACAACAAAATCAACAAATTCCGAAACTCTGTGGCACCAACGGATTTTTCGAGAGATTTACAAGCCAACCGTCTGCGAATTCTCTACATATTCTACAATATTCTATAACACAACAATTCTGAAAGGTATCCACCAAAATCAGCTTTAAAGATTCTTAGTCATCGAATCGTTAAACAACATAAAAGCCTTTACTGATATTTTCGACGAATCACTCGATTCGTTAAAGAAGAGTAAGAAAAGGGCGCAAATGCTGTTGCTGATTTGATATTAATAAAACTTTTATATCTAAATACAGTTAAAGACTTCGTAAAATAAGTCCAATTTTACTTAATTTTGTCTATGAATAAATACAGAAATTCGGCAAATTATTTGCACATTTCAATTATTCCAATTGTTTTCTAAAGCATTCAATATTACTATAGATGGTTTCATTCAATGTAATCTCAGTGTTTATGGCCAGGATATTTAAAAGTAACATTTCCATTCCGCCTGAGTTGCTTCCCACTTGGCCATTCCGTTAGCGCATAAATAAATTGATTTAGCCCTAAACCTGTTTGCTGATTAACTTAAATCTGCGCCAGCACAGTTCTACTTCCATTTGCTCGTGCAGGTTCTGGGCCTGCTGTGGCTGCCGCTCCCTTGGAATACATCACACGCTGAGGTTTTGCAACAAAAAAAAAAAAACACAAAAAGTTTCATTTTATTTAGGAGGCAAGTGCCAAGGAGCGGTACGTGAGTTTTGCTGCTCAACAATTTTAAATGGAATTTGTCACGCGGCAGCGGCCGAGTAGCGGAGGCTCCGCCTCTCTCCCATCTACTTATGCAAAAATAAACTTTTTAGGAAACTTTGCTTCTATGTAGGATTTTTTTGGGATTCCTTTTTTATTTTGTGCCCAGCACTCGCTGGCCAAGTTTCAAATTTATTATGCGAAAAAGTGCGAAATTCATTTTGCTGGGTCGCTCTGCTTCGTTCTCGTCTTCTTCATCTGCGTCCTGCTGTGCTGTGCCATTTTCTTTTGTAGACTTTTCGGAAAGAAAAAATGTTGTGTATTTCTAAGTACATAATTTAAATGTCGGTATGTGTGTGTGGCGGGGGCTAGACAATAAAACTTTGCATGGAAAGGCGCGAAATTTCTCGTAGATAATTTAAACGTACATTTGCCGGGCAACGGGGTTGAGGGGTGGAAGATACATTTCAAGGTTCTGTGGGCTTTCTTTTTCCATTTTTTGGAGCAGCTGTGCCCGACTCCGAGTACGTGTTATAATTTTTAACTTAAATTCCGGCGGGATTTAAAGTTTTGACAGTTTACGTGTTTGCCTTTGCAACGAACTAGCGCTGTCTCGCTCTCCCTCTAGCTATCCTTTTCCCCGCTGGCTGACTCACCCCTAGACAGAGCGTCTCAAACGGGAGCGGGGGCCCATAAATCTTCAGGTGACGGTGACTCCATGTTGCATGCGGCACATCGTGTGATCTATGGTTCTATTATAACTATTTATATACACACACACACACGCATACACACACACGGACGGCTCTACTTATATTTAATTCGATTCTGTTTTTGATTTCACCGTGAAACCGAGCAGAGCAGAGCATGGCTCCCATTTTGCTCCCTGCTCTGCTCTAATTTATGTTTTGTTTTGCCATCGTCGTCGTCGTTCAGGCACATAAAATTGTCACGCACGCGCCCGCCAATGCTCCAACTCCAATACGAGTGGCACATGACCAAGATGAAAGCTAATCCACAATTTGATAACTCGAAATTTGTTTGAACTCTTAGCTGGAAATGCTGCCAGGCAGTTAAGTGATATTCCAGAGAAAGATGAGTTGATCAGCTTCCTAAGAAAAGGAGGCAAGAGAAATCATTCACCTTTCCATTCCTTCGGGCGGAAATGAATTTTTGTTTTAGTTTTCCAGCAAAGGGAAATCAATACAAAATCGATTAATTGACTGTGTGATAGTCACATGTGTGTGCACCACCCAACTCCCCTTGCCCTGCCCTTCGTTTGCTCAGCGTACGCATTTTATTCGCAATTTAATTAAATCTATTTTCGTGCGTGTTTTGTTCGTGGGCGTGTTTCACCTTGTATATGATGTACGCACACCCACTTAGCTATACACGAGGGTTGCCTTTTCAATATCTTGTCCTAAACAGCACAAACTTACTCAGAACTTTCACTTTTTAATTATAAAGTTAATTTCGAATGCGACGAATCAACAAAATTCGACTTTGGATGAAAAGCAAAAGGAGGTCCATTCTGAATGGTATGTAAGTAATACTCCAGAAGTTTCTGGATAATTAAGTGCACAATCTCATACTTCAGCCCTATTCGAGTTGGCCGAGCAGCAATGGCCACACCTGGCCCGCAGAGGCCGAACGCATTTCGCTATTCACTACGAGACGAACCGAACGCATGCCGAGGCTCTTCCCAAGAGAGCACACTGCTTTTCAGTTGCTAACCTGCGGCAAAGAAGAGTTAATATGGAAACTCAATTTGAAACGCCTCTCTCTTTTGAGTGATGTTAGCTATTTTGTGAAATGTAAACACTTTATTCAAAATAATTGTGACATAGGGAAGTACGGTGGTTAAAGGGAGACGGAAATAGTAAGTATATAAGTCAGAGAGCGAAAATGACAGCGAACAGCTGATTTATGATGATTATAAGATATAAGTCAGCTGATTATATCCGAATAAAAAGTTGTCGACGCAACAAGCTCTTACTCTATGTATCATTGCTTTTTGCCTGCGTGCATTGTAAAAACAAGTGTGCAGTTAGTGTATGGGGCCTGGGCAGTTATCGTTCTTTCACTGCAAACATTAAAGGTAACCCTCGTGTATATCTATCTATCTAACTATACATATTCACTCTCTTGGATTTGAGCTGCTTGCGAGTGTCTATAAAACAATTAAATGCGCACAAAAGCCACAGAAAGTCAGTTGAGGAAAACTAATTTTCCGCACTGCCAATCGAGTAGCACTAAATCTGTCAATTAAATTGGCCGCAGGGAGAGTACGAGGGCGGGCGTCCAAGTGCGTGGAATGGACTCGGGGGGAACAGCTTCCTCAGATGTTCAGACGTGATTATGGCCTATGCCTATGTCTGGATATTGATGCTTGCGGTGGCAAAATGCGCAATTGAGTTGCAATTGCAAACACGAAAGCAATCTTTGAGATACATGCGGCCGTGTACATAGGCAGAGATACATATGTATCTGCAAGCTGCAGCTGCAATTGTGTGTGCGGTTATCAAATTTTGAGCTACACGTTTAGGGTGTGTGCCAATTGCCAGCAGGCACATCCTTGGTATACCTTCAGCTTGCATTTGTATCTTATGGCTGCAGTTTGCACAGAGGAATTTTCCATTTTTTTGCACCACCTCCTCCCGCTCCTCCCGCCTCCCCCTGATGGGGCAATCAGCTTTTAATTGCTTTTCAACTGCATCTAGCAGGAGGAGTAAAATCCTGGTGGCACTTTTGGTAATTGACTTTGTTTTCGAGCTCGCCTTCCCAAGGTATGCCAGAATTATGTGCCAACGATGATTAAGCGCTTACATGTGCAGCTTCGTGGCGTGTACAGCCTACCAAATTGCTCAACCTAATTATGGCCGAAATTCACTTTTCGAGCCCTGCGATCGTCTCCGGGTGAAATTTTGCGGCCTGCACGGTGATAAAAATCAGCTTAACGAACCGGCTTAGGGCAGCGCATACTTCTTTTCGCCATGAAAGCGCGCCCCTCAATGGCCGTCCGATGATCTGTGAAATGGCACTGAGGCAGGGGAGGGAGCAACCGTAAGTGAAACTGGTTTTTTTAGTATGGCGGCATCTTACGCATGCGCACAAACTCAGCCGAGTCTCATCATTAAAATAATTCATTGCCGCGTCGGCAGTGGCCAAGTCATTGCGGTAGCAACTGCAACAGGTAGCTGGCTGCATCTGATCCTGTTCAAGGGCCACTGACCAGCGATCAATGAAAGAGTAGGGAGGACGCACTCAATTTTGAGTTATGACTTGGTTGAGCAGGCCAACGGTTGTGTAATTTTGGGTAAAGACCTTTTTCAAGAGGTTGGAGAAAAAGCTTTTCATCATCTTTTGACATTTTTTCACTTCGCAGACTTTTTATTCTCAAGTGTTTTTAATCAAGGCTCTACAAAAGTTTTCCATCCTTTGTCAAGTACTGCCGTTCCTTAACTTATCGAATTTTGGTCTTATTCTTAGATTCAAACTTTTAATATTCGATTTCTGTAGGAAATGACATGAATGTAATTAGAAGTTCCAAATCGAGAGTTCAAAGAAACAATTTGTTCAATTATAAAAATTCTTGAAAGAGTGGTTGTACACTAGAGCGGTCCCCAAACCGGCAAAATGGAAAAAAGGAGGTCTCAGCATTCCCAAAGCTAATATTTGTTGTATAATTAATAACTGTGAAAATCAAAAAATTGTATTTTTATTTTTAATGGGCGAGACAGGGTCTTAAAGTTTTAAAAAACATTAATCATACGACACGTTCACCAAATACAAATTTTTACAAACGAAGTTACTAGTTCTTTTCAATTGCTGTCATTGTTTAAAATTCATAAAGAGATCTAAATTTGTGAAAAGAAAATATTTACAAATTTGAATAGTTTATAAATCATCGCCGACTATTTATAACTGAAAAAATAGATGATAATAGGCAACACTGCGTATGAGTTATTTACAAAAACTTTAAACTCCATTCGCGCCCGTTAAAACTCGACTTTTTTAACTTTTGTTAGGGGGGTGAGAGCATGACCTTAAAAATTTCATATACATTGGGACCGCTCTATTGTACACAGGGAAAAATATCCGTTCGAATTGTAACGAAATCATGAACTTTTGTTGACAATAGTCTGCTAAGCACGCTTTTTCGATATTCATGAACATTCGTTCACATTATGCTATGAACATTTTGTTCTCACACATGAACGGTTAGGGCTTGTCTTATAAACATTATGTTCACGCTTTTCCGCCGACTAATATCCAGACAAAAAAAATAGAGAAAATGGAGAAGACTCCTCCTCCCGGGTGGTCTTACTCGGGAAGGGCGGGGAAGGAAGGAAGGAAGGGACGACCAACCACAACCACCGCGTGCGTTCCAACAACCACAACCATTTCAATCTGTAGCTAAATTTTATTAAATTTATTAATTTGAAAATTTTTCTTGCTTCACCTAGTCTGAGACTTCAACGCAGGACCACGAAGAGACTGAACGGACGACGTCGTTTTAACTCACACGACCATACAGCTCACGCGCGATACAGCGACAAAATCAAATTAATAAATGAATGCTTAAGAATGAAGTGCTTAAGTAAGCATTGAGACTGTCCGACAGCTCCCGGCCCTGTCGCGCAGCGGTAAGACATTCGCTTAATTTTAATTTTTTTAAGTATTTTTAACATTGTCTATATTTTTATACCTTGTACCGAAGGTACATAGAGTATATTAAGTTTGTGCAAAAGTATGTAACAGGAAGAAGGAATCATTTCCGACCCTCTAAAGTATATATATTCTTGATCAGCATCAACAGCCGAGTTGATATAGCAATGTCCGTCTGTCCGTCCGTCTGTCCGTCCGTCTGTCCGTCCGTATGAACAAACAGATCTCAGAGATGGTAAGAGATAGATGTTTGGCATGTATAGGACAAATGCTTCTTATACTTGCAGGCAGATCAAGTTTATTTTCAATTTTTGCCACGCCTCCTCCCGCCCCCCCAATTTTGAAAAAACGTCATATCTCCCACAGTTTTGTAGATAGATGATTCGTACCTTCTAGAGATAGTTAGTCTTTGGCAATATGTATCGATTGGCCGAAAAAATGATAAAGATTGGATGAGCGGTTCTCAAGCTATGAGCAATTAAGTGAATCACCCACCATCACCCCCCCCCACCCTATTACTACCAGTGCCGCACAATGTTAGAGAGAGAGAGAGAGAGAGAGAGAGAGAGAGAGAGAGAGGAGAGAGAGAGAGAGATAGAGAGAGAGAAACTTAGAGATGAGCGTAGCAGCAGCAGTGCATTCAGCTTCTTCTCTAGGTACAGAGTATGTTATAGTCGGGCTTGACCGACTTTCTTACTTGTTTACAATGCACTCTGGTCCGGAAAACATAAAAAAGCTAAAAATATTTATATTTTCATGACCACTTTTTCGCATTTCATGACTACTACCTTTTCATGTTTTATGAACGGAAAAAACCGACCAAAATCATGTCCATTTGGTTACGATTTTAGAACGTGATATTTTTCTCTGTGTAGATGTTTTCACAACATGAGCTTATTCCAAATTAAAGGAATCTGCTAAGTAGAGGTGGCCAAAAATCAATGTTCATGGCATCGATTATTTCTAAAATTTTAAGAAAATCATCGATTAGAATCGCTTTCTTAATTTGACTGGAATAAATACTAACGATAATTTCTCATCTCCTAGAAGGCATTTTTTTATTTACACACATTTTATACGGTTTTCTATTTACAATGTCTCTACACGTGTAGGTATCTGTCTGTCTGTCTACTACTACTGTTGCGTTCTACTCTCGGTCTCGTCATCGCCCATTTAATTTACAGTGTGGCAATGATTCGATTTCTTAGAAATACCTTATTAGTAAAATAAAGATGTATCGATATTCATGTTCATGTTCACTTCATGGCGGCCACCCTTTAAATAATTCCAAAGACTACACAAAAATAGTCATTCTATACCAAAAAAAAGCATAAAGTGCAATGTTTATGTAGAGGTGCGCACAGTACATACATACTTATTTATGCATTTATAAATCAGCATTTTTCCATTTTCCTCCCTCTAATATTTTTTGTCCTAAATCAGATTAGTAAACTAATTTTCCAGTTTTTGTAAATTTTAAAATTATCTCTTTACCCTTAGCACGAGTTTTGAAGGCGTCGATTTTCAATTATTTTTGGATTTTTTATACCCTTGGAGAGGGTATATCGAAATTGTCCGGATTTTTTAACGCACAGAAGGAAGCATCTCCGACCACATAAAGTATATTCTTGAGTAGCATGACGAGCTGACTTGATATAGCCATGCCCGTCTGTCCGTCGTCCGTCGGTCTGTCCGTCCGTCCGTCTGTTTCTATGCTATCTCCTCCGTCAGTTTTAAAGCTATCGTAACCAAACTTTGCACAAAGTCTTTTGGTGCAAATACGCTGCACATTTATCGGAACAGGCCGGCATCGGATGACTATAGCATAGAGGTGCCATAGGAACGATCGGTTGAAAAAGTAGTTTTAGTGAGAAAAACTTTTTGGTTTTCAATGCTATCGCTCCCAACCCTCGTATTTAGAAGTTTTCTATGATTTCATGAATGGAAAAGCAGGGGCGAGGACCAACCACCTAAAAAGTAATACATTTGCTATATTATAGTTTACTTTTTTTGTAGTTGGTTCGACAATGCTTTCTTTCTGGAAAGCAAATAAAATAATGCATGTTTGTTTCTTACTTACTTGACAAAACGAATTCGACTAGCATGAACTCGCGTCAGATAGCGACAAATCATAGTAAATCATAAGCACTCTGAACTTAGCCGCTCCCTAAGTAACAAAGGCCGTGGAATAGGGGGTGACGTGTTGCCTTTCAACGTCGAGGTCGTAGGTTCGAGTGCCTGCCCAACTGAAGATGTATAAACATATTTTTTATGTTTCGTTTCTTATTTAAGGCGTTTTTATCATTGGAGGTGTTCAACAGAACATTTTGCTCCCTGATTATGTATAAATTTGAAATATTATTCCTACTAAACTCCTTTTAGTGAAAATAATTCAAGAGTGTTACTTTTACTAGAAATCCCATTAATCTAGTTTTAATCTAATCAACTTCAGTTCAAGACCATTTCCATTCACTTTTTAAATTTCAGTTTCAGTTCTCTTAACCGTTGAGCGGCGGCTTTTACTGTTCTTCTGTCAAATTCAATTTGCCGCCATGTCACGGCAATTAAAACCCCATTTGTATATGAATGAATACATCAACTATTTATTGTCTCTATTTGTGTATAAATTGTATAATAATGCCATCATTGGCACACTAAACAGACAAACATATCTAAAAAGCGGGATGGCCGGGAGGGAGGGACCGGAATCCAGATGCCGACTGACCCAGTGCCCAAGCTCAGGCTGAGTGAAACCAAAACGCGACGAAGCCGAACAAAAAAAAGCGCTGCGGCTTTATCTTAATAGCTCAATTAATGAGCGATGCAAACGCCCCTGCTTACCCCGGCTCCCGGTGCTCTCCATGAATGTGAACACAACACGCCATTTCCATATTTACATAGACCCAGAGCCATGTTGTGCGAGTGTGTGAGTATGGAACGCCTTCTCAACGTGCTCTAACCTCGGCGTCATCATTAAAATAATCAACGACTCTATTTTGGCTCGATTCCATCTCCATTTCCAGTCCGACAGCTGGCGGAGCGTACAATTTTTCAACAGTTCAAATACGAAATACAAGCAAAACCCATTTTGACGAAGATGTGCGCAAAGCGCAGATGAAGTTATACCAAGTCCGCACAAAATCCAAAGACCAAACTTGGCCAGCGGACAAATGTCGGACATTATAAATAAATAAATAAGTGGCAAGATGTCAAGCTGTTTCATATCGGGACAGAGCATCGCAAACGGAAGATGACGACGGACGATGATGATGTTGTCCCCAGTCGTTTGCCATATATTTTCAATTTCAGAGTTCATTAGACAAAAACTAAAAACGCACAATTTACAAATTCATTCAAATAGATACGGAACGTATCCCATGGATGTGGCACCCCAGATGATGTCATGATGTCGCTGCGATAATTATCGATTGGAGTTATGGCCCCACTAGAGCGGAAATTGTACAACATTTCCGCAAGTGTCAAATCTTTCGAAAAAAAATGGCTGCCTCTTTCTCTGATAAGAAGGAAATTATTTACGACTTCAACTTTAAGATACGCCTGCAGAAGCGCAGTATCTGTATCTTTTAATTGCATTTGCGCCCCTCTGATTCGACACGCCCATTCGTTTGGACAAGTGGCAGCTCGCACTTGCGAGCTGTTATCCGTCAAGGAAATCGCCTTGAATGCGATTTTAATTGGTTTTCAGGCAGCCATTTTTTTCATCTTCTGTGGCGGCAGTGGCGTAGTGGTAGAGTTCGATCTCAGCTACACCGATAAGAAAAAAGTTGTTTGATTTTTCAGCCATCAATTGTTTGATGGTCCTAGCAAAAAGGGAACACTTTCTATTCTCTATTTGTTTATTTTATTTAACTAGATTCGTACATCATTTAAGCTAAGGTCCCACAGGCAAACAAAATTTGAACGCATTGTGCAAACAAAGTTAGCCTTGAACTATAAATGTTTACGTAAAGTAAATTTGGTGTTCCCACATGAGCAAATATTTGCTCTTGAAAAATTTGCGCAAATATTTCCCCTCCGCAAATGATTTGCGTTAGTGTTCACACAGTGGGGGGCAAATTTTATTATACATTTCTTTGCCCAAGCTTGGCTTTCACGCCGCGAAAACGAAGGTTGCTGCCAATCTTGCTTGTGGTGCGATTGGTTGGCGTCTATTTTTTCCTGTTTAAAGAACGTGAAAATTTTGTCATAATTACTTACAGATGGGAAATGTGGTCGTTTAGTGTTTTTGGCAAGGGAAAGTATGTGTGTGGCGTTATCGTAATCGTTGCACGTATCGATCGCATTTATTTTTATTTATTAACTTGATATATCGGTATAGCCATGTCCGTCTGTCTGTCCGTCCGTCCGTATGAACAAACAGATCTCAGAGATAAAACAAATGCTTCTTATACTTGCAGACAAATCAAGAGAGAGAGAAAGAGAGAATGTTGAGCGCAGCAGCAGCACTGCATTCAGCTCCTACTCTAGGTACAGAGTATATAGTCGGGCTTGACCGACTTTCTTACTTCTTTGGATTGATATAGGTTAAATAAGTTCTTCACTATTGGTCATCCATGGTATTTATCGTGGCTTAGTGTTGTCATAATCTGTCAGTCAGTGTTGTCCTAATCATGGTACTGTAGTTATGTGTGGTCTTTTGTGGCCTATGAAAACAGTTCCTTCAGCTGCAAAATTAATTGCATGCATTAATCCTGACATGTTTTTTACTTTGTTGGTCATTATTATATTTTTGATACGCAACGGTCTTTTTCCGCGATTTAATGATTTGTCAGTCACGGAAAGTGGCTCGCAGCTACAGCTTTAATTTTGGTATTGCAAAGGTGTTTGCTCTTACAATTTGCTTGCAAGAGCAAACTCGCAAACCCGCAAACAAAATTTGCCGAGGGTGTTCCCACGTGTTCCCATTAGGCAAATATTTGCTTCAAATTATTGGTGCACAAACATAGGCAAAGCCTACTTGGCAAATATTTGGGAGCAAACTATTTGGTGTTCCCACTACGGGCAAACAAAATGGGTAAATATTTTAAAATATTGGCGCAAATTATTTGCCTACGGGACCGTACCTTTAATTTCAGCAAACTTCACAAGTCTGAACAAAATTTTAATAACTTGTTTCATTGGTTCCACTTTACCTAAAGATTTCCCTAACGAAAAGTAGTAAGTTAATACGCCAGTGTTCTTAGAGAGAGAGATAGAGAGAGAGAACAAGAACTTAACAGAGAGTGTAAATACCTTTTTTTGTTTTGGTGTGTTAAAATCATTCAATGCAAATCTCTCAAAGCTACACTCACACTCTTCTTTTCTTCTTCTATAATCATTAAAACGTGCAACATATACTGAAATTTCATACACATTTACTCAACTAACCTTTCGCTAATTAATTAACTCAGCCAACACCTTGACTCGTTTTACCCATTCATTTGGAGCTACTTTTCGGTACTGCAACACACATATGCGAAAGGCAACCCGAAACTTCATTAAGGGCACATAAAAGTAAACAAGCGAAAAGTGTCGGAATTTCACACATAATTGGCACTTGAAGTTTTATTTTTATTTGCCCTCAACTAAACGACAAACTTATGGTCCAACTCGGTGCAAACGAGAAAGCGAGAGAGAATGGGAGGGGCGGCAGATGAAGCGGTTCGCTTTTGAGGGGGAGGGGGATTCCCGGTGGAAGTTCACAGCAGCTGCTCCCCTGACAAAACCAAAAAAAAAAGGGCAAGTGTAATTTTTTCTCGTCTCGCACTTGGAACTCGGTTGTTTTGTGCTGTGGGCAAAAGTGAAAGTTTACAGCAACATTTCTTTTGGTTATTCTCCACTCGTTGCGCTCCCCCTCATTCCCCACTCACTCACAGTCCTCCCTGTGCTGTTAGAACGTGTGAAACTAGCAGTTAATTTCCAAGTTGCAGTTGCCGTTCATATTTCGATTCCGATTCCTGCCGCGTCCATTTGGAGCGTTGCAGTCTAGTCCTGTGTGTATGCATGTGTGTGTTTGTGTGAGAGCAGGCGAGTTTGTCGTTTACAAGATTTATGTTCAAATTGCTTTTGCGCAAAATCAACAAAAACAATTCAGCCAACAGACTCTCTGGATACAGTGGGTACAAATGAGAAGACGATGTCTAAAATTGGACAGGCGGCGCAAAAAAAAAAACCCTTAAGTGTATAACGATCTCTTAATCCAATGTTAATCCAATGTTTGGTTCGTGGAATAGAGCCCGGTTTGCGGATCATTTGCTAAAAGCATTATGCCCAAGTGCATTCTTTAAGGGCAGTCTTAAAGCTTCTGATTCCGTGGATGTTGCAGAAATCCACAGGTATTTTTTCCAATTTCGCATTATTTGATCGAAATCGAAAACGGGAAAAGGCATGAATGTCTAAGCTCAATAATAAAGCTTACTCTTATAGAGACTTTATTGCTCCAATGCAAGTAACTCATTAAAATGCTCGATAGAGGAAAACAACAATCGTCACATAAAGTAAAATTTCGATATAAAGAGAGTGCCATAGCCCATAGTTGAGCAACAAAAACTTTAAATGTGTTCTCCCTTTTCTTCCTCTCCGAGCGAAGGTTTTGTTGCTGGCAGCGAATGATTTCGTGTGCTTGTGCCACGAGTACACACAAACATATATCGGGTTTCTCTTTCTTGCGGTTTTTATTGCCATAAGCTTATTCTTTGCGCCTCTGCCTAGGACAAAGTATGGAGTAAGTAAAATAATAATAAAAATTGGTAACATTCCAAAAAGAATGGTCACACTAAAAGTGTAACCAAGTTTAACGAATGATGAAGTCATATTAAAACATTACAAATTAATTTCTTATGGTTTATTTCTTTTAATAAATTGACCCACAGTGCCTGCATCCATCCCCAGAGGCGATGCAGTTGGTCGTCTCTGTGTAGCAGTTGTTTGCTGGCCTCGCATTTTTGTCATCGTGTTTGGTAATCAATAACATTTTCGCAAGTGAATTACCGGCTATTGTTTAGCCCATCCCTCACACCCACACACTAACACACAATTTACGGTTGAACAGGGACAGAGACAGCGAGAGGGAGACAGGGACAAGTGCTAAAGTTAAAATTGCCATTTTCATTGTAAGTCTCCAACTCTGCGCTTCTTCCATAGATTTATGATGGTTTATAATGAACTTGTAAAGTAATTATGCGCTGCGTCGCGTACGTATGTACGTACGAGTGAGTATGTGCCACCTTGGCACCACCCCAAGGCATAACTCAGGCTTAACCCTTTTCAAAAAATGCTTGTCGTCGTGTGATTTTTGGTCCACCCTTCTCCGGCAGGCACCGCTGCTGCTTTGGGTGCCGTTTACGCTTGTAATTACACGCTTCATTGTTGGCCTTCGCACACGCGCGAAGGACGGAGGAGCAGCATCTTGGATGGGTCTCCACTTTCATGTTGTTTCATCGCCTCACTCTGGTGTCGTATATCTCGCTTCTAATTGGGTTTCGTTGTGCGCTGTGCCCGCTAATGTCAACCTTGTTGTCTTGCCCCATGCGTGCTCCGTGCTCCGTGCTCCTCCGTGCTCTTGCCAACTCGAGATTCACTTAGCTTGCACATGCAAAGCAACAAAAGCCAACTCCAAAAAGACGAGCCCCAGCAAGCCAGGCCATTAAAAGTGGGCGGGGTTGGGCGTTGGAATGCTGCTTGAGCATAAAGGAAACGGAAACGTTAAGCTTCGTCGCTTCTTGGGATGCTCTCTCACTCTCGCTCTGTTCCTGCCAGTGTCCTCGTATGAATGTGTGTGTGTGTGTGTGTCTGGAGCTGCCGCCTGGTGAATTATGTTGCATGCTTTTAGGTGATTTAGTTCACGTTTGTATGCACAAACGTCTGCAAGGTTTTTGGTTTATGTTTTGTTTAACTAATATTTTGTGAAATCTTCTTGAAAATTATGAACTTGCTGGCTGGCCACAACTAAGGTTGTCCCCACTCTCCCCCCCTCACTTTCCATCCTCTTGCTCGGATTCGTATGGCAAAAGTTTTTCATTTTGCGCTTTGCCAATTTCACACTCTGCCAAACGCTGCAGGGCGAGCAATAATTTTGAGCCAATAGGTCGCCCCGGAATGGGGTAAGGCAAGTGCAGGAGGGTGTCCTGTAGTTGTCTGAAAAGTGCGCCAAATAAAGTAAGCAAAGGTTGTGACATTTCTTAGTTCAATTGGAACGGAAATGATCTGGCTGAAGATAAATTTGTATTTTTAGTGCAAACAGTCGGAGGTTATACTTTTTGTATTAAATTTTCTTTATGCGTTTCGAAACGGTTTGAAAATTCAAACAAATCTCGTACTTTAAATTACTATAAATCTTCCCTTAGAAGAACGGCTAGAATGGTTGGAAATTAGGCATTTGATTCATTTGTACTGAATAAAATATCAGGTTTTCAACGATTTTTATGTTTGATTTTCAGAGAGTCGTCAAAATTACTGTTTCTATACTTAGAAGGGAGACAAGGAAAATCGTTTACTCTTGCTTCTTCCTCACCTCTCACATCCCATAATCTTTGTATATTATTACTTTTGAATGTTTCTTGCCTGGCACGCTTATTAACTAAAGCGAAAGTCGTCTGTCCATCATAAATCAGAGCCATCTCCAAGTTATTTGCCTCCTCTTCCCCAGCAGCGCACTGGTTCTGCGACAGTTTCGGGCGCAAGTCTTTTCTCACATATTAAAAAAAGAAGGCAAAATCCCTACAACATTTTGCATAAAAAATAAAGCACCGAGTCATGTGTGTGTGACATCATATCGTATATTGTCGCATGAATTTACGTGACCATATGTTGTCGCTGGAGCGCATAAATTTCAAGTGGGCACAGTCTGGGAAGGCTTCTGTGCTCTCTCTCAAGTGCCGGGCAGACCTTTCCACCCCCTTCACGGCCAAAGCTCGACTTTTGCATATGCAAAAAAAAATAACACAAAAATTTATTGAATTTAATTTGAAATCGCGCAATGTCCTCCCGCCTCTGGCAACAGCTGGCAAACGATAGTCTGTATCTTTCTATCATTCCATGTTGGTACTAAGACCATATGAATATTTAAACGGCCATTTTGCCTTCGCCTAATGAAGCCGCGCAAAATTCGTTTTTAATTGCAACCGAAAATCCCGAAGATGGCGGGCCAGAAAAATTTCATTTTAATTGCCCCGCAAAGGCGTGCAGATCCCAAAGCCGGGCAAAATATTGCCACTTGTGTTTTTTAGTCTCGCCCCCAGACTGAACTCGATTTTCCAGCTAATGGATGGCGGCAGAATGGTTTGGGGGAGGAGGGGGTATGGGCATCGACATCGGCATCGGCACAGCAGCCAATTAAAGGCATGACATAAATCCAGCTGTGACTTGTATTGGGTGTTTCCGCCTGCGGCCCACATTCTCTTCTCTTCACAACGAAGCACCAAAAAATGTTCAAGATTGTTGCAAAAAAACAACAACAAAAAGCCAAGGAAAAGTTCGCCCAGCCAACCACCAGCCAGCCAGCCAGCCAGCCAGAGCTGGGACTCGTTCGCTTTTCATGCTCACGCCCGTTGTTTCATTTTACAATTTTTTTGTGTTTTGTTTTCTGTTTTCTGGTTGTTTTGTTGTATTATTGCATTGCACGAGTATTTTTCTACTTGAGTTGGCACCACCGTTTGTCTCCTTCCCGCCAAAGTTTCGATATGCACTTGGAAAAGAAAACCGCAGCTTATGCTAGGCCTCCCCCAACCCGAAGGAGATGTCTTCCTGTCTTCCCCTGGGGAGTTCTCAGCAACATTAAAATTCTTGAACGAAACACCCGATTCCCGAGTCCGACTTAACTAATTTATGTCGGACGACTTTGAATTAATGAATAAATGGCGGGGGCGCTTAGATGAATGGCCGGGACCATGCTTGGAAATATGTAAATTACTTTGCAAAATACACAACAACAACAAAAAATGGTTTACACAGACAGGCAAGAAAAAGCCCACACGCAATCTTGAGAGGGCAATGAAAACTTTTGTTTTATATTCGTTTTGCCATTTATTAACTGAAAATTATTTGGGCAACGAAATGAAAACTTTTCCAAAAAAAGTTTACTCTGAAGAAAATTATTAGGTAGAAATTAGAGATGTGACATATTAAATATGTTAGAAATGTTTTAGCCGTTCCCCTATTTCTCTTCTTTTCAAGCGTTTTTGTTAGACAAGCATTAGTTTCTAGGCAGCATTTTTCAAGCTTCATGCAATATATGTAAGGCTGCATTCACACTGTTCGACACATGAGACATGATATTCTAGTAGTCCTGCTTTTTGTTAGGTTTTAAATTTGAATAGCTTGTCAAATTCATAGAATTTCATGGGGAAAGACAGGCCTACTAGATATCATGGGTCATGGGTTATGTGTCGAGCAGTGTGAAGGCAGCCTAACTTCTGTTTTAGTGTCAAAATTTTGCTCTTCGATAACATATCGATAGTAAAATTAGTCTTTGGGAGAAAAAAAAATTGAACATTCGCCCGGGTGAGCGAAGGGCGGGAATGTTGTATTAGTGATTTCAATATTAGTATCGATTGTAGAATCACTGGCCAAAAACACAGAACGACTTTTAACATTAAGAATATTCAGTGAATCTCGTCAAAAATGTGCCGGTAGAACTGACTTGATATGTCTCAAAGTGATTTCATCAGCAACCTATAATCGTATTGTGTTAATCATCAAGTCCTATTTTTAAGCGAAATTAGAAGTGTCGACTTACAGCGCACTGCTGCGGCTGAGAACTTTCCTTTGGTCATAACTTGACCAATAGATGGTACCACTTCTTGCTTTTCATTAAGTTCAGACTTTCACAAATCAGTTAAATGGCAAACATTATCAGTTTCCTGAGCTTAAAGAAGTTATAAAAAAAGGAAAATGTTCCTTAATAGTGGATGCCTTGGAGAATTCAAAGAAACCGTATATCGTTTAAATTTTAGCGTGATGACTATTATATCTAGGCTAAGAAACTGAATATACGCAAAAACAATGAGCGCTCTTTCTAAACTATGTAAAAATGGCTATACAGCCGCAAAGGCCCAAGACCAAGCTTCTCGTCAAGGCCGAAGTTTTATATAAATTTAAAAAGGAATTTACCGGTTATAAAAAAATAGTCGGATTTTGACCGACATACCGAAAAAAATAATTTTAATCACTAATTTTGTGGAAATATTTCTAAAAGTAAAAAATAACCTTTTACCGTAACACAAGTTTCTGTAAGTACTGGAACCGGAACCGGTTCTGTGTAGTTCCTTGGTTTCAATGATTTCAGCAAATATACCACAAAATTTAGCTGATTTTCGGATTTTTAAGCTCATAAATATAAAATTCATAAAAAATTCCAAACTAGTTTGATTTGGCTAAGACTATATGCACTGGATCAAGATGGATAGAAACCAGCTTTGAAATGAAAAATATCCAAATCAATATATCAAGCACACACCAATTAAGAATTTTTAAATTTAAATAGAGTTTCCCCTTGAAGCGGAAAAAGTTAACTCCATTACAATCTAAAGGCCTATACTCAGATAAGATAAATTTTTAGTTTGCTACGATATTTCCCATGAATAGAAACAATTTTGTGCAGCTTTGAAATCTGAACACGTTTGCTAAGGCATCTTATTTGAATGAAATTGTTTCTATTCATGTGAAATATTGTACTAAACTAAAAATTTATCTCATCTAAGTATAGGCCTTAAGTCTGCAATACGTTGGAATCGGTTTACTCTGCTTTCAAAATTTGAAGCCATAGTTTCATTAAATTTTGTTATTTGGCTTTGAACCACTTTAGAACAGATGTACTATTCTATGGTTCGGAACTAGACTTGAACCAGTAAAACGACCTGCTAAGAATTACCAGCCTACAGACTAAATATGAAGTTCATAAGTTTATCAAATTCGGAGAGATGGTTTTAAGCGGCTTTGAATCGCTTTCTTTCCTGATCGACATGAACTAACTCTACAAGTTATATGATGATTGACTTACTATTTAAGAGTAGCTTCTTTATTTTATTTATCTCAAACTTTTTCCTTACATTGTCTTCTCTTAATATTAATTATTACATTTTCGAAACACCCTCAGTATGTGCATTTTGGATTTTCAGGTACCTGCAGTTCTAAGCCTCATTACTAAAGTTGTCAGTGCTGCTTCAGACCTGATACGTTGGATTTGCTCCAATTCATATCTAATTTCAGTACTACCCATGAAACTAACATATGAGTTCAGTACTGAAATCATACCTGACGACGTAGTAGGTCCTGCCAGTGTTAAGTTCATGACCCTTCTAAATCAGGGCTGATTCAGCTCTAAGGGTACACGCACACATGCGGCTAAAAGATGAACTGACGACTATCCATTATATGTTTAACACTAAACAACCATGCTTGATTGATACCGCAAAACTATTTACATCTATTCACAACAACAACCATCGGCATTTTCCAACCAAATGACTCTAGTAACATTTTATATGCTCAAGAAACGGCCTGTTATTTAACAAACTGAGATAAATTTAAATAAGATTGAATGATTTCTCTTACTGTGGCGGTCTCAACTCTTAAAGAAAAGCAGGGTGGCAAACACTCATAAGCACCAGCCCAGCAGTTGCGACTGAAGCCAATAAAATGAATAATCCTAATTAATATGATTTCTTCTTATCGAGGCGTGCAATTAAATTTGCCAGACATAAATCGAACAAGTCTTTCTCAAATTAAAAATGCCCGCATTTGTGGCCTTCCTCCCCTCCAAAATAATAAAAGTTCCGCAATTAAATGGGACACACACACACACTCACCCAGCAAACAGATGACTGGCTGGGAAGACGCAGCTTGGCATTATCTTTGGGCAAACAGACATGACAACGAGGAACAAATAAATCGCATAAAATATAATTATGAAATTTGTAGCTTGTTTGCCCCCGGGCGCCGCCTTAGAGAGACTCTCGATGCAGCGCACTGAGACTTAATACACGCTTGTAATTAACTTGTGATTTATTGGCTTAAGTTTTTAGCGGTCTCGGCTTCATTTGGCGGCCTTTTCTTTGCGTTTCTTTTCTTTCCGTTGTCCTGCACTTGTCGCGCGCTCCTTTTTTGTGAACTTTCTCCGCGGCGGCACGGTGCGCAACAAAATGTCTCGAAATAAAGCTAATTTATAAGGAAGTCACCCAGCCAAAGGCCCGCCCGCCCACCTTTAATATTAAATGTTACTCTAGGGACACATTTCGATGAAATATTTGGTAAAAAGTGTCTACGAAGAGAAAAATGCGAGGCAGCCGGCAGCTAGTCCGATTCGGTGTTTCACCTTTTTGGCCAAGCGACTTCCCCGTATTTGGCCATGCGTCTTGCTCAAGTTGCCAAAAACTTTCTCCTTGCGGCGGAACCAGCTCACGCACGTGGCAGTTGCGATGAAGACGATGGAAGCAGGAAAAAGGCAGAAGATGCTGCGGCTGCCGGCATTCGCCTTTGTTTTCCGCTCAAGCGAGGGCGGACGGGGGTGGTGGGTTTCGAGTTTTTTTGGGCTGGCACAGCCCAAGAATTATTACCGACCAAATAAGCGATATTTCTCGAGGGATGAATGTGCTTTGGTGCGTGTTTTATTTTATTTCGTTGAGTTACTACCCCGCCATCTAACGGTACATGCTTTCCCTTTTTGCCCTGAGGGTGGGCCGAGGTGGTACGAGTAGGTCTGCTCGTTCGCATGGCTGCCGTCGCAGAAGGAGGTGCAAGGGAAATGTCGAATGCGAAATTAAGAAAACATGGCAGTAAAATTGGGCAATAAATCATTGGGGGGCCTCAAAGTGTTACTTGTGCAAAGTACACGGTGTAGCAGTTGGAATTTGTTGCGCTACAAATTAGATAGATTTCTGCCACATCGTGTGGGAGGGAGAGAAAGATGGCGACCGTGACATATGCTAAATGTTTCAATGTGGCTTTAAGTCCCTCCCACCCCACCGTATTCCCCTACATCCTCACTTACAAGTGTGTATGTGATTAAAATGGCGATATGAATGCATAATAATATGAGAGTTACGACCAAGACCAGACCCAGACTCCAACCATAAAACTGCAGCAAACTAAAGCGGCGCAAAGTGCACTCCTCGACCATCAACGCCGGGTGAGTAAGTGAGCTGAACTTTGATGCCGCCACATTCTATTCGCATTTGCGCACCAACTACCTATAGCCATATATCTCTCCTGGCCGGACTAAGACTGGCTCGCACCAGCGCCAGCGGGCCGCTTGTATGCTTTTTTTTGTCTCTAGTCGAGCCAACTCAGAGTACCAAGCCGAAAAGCCGTAAAGCCTTGAATGGGGTGAAGGGACGAGGGCTGGGGGTAGGCGAGCAGTGGGAAAGAGTGCCGCCGTCGCCTCTGGAAGATTTATGCAGTTCATATTCACATTTTCCAAACGCCGCATACCAGGCACAGCATTCGAAACGAAATGCAGGCAAATGATGTTGGTGGAGCAGAGGGCGGGAGGAGCAGGGCCAGTGCAAGCGTGCGTCTGCCCATGTGTGTGTGTGTGTGTGTGTGTGAGGGAGAGTAAGTCCAGCCGCAATTGTTGAAGCTTTTTTGGGCGCAAAATGTGCGCTGAGTATTGCAGTTTGAAGTTGTAGTTGTTGTTGTTGTTAGGCTTCAAGTACAGTGGAACAAAATTTACTTTAAGCGGTGAAAAATTTTAAAAAAGAAATGATTTATACAAATCAAAATCTATAACGGAGAACGTGTCGGAATAGATTTAGCACAATTTAGACCACTTTTTGAGCTGATACCAAAAACTGCAAGGTATACTGAGGAAGTGAATGCAAGCCCCTTAAAGGTAGTACCATAGGGACAATCCTGGGGATCGTTGAGTCTTTTCTTAAGTGTAGGAATATAGTGACACAACCAAAATTTACAAATGAAACAAAACGTAGAATGCTTTAAATATACATATATAAATTTTCATTTATATATACAGCATTTCCTCGTTCGTCTGTCTGTTGCTTATACCACTACTATTCATCTCGTCATTTTTCATTCAACTTTCAGTGTGACCATCGTCTCTAAAAATACATTAACGCTAAAATACTTATAGATATATTAGCGGCTATTTTCAAAAATTCCAAATTCTACACTTCCGCTATTATTTACCTGAACTACGAAAAAATTCAAGAACTAAATAAATTTCATATTTAAGGTACAAATCGATGCCATTTAGCTCAGGTTCGTAGTAGTCCAATTAATTTATTAAATTACGAACTTAATAGATAATATTAAGTTCCTTTCAAAACTTGAATCTTCTGATTATCGGAAATGTTAATGAAACAGCTTCCATCAATTTTTTAATTTTCATCATCATATTTCAAAGCTTGCCAAATACTCTCCACTGTTCTGGCCTGCAAGCTGCACACCCATCCGCCTCCTTCGATCTAGTGAGGGAACTGCACACCCAGAGGGGGTGGGGCTTGGCTTAGCTTGGCTGGTGGATGACTGCAGGCTCGTGCAAGCGTTTGGAACACACTGCATATTAAGTTATTGTATATTAGGTGTTAAATCAGATAAATTTTCGCATAATACCGCATACAGCACTCGGATTTTCAAAGATTAACGTGGCGCACATAGTCGTTGGTCAGTTGTTGCTGTTGTTGCTGGGTCTAGAGCTGGTCTGGGCTGTGGCTGCAGCATT
This sequence comes from Lordiphosa stackelbergi, assembly GCA_018904235.1. Classification (NCBI taxonomy): domain Eukaryota; kingdom Metazoa; phylum Arthropoda; class Insecta; order Diptera; family Drosophilidae; genus Lordiphosa; species Lordiphosa stackelbergi. Next base: position 175,406 of record JAEIFU010000174.1, on the reverse strand, counting down.
TTGAAGCTGTTTTAATCATTTGAATGCTGCACATTGTTTCAGGGGCTAGGGAAAGAGTGCAGGGTGGCTCTAAACAGCATTGCAGTTTATTTGCCCGCTGGACAAACGGGGTGGAGGGGGCTCCATTTGTGTGCAGCCATTGATAAACACGATTGGAAAGCCCATAGTTTTAATTTCAAACAACAACAAAATAAAACTACATTTTTTAATATGCAATCAAAATTGCATAGTTAACAGATTATTAAAATGAAAATAAATTTATGCAAATTTTTTTGCTTTAAAAATCGAAACCCATGAAATTTGTCTGCGAGCGCTTCATTAAGGCGTTCATTATAGTGTGGCTGTGGTTGTTGTTGTGTTTGTATTGCACATTTATAAATAAATTTCACTGTTATTAAACAAAAGCTATTGTGTTTTATGAAAAGCGCATAAACAAAAAGGCAAAAAGCGACGCAGCTCGCGCTGAAATTTATTATGACAAGTTGCTCTGGCACTTTTATCTCTCGGCACACAAATTTTGCAGCAGCCAGCAAACAGACATACATACGCTTCTATATATATATACGTATATTCCCTGGTATTTATGCTGGTGTTTTGGTATTATACCATATACGCAATAAAATACCCACAAAACAAACTCAGCCTGCAATGCCAGCAAAAACTAACTGGAAAGCCATCCCAAACCATGCGGAGATGGACGCTCACACAAAGTTGGTCAGCATCAAGTGGAATGACAAATAAGTTGCTGATAATAATTTTGACAACAAAAACCGAGAAATGAAAAGGCAGTTAAGCTTAGTTTTAATTAGTTGAAATGGAGAGAGAATTTGTTCAACCAAATTTGTAAGAAAGGAAAAATTCATTTTCTACATTAATGAAAATATAGCCGAAGGCTTGGTAAATATTGTTTAAACGATAGTCCAGTTATGAGCAGAAGAAAGTTCACTTCTGCAGCACTGCCAGCAGCAGGGACGACTTCAACTTACGCTCTCGTTCCTTATGAATACGAAGTAAACTGTCAAGTGCAACTTTTTGAAGCTATTCAAATCAAAATACTCAGCCATGCTCCCAACACTTTCGCAAAAATTTTGCGACCTTGAGCCCAAATTTGGTTTAAAACCCGGTTTAAAATCGCCAAAGTTTTGTGAAAATGAAAATGGGAGCATGGCTGATTTTGAAAATTTTTGCTTAAGAGTCATACAAATTTCGAATGCATTCAATGACCCCAAAACTTTTAACTTTATCTAAAATTTGATTGCTTGTAGTCCTTGGAATTTTGAAGGTAGCAGCCAGTTGTATATCGATATCGGTAAGTCTTTTTGAATTATGGTCACTCTGATACAGATGGCTTGAGCAGAAGACGTTACTAGATTAGTGACAGACAGGCAGACGAGTTGTAAATGGACACTATCACAAACATACTGAAAAGACGAGCGAAGACGTTAGAAAAATAAGGTTTCAGGCCAGAAGCATTTTGGCTGTTGCACAGTCTTACTGGAACGATTCCGTCAATATGCTAGCTCCATCTTTTAGTACGTTCTTTCGGAATCTGCTCAGTTAGAATGTTTGTGTAATCTTTCACTGCTGTTGTTAATACTCGAAATATAACCGTCTGTATTTCCGTAGCATTGGTCACGTAGCCAGGTGTTTGGTTTAATGTTTTTCTGCAGTAGTGCATAACGTATCCAGGAATAAAATAAATAAATCGTACAAAGTTTGCAACACTGCTGGTTGCTGTTATCGATTCTTTTTCTCGATTTTTTTTTAATGGGAAAAATATTTATAAGATATGATCCTCAGAATAGTTATGATGCTCTGTTACTCTGTTGATCCCGTCAAGACCAACAAATTCTTAATGTATTTGATGGTAGCATAAAAATCCTATCTCGGCTTTGTTTGATTAGCTACCATTTTCTTTTTATTGCACTTTGAACTTTTCAGCTCCTGAGTTGGGCTTACAATTCCATATCTCGTCAACTATTTTGAATTAGGCTTATATATATATCCAAAACAAAGATGTTGCTCTCGGCTTGGCGTACAAAACATTTCGTTGGAGTAAATCCAAAAAACTACATCTTCCAATTAAAAACAGGTTAGAAAGTTGATCAAGCCCGACTGTAATATACTCTGTAGCTGCAGTAGAGAGAACTTTCTTTTGGTTTGATTTTTAAAACTGACCAATAGATGACCATTTCAAAACTGACCATTGATTTAAACTTACGTTTGGTGATAGCTTGAGTATTTATCATAACATTTTTATCATTTCTTCATCAAATCGATAAATAGCACTAAAAATCGTTAGAAAGTACGAACCATCTATCTTTAAAATGGAGACACAAATAACGTTTCATCCAAATTGCGGGGTCGGGAGGGGACGTAGCAAATGTAAGAAGTACATAAGTTCATGTAAAACATCTATCTCTGACCATCTCTGAGATCTGTTTGTTCATACTGGAGTACGGTGGATAGACGGTTATGGCGATATCGAATTAGCTGTTGATGCTGATCAAGAATATATATAATATATTCCTTGTCCCTGTTACATACTTTTGCAAAAACTTAACATTACAAAAATTGCCCTGAAAAACCAAGCTTTGGCCAATTTTTTTCAGTTTTTCAACTTAATCTTGTGACAAATGTGGACAAGTAATACAGAAAAATGTTATACATAGCTTAGACCAAAAAAAAATAACCAGTGGAATGAACCAACTTCATTTAATTACTACTTAAGTATTGAATTGAATTTCTTAATTTTTGTTTTAGTAGTTTTGTTTTTATACCCTTGCAAAGGGTATTATAATTTTGCCCAGAAGTTTGCAACGCATAGAAATATTCATTTCCGACCCTATAAACTATATATATTGTTGATCAGGGTGACGAGCTGAGTCGATTGAGCTTTGTCCGTCCGTCTGTCTGTCCGTCTGCCCGTCTGTCTGTTTCTACGCAAACTAGTCTCTCAGTTTTAGAGCTATCGAGCTGAAACTTTGCACAGAGTCTTCTGTTTACTGCACACTGCTAACATGTCGGAACCGACCGGATCGGATGACTATATCTTATAGCTGCCATAGGAACTATCAGTCGAAAAATGGCATTTAATGAGAAAAACTTTTTTGTTTTTAATGTTAACGTGTCTTACATCAGCGATTATTAATATTATACGCTTTTCTACAGATTTGGAAGTTTTGGTCAAAATCTGATGACTATATCTTATAGCTGTCATAGGAACTATCGGTCAAAAAGTGGGTTTTAATGAAAAAAACTTTTTTGTTTTTAATGTTAACGTGTCTCACATCAGCGATTGTTAATATTATACGCTTTTATACAGATTTGGAAGTTTTGGTTAAAATCTGATGACTATATCTGATTGCTGTCATAGGAACTATCGGTCGAAAAGTGGGTTTTAATGAGAAAAACTTTTTTGTTTTTAATGTTAACGTGTCTCACATCAGCGATTATTAATATTATACGCTTTTATACAGATTTGGAAGTTTTGGTCAAAATCGGATGACTATATCTTATAGCTGTCATAGGAACTATCGGTCGAAAAGTGGGTTTTATTTAGAAAAATTTTTTTGTTTTAATGCTGGCGTTCTTAAACTCTGATTTATTTAAACATTTGCAAGGGTATAAAAACTTCGGCAAAGACGAAGTTAGCTTGGCCTTCTCGTTTTACTCTTTTATTGATTTAATATAAAATAACTTCAATTTTTTTTTTATTATTAAAGCAATTGCTGCAAAAATTTACAATATTTTTGAGAGTTGCTGAAAATTCTACATACTAAAAGACACTAAACTATATGAATGGTCGATCGAATGAAGTTGGAATGTTCACACCGTTTGATTATTTAAGTCTAAGATAAGTTATTGCCTTGCGTTGTTTAGTCAAATTCGTAACAGTTTTCAAGGCAATGTTATAAAACTATTCAAATAAGCAGAAAACTTGATGATTTGACGATATTTCTGAAATTTTGAGTATGAAGATGTGACTTTTTTGATTGGCTACTAAGAAATGTTTTGTAAGCCAATAAAAGAGCAACAGCTCCGTCTAAGACATAAAAGCGAAGTTTTCAGTATTTTACAAATATTCCGTGAAACTCCAAAAATGCAAAGAATGCCTTTGAAACAGCCCCATTTTTCGATAAAATATTGTTTCATTTGTCTATTTGCTCAACAAATTTTTTTGGCGCCCCTTAGTTTTCATTTCGTGTACTTTTTCTCTTAATTATTAATTTTTAAGGTCTCAGCGGAATTGCAGTCATTACTCATCGAAGCGCGCCGTAAGTAACGTAGCATCAAGATGGCCAATTGCAATTGGAAATAAATGAAATGCATATTTAATTCAATTCCAGCAATTTTGCACTCATCCTTTGGCTAATCCGTTTGCTCAGTTGATTAAACGCAGCCAACTTCTATTTATTATGAATTTGCAGCAACAACAACAACAACGGCGAATTATGCACGCCGAAAGGCAGGCCAAGTTGATTGCACTTGCTGGCATTGGCCAAGAGGGGGCAGGGGCAGTCCAAACAATTTACAAAAACAGGCTAAGAGGATACCAGACCAGGGCCGGGGACACGCTCCTGGGCGCGTGAAAAAACCTGCCGTTGATGGTCAGAGAGCTGGGACTGGTCAGCAGGTTGTTGTTGATTTGTTTTGGCCAGTCGATGGTCAGTTGTTGTTGTTGTTGTTGTGGCTGTTGCGCGCTTTCAAATTGCCCATTGCCGCTGCCCGTTTGTCGGGTGAGTAAAACGATTACCCGCCGGCTAGGAGGCCCGCTTTGGCTATGTGTTGGAACAACTATTATTAAGCCTTGCTCTGATGTTGTTGTTGTTGTTTTTTACAAGTGCACGTCACTGCGGCCATTGTTCTGCTTTGGCTTGGAAATTATGATTCGCATGCCAAAATGAATTGAGCTGGCATGCAACATGCTTAGTTTTACTCACACACGGGGCAAGTGTAAGTGCGTCGTCGTCGTCGTCGTCCAAATCCTCTGGCTTTTTAAATGAGCGCTCAAATTGCCCAGTTATTAACTAAATTGATTTTAAGTATGTTTTTTTTTAAATTATTTACTTTTAAATGTTTTGTAGCTGTGGCATTCTAACAACTTTGTAGCTGTTGCATTTGGCCTCTGGAAAAAAGTTGTTGCTGTTGTGGACACCATTTTTGTATACGATAAGATGGTGGAGGCATGAATTTGTTTTGATTATATCCAAATTGATTGTAAACATTGCATGCAATTTCCTTTTGATTTCGATTAAGATAGGCAGGCACAAAGCGTTCGCCTCGAGTGTTACCGTCCAGCAGAAATTGATTGAATGGTATGGAAAAGATATTGGCTTATAAGGTGCGTTTCGTAGTTATAAGAAACTGACCTTTTTTTGATAGCAAATTCTAAATGAAACTGAAAAGAAACGATTGATATAAAAGATCTTGTATCTAGAGCAGAGCACCTGTGGTACAAACACACTCCCCAATTCACACCGAATGCTCGCTGAAGTCCTACCTTATTGTGTGTTGTGACGCAGTCACATTTTCGCGCTCTCTTTTTGCGGAACCCCGATCTAGAGCTGCGATTGACATTTCGAAAATAAAAACGGAGGGATATTTTCAATATTTTTAATCTTAAAGAAAGCCCGGCATGAGCTTAAAAATTCAATCTCGACTTCTCGGATTTTCTACATAATTCAAACTTTAAGGGATTGGCCCAAGCCTTTCGAAATTATATCATTTCAAATGTGCCTACTTTAATCACTTTCGGGATCACATGTTCATAAATTAGAGAACGAGAACGAAAAAATATAAGTAACATTTTAGACAAGCGGCATCAAACGATGGCGATGGTGGTGTGCGATGAGATGCCATTCCAATCGTGCTTGGTGCGCATAGCCAGTTAGAACTTAAACTGATGTGGTCTTTTGAAGTGTATGTGGATGCATAGGGGAATATGGAAGAGGAAAGAAAGTAAAGAAGTATCTTTCCTGGGATCAAATCAATATTACATAACGAGCTCAAAAATAATCTCGAACATGCTTAAAATGATCCTGCTTTGGGAATGAATTGTGCTCGAATTTGTTGGTTAATTGAATCTCTTTTATGATTACCTCGGGACAAAAGTAATCTTGTGTAGGATTAAAAAAGTCGGATTAACTCAATCTTTTTCTGATCGGGTCAAAAATTACGGGCTTACCCGTTTGGGATTGTTTTAATCCGATATGGATAGATTTTATGAGTTTATTTTCGCACATCAATACACTCTGACTTTTTGGCCTGACAAACCTACAAAAACTATTGGATATTCCCTTTGTGCAACAAAGTTCCCTATGCAACAACAAGTACCAAAATTATTGTTACTTATAATCGTGCTGAAATATCAGTTGGGCCACAGCGCAGCACCTAATACTTTTTTAAGGATCCAAGATCTACAGGTGTAAAGCTTTTTTAAAGTCCGCATTAGGAAGCTAATATTAAAGCAGCGCTTAAGCGTCACGCTGCACGCTTACTAGTTTACAGCACACATATCGAAGCATTTGCTTGTCCGAACAAAAATATCCATCCTTCGTATTAGTATTCGCTGCTGCGTACATTGTTGATGCTGCTGTTTTTAATTGCTTTGCAACTGCAAAGAATCCCCCGAACTCTCGTAAAAGCTGTCGAAAATTTGAACTTAAGAGAGAGTTTCTTATTAAAAGTGGATAGCAGGCACTTCGTTATGCAGAGAAACTAAAAAATTTAAAAACCCTCAAATCAAGAAATACATCGGTAAATACCTTTGGGATTCCCAAGCGGTCATAGCAATTCTGTCATGAGGTACCTTCTGCCAACACACTACGGACAGGCGCAGACAGCTGAAGATTGAATTGGTATTCATGAAATAGCAATACTGCGTGTCTTGTTTTAGAAAAGTTGTGGACAAAATCATAACTTAATGACCTAGAGCCTGCCTAAAAAAGTTCTACGATCATCGGGAATATATTCAACAATATAAGGAACCGTTTTGGAAACTGCACCTTAGAGTTTCCAACGGCTTCGAATCAAAGGCTTACAGCCTTCCTAAAAGCACTTGATATGAACTCCATAAATCTTAAAAATGCAAAAGATTTTAATTTACTAAATAGTTATGACCAAGCATTTATGTTAATAAGTGTTTTACATCGTAGTAAAGTGAAATTGCAAATTCGGAAATTTAAAAAAATATTAATTTTCAATTTCTTAAGCGGTTTGGACAAATAAGCGTTCAATGAATTTTAAGTATATCAAAACATATTCCGCTGTGCATTTTCTAACCACCAACTTCCGTGCATAAATTTTCTATTAAATTTAATTTAATTTTCAAAACTTTTACAACCCCAACAACAAGCGGGGCCAAATGAGTGCCAAGCATGCAAAATGCTAACAAAAATGTATTAAATGGTAATAAGAAGCGTGTGGAGCGGGCCTAAGCGGAACCACCTGGTAGGAGAACCATTGGCCACCATAAACAGTGCAATTAAACTAATGACTGTGCTTAGGCAGTGCGATCGGCAATGGCGATGCCACATACGAGTAGACCAGGCCTGGTGGCCACACACGAAGACGAAGACAAGGCGAAGACGAGCTGACTCCACGACTGGCCGAAACCGGCCCCAATGGCAATGGCCATTTGGCACTTGCGCATATGATTAACCTAAGCTGAGGCTTGGTCTTGGACTTGAGGGCTTGTGCCACGTGCATGATGAAATGTGCGCGATTGTCTAATGGGTCGCCAAATGGGCAGCACTGGACGTCTGCGTCTCCTGATGTATGACAGAAGATGCTGCTGCTGCTCTGCCATGTTTATGGTTGCCATGGCACCCGCAAACCGGTTCTTTGGTTATCTTAACAACCTAACCGGGGCCCAGGTAGAGGTAGAGACACAGGCAGTCAGGCAGCCTGCTGCTGGTGGTGGCTTTAATGGCTTCTGCCAACGATCATAGGAGTGAAATAAATGGCCAGACGGAACCAATAAACGTCGCGCGTTATGCCTGGACTCTTTCATCGCGCGACCAGCCTAAATGAGTTAAGAACTGTGGACAGTTTTAGCAACTGGATTGTCTCGTTGACTCGCAGCGATTTATGCATATGAGCGGGTCCAAGGAAGGAGCGAGTCAGTGGTGCTTCTCCTCCTCCTGCTGCTCCTCTGGCTGGGTAATAATACATTTTGCATTATAATAATATCAGGCTATAATTTACGAAATATAAAAACTGCCTAGACAGTCATCAATCAGACAGCTAAGCGGGGGTTTCCAAAGGAATTGACCTGCCCGGGGTGGAAGTCAGCCAGGGCCAGGTCCCCGTCCCGGTCCGGTCTGGTCCGGTTGAATAATAAAAGTAATTGCGCTTTACCCTTTAGGGTTAGCGAGTGAAGCAAATTGCAACTTGAATGCAACTCGTTGGGGAATGCGCTTTTCTATAAGCATTAAAATTGCTATAATTTGTTGAAAATTGCATTTTATACATAACCCATAACAATGGGCCGCTCTTTTGAGACAGCAATTTATACTCTCCGAGTTTTAGTTTAATCAATATACGGCTATAGATAATATGGCGGGGCAGTAACTATTATTAAAGATGGATTGCTGTTGTGGGTTGTTTTTGTTATGTTTTTAGATTAAGTGAAGGGCAAACATTAGGGAATTTGGAGCAGTGATTGTTTTTCGATGTACAAGAAGTAAGAGAAGGCAAAGCAAAAAATTTTAATCCAAAAAAATGGGAAAGTTTTATTATATTTTTTGAAGACAAAATGGCTTTTTATTGCAGACGAAAAGTTGAGATCAGACACTTTTTTAATAACTCTGCACATAAATATCGGGAAAAATGGTTGAGAATCAATTTAGTGGCTCATTAATTTAAGGCGGTAGGCAGTGGCTGGTGCAGCTGACGGATGCGTTAAGACTAAAACCCTTTTTATTCTATAGCCGAAGTTAGTCGCAATACTCTATCACTGTGCCAAGTGGCCACTATGAGGAGGTGTTTCTGAAGAAGACAGATGAAAGATAAATAGAGAAGCAAAGTGAAGACTTGGATGATTGCTCTATAGCAGTGGTGCCCAAACTCAAACAATCAAGCATTGCGCTTGTGTGCGTAGCAGCGAAACACAAAGTAAGCGTCACGCCGCGTGTTTGACATTTAAGCAAATGCGAGAGAACAAAATGCCGAACACGCCCATCGTAAGAGAGCAAGCCGTCAAGCTTGCGGGATTCGAATCCCGAAGGGGTTTGAAATATATTGGAAAATCAGAAACTCGTGTTTGTTTGTTTTTAATAAGCACGTAAAAAACATTGACCTCGAGCCAGCTAAAAAATCCCAAATAAAAAACATAGGTCACTATCCAATAACAACATTTTCTAAAATCACTTTCTTAAAATTAGGGCAAAAATTACCTTTGATTTAAGTCTAAAATAGGTTTTAAAATAAATATTTAAATTTCTTATAAAATCAGTAAAGATTTTCTTTAAAATGTGGGAAAGGAAATCGTTGTTAGAAAAATTACGTGAAATCTAAAATCTTATTCTACAAAAGGAGGCTTGCGCAGAAGAAAATAGCCTCGTAGGAAAATAAACTCAAAACTAGAAAGCACAATTCAACTCCACTCAACCATCGTTAAGAAAAATATAAGTAGCATCTGAGACTCTTCTAGGAATCTTGTCTGGACTCTTTTAAAGTCTGGTTAAAATAAAGGTGTGAGTGTGGCGAACGCTTATGAGGCATTGATATGAATCATGCCGTATAAGCTGTGCTTCGGCTATCACTTACTCGATTCTCAGTACTCGATATTTAGTACTTGATACTCAGTACTCAATACTCAGTCTTGAAACTCAGTACTTGATACTCAGTACTCGATACTTAATTCTCGATACTCAGTACCACCCCTCAAACCCTTGTTCATAATCCCTTTATCACACAACCCAGCTGCTGCTACGGTAAATGAGAAAAGCGGTCGACTTTGCTAAAACAAAGGCGTACCAAAAAAATCTGTGGCAAAGACTAAATTTTTCTAAAAAGAAGAGAACAAAATATGCGTTCGTTACGAAGACTTACTTCAATTTGAAATCAAAATGTATTCTTCAGAAATCTCGGGAGTCGCATGATGCGTCTAATTAAGAACTAAAATATTTTCCACTAATCGATTCATTTCCATTATAAACTATTCCAAGCGAAATAATTACTCTTTTAATTTCCTCACCTTTCTCCCCTCGCGCTGTCTTCGCCCTTTTTGTTTCTGTGTCTCTTGTGCAGCATATGGCTATGGAAAATTATGCAAATTACTTAATAAAATGTTGTCAACAACAAAATGTATAAGCTAAATACAATTTCAATAGACCAATCTTTGTAATATTCTCTGTGGGTCCCTTTCACTCACAGCCTAAGCACGGGGCGTTTTTGTTTGGCCATTTATGGTTTTTTAAGAGGCCAACCCCTGGCCCAGCCACCCCAACCAACCCCTTTCGTGACCGAATGTCCATCGCTCAAAATTCCAACCCCCCGCTGAGGGTGGTTAGAATTACTTGTAAGTAGAGCACCGTTTGGGAAAACCTGCTCAAGTGGAGTTTCTTCGAACGAAAACCAATTGGCACATAAATTTCACATTAACCTGATGCAGCGTAAACTCGCACTGCAACCCTCGCTCACGACTCACGTGCGCCTGTGCTTCTGCTTCTGGTTACCATCTTTTCGCTTCTGTGGCGTTTTCAGCCGAAAGATAAATAATCCGCGCGCTACCCAGACGCAGTCATATTTGCGGTTGCCCTCCGCCTCCTCTTGTGAGCCTGACTTCTTCGCATTTTCGCAATAAAATCGTAATAAAACACATTGGTCACGTAATTTCGTTTGTCTGTGGGATTTTATTGCCATTTTTTCGAGCAATTTTAAATTGTTATAAATGTGAGCCGGTGTGTTTGCTCTCCCCACTTTGCGTACTTATATATTTATGATGTGGAAAATATCTTGAAAACTGCAGGCAGTAAAATCGATGATGGTGATGTGGATGATGTAGATGAGCGGGAGCGGGGAGTACTGGTCAAACATTTATCATGATAATTACACTGGGCTGTGGGCGGAGGGAAGCAAAGGCGGCGGCCAAATGAACAGTAAAAGCTCCCGCCTTCGAGCCGCAAAGGCCTAACTTTGTCGTCCAAACACCGCACAAACGACAATTAAGCAACAAAACTTTGATAAATTGCTTCCTCGCTCGCATTTTATGAGTTTTCCAGTCGGTTGGACTGTTTGGGGGGGGGCGAAGGATGTCGGAGAGCTTCTTTACACTAATTAAGGGGCTTCAGGGTTTCCTGCAAATATTTGTTATCTGCTTTTTGGGTGTCGCGCAAGCAAACAGGGCAAAAGCCAAGGGCAACTTTAACAATGAGCAGGCCATGTGGCGCCAAGAGCCAAGAGCAGGAGCAGGACAATTTTTGCTTCATTGAGCGCCTGTTTATGATGAAGTGGAGTGAAAAGTTTTCAATGGAAGATTTTGTGGTATTTTTAAAAGAAACGGAGAATCGGAAGATAGATTTCTTTAATCCCGATCTCAAACTGTTTTGGGATGTGTTAAACACGATTCAGACTATTTTAAAAGTTCCTTTGAGAATCCCGGCCCAAGCAGCAGATATTTGAATGAAGAATTTGGTCAAATTCTAGGCATCAGCTGCAAATTCTTGGACTCAACCTATTTGCTGTTTATTTAATATTTAATTCAAGCTTTGGCTTCCTTAATTTGAAATTGACTTCTTCTTACCAAATTCTGAGGCAAAAAACTTTGGTAAAGAATTATTTTTGGGGCCAATAAAAATGATAAAGTTTTTTTCTTTGCGGAAATATAAAATTGAATTATTGCATGCAATTTAAAAACCAACAAAAGCTGACAGCAGTCGAGCTAAAAGCCAACCAGAACAACAACAACAACAGCAGCAACAGCAAACATTGCCAAAAAATTTGTCAAAATAATGGCGTCATTCTGCAGTGGTCGCCGGAGTAAAAGTGGGTGGGAGAGCCGACAAAGACGCCAAAAGGATCCGCCAGCACAAGCGACACACACACACATGCCGCTGGCGACGCTATGGTTTATCCTTTATCCTTATGCTTTTTTGCACATTATTTGCTTTTGCAATTCAAAGCGATTAAGTGCGACTACGACGACGACAACGTCGAGAAGGACGCGACTCGACTCGAGACTGGAGACTAGAGACTCTGCACTGGCTCTCAGCTCCGGGGTCATTAAGGGCGACATAAAACATGTTTTTGTTGCAATGGCCATATAGAAATATTGCATGCCTAATGGCAAACTCATCCATTAAATCAATGGCCGGGCGCTTTAAAACCTACGAAGGGACATTAGCCCAAAATATAAAAAAGAAATAAAAATAAGAGTAAGCCCATTTAATAGAGCAATTATGACCAGTTGAGAGTCGTGAAGTCGTGCGCAGACAGTCGACCGTCGCGGCCATATTTCAAAGTGTTTGGCCGTAACTAATTAAGCAATTAATTTCCGAGCAACAGCAGCGCCCGCAGTGAAAAGCCCCGCCCGGAGAAGAAGTTCAACAAACTTTTCTCCAAAAATTATTTACAGGCTGTTCGCGTTTCCAGTTTTATATCCATATATCCATGTGTTGTAATTTGTTCAACCCTTTTTGATGCCCTGGATAAAAAGGTTCGATGGGTATGCTAAATCACATAAATTAAGCATCAATGATTATTCTAATCGCTTATTGAGCTCTTCAAGCATCAGAAATGGATGAAAGCTCTATATATAGGAATATATCATAAAATTTTTGAATAAATTCAATTTACCAATAAAACGTAAAGAACGTTATTAATTTTCATTTGAGTAAACTTATTAAAAAACAATTAATTCAGTTTTTATAGTATTCACTTTTGCTGACATTAACATTAAACTTAGCACTCGGACAAACTAAATCATTCGAAAATGGAATTGACAGCTTAATCCGTGCAGTGTGACTGCTCAACGCAAAATACCACCCTTCAATAGCAAAATACCATCAAATGCGGAACGGTCACACTGAATTCGTACCCACGTTTTGATTGCATTTGAATTGCTTTTTACAATAAATACTCAGGGTTTTATGGAGGATTACTACTTTAATCGACAATTAATTTGACGAATTGCAGTTTTAATTGTTTTAAACCAGTGGTGCCCAAACACACACTATCAAGCTTTGCGATGGTGTGTGTAGCAGCGAAACACGAAGTAAACATCATTATGTCAAACATGGGCTACAAGCAAAGAAATAAATATGTGTGCGTGCTATTTATAGAACACGCGTATTCTCTCTTTCTATGCGTGTGTCGGCAGCGACGCTGGCAGCATTTTCAGTTCCTATCCCGCGGGACAGCCCGTAGGCGTTTTGTGCACCACTGATCTAATGTTACTCCAAGTTGAAAATAAGTTCATCTATAAAAACTACTGGCTCGAGTATCGGGATAGAATTTACACCGTTTTCTACTTCAAAGTTTTAGTATTTTTCCATCTTAATTAACTTACTTAAGCTTAGTTCGAAACATTGTAGAATCGATAAAGGACTATTAAAATTGTTAAAATTAGAGTAACCGTTCTCGAATCAAGCGCTTCCCGTTCTTGCAGTAAGTCGAAAGCCTTTAGAAAATCGCGTGCTTAGTTCAAGTACAAAATTGAAGACGAAATAGACTTTCGACGCAAGCTCCTAAAAGTGTGCAAAGAAAAATGCTTTAAGATCGAATCTGTTCCTTAAATTTTCTTCTGGCTCGAACATTTTGCCTTTGGAATGAGGGTAGACTCTGGTATACAAAGACGAACTCGGTCTTTGGTTAGTTCAAAACATATGAATTTCTTTTATAACTTTTTTATTAAATACTGGGGCCTCGATTTAAGAACCAATCGGGAACAGCTCTTGAATTTGATGGCCTTAAACCAAGATAATTTTGTGCCAATTTAATAAACTCTTGACTTTAAGGACATTTTTGTGCCAATTTTTTTATTTTTAATTATATTTCCAGAATGTTTTTGGCAGATTTAAGAATTTATGAAACTTCAACGAAGTACTTTTGCATTTATTTTAAGAGTAAATCTGGTTTTATTTTTAGCCCACTTCAATCTAGACGTATAATCAAAAAATTTTTAAATTCATTTCAACTGAAACGCGCAAGACAGAAGTTCTCATGTGTAATCTGAGATCTCGTTTTATCTGAATGCGCATAAGCGTTGCTCACCACAACAAAGTGCTGAGTATTTGTCCATTTGTCAGCACATATATTAAAAAATACATATATGTATATGCACTCGCACGTCTCAAAACATTTCTAAATACATAAAACTGGGTCCACTGTTGCACTAGCGCAAATATCTAACATGCAAACAAAAGACAATAAATATAATTAAATTAAAGATCCAGAACTATCTTTAGGGTGAACAATAATCCAACTATAACAAGGCTATCATACTATCCCAGTGAACAATCAACATAATATTAAAACCGTGAGCAGTATGAATTATTAACCTAATAAATATAACAAGGCGACTTCGACAGGTTCTACTATAAAATAATGACTTCCTATGAACTGTGTAAAATTCCTCGGTAGTAATATTGCAATATAGCATTTTTAACGCAAATTTCCGACTTTTAATCAACTGTTTGATATATGAAAAAAAATTGTAACATCAATAATATGGCATGAAACCAATATCGAGCGACCCAAGATGTTCTTAATTCTACCTATAAATGTAAAATAATTTCAACCTTCGATCGATAGCTGCTAGGGTGGCTTCATTTGAGTAATAGTATTTAGACAACGTTGCACACTGGCCGGAATTGCCAAAATTTTGTCATAAAGTCAAAAAGCCAATGTTGGAATATTGGAAAGAAGCTCAATTCCTCTGAAAGAGTATAGAACCATGAACCCTAATTGCTGGTTCAGTGCACTGTTTCAATTTTATTTAGCTATCTAGATCCACATTATGTTGGGTAAAATAATGTCTACAATTTTTAAAAAATCAATTAAGTCAATTTTAGTTAAATTATGAATTTTGGTGAATTGAATTTATTAAAACGGATCATTACACGGTATAAAACAGTCGAGCTTGATCGCCTCTGTAACTGGTTTTAGGTTGCTCTCTTGCGAGCGCCGCCCGGTATGCAACACATTTTTAATGCTGCTGCTGTTGCATAAACGCGCTGTCATAAAACATGTTAAACGCCCCAAATGCCCGAGGGTGTGAATACTGGAATCAAAACCAAAAACCAAGCCACACTGAATATTTATGTTGCGTTTAGCAGAGCCCAACCAATAATACTCCAAGAGCTGGGCCAGCAACTGGGATATTTACGTGGCCAAATAAGTAAAATGGCAAAGGCTGCCAATTAAGGCTGGGAGTGTGCCTCTGTCGCATGAATATGTAAATAAAAAGAGGTAATAAGTGGGTGTTTAATAACCGGATGCCCACCAGCACCACCACCATCCGAGGACGTGCCAGACCCAAAAAAATGTGTGCCCGGGCAGAGCGCGCACTTTGTCAAGCGGCAAAAAGGTAAAAAATCAGTAGGCAAAATAAAAGGACACCCGGTTGGAGGGCACACACAAAAAAGGAGAGAAAAGGTAGCATGTTTAATTTGCGTGGCATTTGCAGCTGCCTGCGGCAAAAAGATAACGAAATAAAGTGCTTGTCGGCCCGAAGTCGGCCGTTGCTTTTGCAGCCCAGTGTAAACTAATTAAACGGGCGGCAATTAAACTTATGATTAAAATTTAATTTAGCGAAAATAATCAAGCGGCCTTTGATTAACTCCAAACAAAATGCACAGACCATAAACAAGTGCCGCCACGCATGCCACATTAAATTCATTAAAATTCAATTAAAAACTGAAAATCAAAAATTGCATCAAAACTAATAATAATCGGGAGTTAATGGTCGCCCCGCGCCCGCGGGGGATGGTGATAAATACGTTTGGCGCACTTATTCATTCATTAAACGCAGACAATTAAGTGTCAGGAATTTTGCAGGACAATAAATTGTGCGTGGGTCAGTCCGTGGGGTGGGTGTACAAATTGTCAGGTCAGCTGAAAATCTACATATGCACTGAACAAACAACCAACTATAAAACTATGTGGCCAAGTGTCAGCGAACGAGGCAGGGGAGTGAGTAGGGGGAGCTAAGCGAAATTTTGGAAAATTTCAATTTAAATTTTCCTCTGTGTCGGCCATTTCACAATGGCCGCGAGTGTGTTATGGCCACGCAAATGGTAACGCCTACCACCCAAATGACTTTGGGGGGTTGGAACTGTTGATGCTTGTTTAATTGAACATTTTTGGAAGAGGATTATAAAACTAATGGATCAACTTGAAGAGTTAATGGTTTGAATACTCTTACTACAGAAGTCGAAGAATCTTAGTCGGGACTGACAAGGTGAAGCAAATCTGTATACAGATTGCATAGTACACAGAGGGATAAAACCTGTTCAGAAAACAAGTTGATCTATTGAATATTTTAGAAATCGATTTATTTTCGCTTAAAAAGAATTTATCAGAAATAAAATATTTCATTGATCTCTATTCTTCATCCAAAGAAACTAAAAAATGTGAAAAGGATATTTAATAAAATGGATCTTAATGGGGATATTTGAATATCCATTCTACGGGGATCTTTTTTTTCTCTGTGTACAATTCAATTCAGCTCAAACACCACACAGAAAACTCTACAAAAGCCGCAAAGTTGTGCGATAGCTCAATGCGCTAACACGCCTTTCCATATGTTGCTCGGTGAGTGCAGAAGACCAGGGCTCGATTCGGATTTTCTGAAAGACTTAAATGAACCAAATCGGGTGGAGTTGTAGCATATCCAGCGCTTGTAAATAAAATAATACATAGTTGCTCACCTACCCTTTCCATCCAAACAAGGCACTAAATCTGCACACAGAAAAAAAATCAAAATTCATACTTTTATTCACCTGATTAAAATGAACTTCACACAAATATAAAAATTTTCATTTCATTTTGACATGAAAATAATATCTTTCTGATAAAAAATAATTGATACTAAATACTTTCAGAATAATATTAAAAATGTTATTATGATATGTTCAAATATCGATTTGAAATTTTTAACATATCAATTTGTTATTTTTTCATATCGGCTTCAAATTGATATGAAAAATTATCTTTATTTTTCTCGGTGTGAGGACTAGCTTATAAGCTTTATCCAAAATCAATCAGCCAGCTTTTAGCTCATGCACAAGCTGCACATTTGTTTTTACAATTAAAATAGGCATTCGAATACATAAACACAGGTGTTCTACTTCTCTTTGTTGTGGTTATTTTTGTCACTTGTCAAATTAATTTCTTTATAAGCATGGTGGCTCCTTTAATTTTAATACAAGTTCGAGAAGCCCCACTTGCTGAGTACTTCTCCCACGATCTCCCAAGAAGAGTTCCCACACAGTCCAGAACTATTTCCTAAGATTCGCTTCCCATATAACCAAATACTTCTTCCTTCATTCCCATTGAACTAATTAATTGGGAAACTCCTGCCGTAGCCGCTTATCGGTGTCTCTAGGAAATGTTACTCATGACGTGTTCTACGCTGATAGCAGCTAACTTTCCATCCCAGTCTGTGACTGTGTGTCTGTATGTATATGTGGTTGCTCGCAAGACATCAAATTACTTTCGTATGCAAATCAGCGGCTTTTCTACAGACTTTTTTTGCTCCCGCTTCTTTCCTGCCACACGGCGACGCCTGCCACCAGTCGCCCCCGTCCTGCCTCTGATACACACCCAAGTCGCAACATTGGCGGCATTTGATCGGCACCAAATTTATCTCAATGATATGCAGATAAAACTAACAAGTACCACATTTCGTTTTCGTTATTTCTCTTTGGGTTTTTTTTTTGCTGCTGCATTTCCTTCCTCGCTTCGACGAGTGAAAAAACTACATTAGCAAATAAATTTATTTAGCATTACAAAAAATGAGGTAGCTGAGTGGCTTTGGGTGGGTGGATGGATGTGAATGTTTTCGGGGGGTGTCAGTGTGTGTGTGTGTGTGCGGGCGCCATGAATTTATTTAAGATGCTTATTGATTGGATTTGATTTTATGCCATGGGAAAGTAAATTTGCGCAAATAAATTTAAATGAGGGCGTTGAGTTTGCAACTCTGCCGCTCCCTTATCGACTTGGCAAGTTTCTGGGGCTTAGTTTTTTTCCTCAGCCCATATTTGGAGCCCCCTGAGCATGCATGAGTAATTTTCCAATTTTCGTTACGCAGGCTAATGCTAATCTTGCAGCAAAAAAAATTGTTTTTGCTATGGCAAATTTTAAGGATGAACCCATTTTTTTATTTGGTATGTACTCACTTAGTCAATGCTTTGGGTAGAGAATGCTGACAATATTTGTTACATTGCTTGACACTTACCTGGAACGAAGAAAGAGAGAGACATTACATTAATAAATATGAATTAAAATTTCAATTAAAAATTAACTTATTAATACAAAGCATGCTACATTTAAATTTAATAATCGAACCAGAAACTTAATTTCTTAGAAAGCATCAATGAATATGTTTCCAAACAAACCGCAGAAAAATGTGATGTTTTAAAGATTAGATCACACACATTGCACAAAGAGAATCGGAGAAACAGTCAGAATTCATTTTTTTCACACATAAATCTTTCAAAAAGATATTAGAAAAGAATAAAAGGAACGAATAGATATGTATAAGTCGGGAATTACACGGTGAAGCAAACTTCATGAAGTTTTTAAAAAGGCTTTCGTTTGTAGGAAACAGATGAAGTGGTGTTGCTTGCTCCTCTACACCTCTTTCCTACAAGCCAGAGCTTTTAGTAAAACTTCATGAAGTTTGCTTCCCCGTGTAAATGCGGATAAGGCTCTCAGCCATGAGTCAACCGGCATGCCTGATAACGCAGTGCATTAAGATGACATGCCAATTTGTGACAACTTTTCGCGAGTTCAATACCCATCTAAGGCGGGGTCAAGAAATTTATAAATTGTTCTTTATCGCGGAAACGTGACTTTGTCCCTCTCTAGCACACAGTGAAACATGACTTAGTCAAGCATTCGGGCTCTGCTTGGGGAACTCTGCTTTAAAACAACAATAAGGGCCGATACTCCCACAGCACACAATTTACTCTACTATTTATAAGTTTATGCGACAAGTAGCTCTTTGTAAATGTAAAATTGGCTATATAGCCCAAAAGAGCCAAGCCAAGCTTCTCTCAGCTCTATGTAGAAGAGGAAAAATGGGCCCTTAATAATATGTAGTACTTAGCAAAAAATAAGAAGGGCAAAGTAGTTGTATTGGACTTGCTACCTGCCATTTGTAATTCATTTATTTTCGTTGTGCAATAATGAAATTATGAAATATGAATTTGATATTAAAAAGATCATTTTGATATGGTCGAAAAGATCTCTTCAGAGCTTCATAAAGAAAATCCATAAATAAATTATTCACTTAAGAATTCACCCACCCTCGATGAAGGTTTTAGAAATGCACAATTTTTTGCTCCGATACATCGATAAGGGGTCACCACAAATTCACAACCATAGTATCGATGGTGCTAACTATGATATTTACAATACTACTGCATAGTTTCAATCATTGTTTAATTAAAGCACAATCGGAAGAAATACTTCAAGCTTGTTGTAAGGTTTGCTAGATTCAGTAGGAAATTGGCTGATTAGATTAGTGTACAAAATCAGCATTTTATGTTGCTTACTTTTGGGTTACCCGACGAGACTTAGAAGACAAGTCCAAGTGCGGACTCATTGGTGTGAACAACTGGAGCCAGCTCGCATGAAACAGAAACGCATAACTGGCCAAAATGACAATATTATTTGGCACACAATTGGCTTCTCTAAAGATAGTCTAGCAACCAAAAAGATCTCTTTAACATTAAGTAGAAAGTTGGAAAGGGTTAACTTCATTACTTTAAATGGCGAGATCACTAAATTGATTAATAATTTAAATTTGTTACAATATTTTAGGAGACAATTTACGGATTTATCATTTCCAAACCCAACTCAAAAGAACAGTCGATTGAACAAATCTAGCCACTGCACAATGCCTATAGCAAGTCTTCAATTTCAAATACCTATAAGGACGTCGATTTCCATTTCGGCACCCTGGATTTTAATATTTAACACACTTTGAAAGCAGAGTTTTCATTTTCACAATACTCGTTTTTCATCTTTGTTTGTCGCGTAATTGCACAAAATGAAATAATTAAAATGCAGCACGTAAAGTGAGCTGAATTGCCTTAACGACCTTTTTTGTTATTGTTGTTAATAATGCAAAGTGCAAATGTTCTCACCGAATGGACACAGTGTGGCAGGTAGATGCTGGCGCTCCAGCCCCAATGGCCATAACAATGCGTAACTTGCAACTGTGCGCCACACGCAATTTTCATTTCCTCTTGTTATTAAGTGATAATTGAATTTTTATGCCAGAAATGGACTGCAAAAGCTTTACACAACCAACCGAGGCAGACAGTCGAGTTCAGAACAGGCAGGACAACTGTGGACAACTGAGAGGACCTGCTGCAGTACGTGGCAACTTTCTCCAAAAAAAATCAGTCATAAATCAAAGTCAATTTTCAGAGCATGTAACGAACTTTCTAAACAGCAGAAATCCTAAAAAAAATCAATTGTTCAGCTACTGCAGCTGTTTTATGACAGGTCACGGGAAATGGGAAATTTGTACCTTTTTTTGCCAACCGCAGAGTGTGCAAAAATTATGAAAATTCATATTTGTGCGTGCCACTTGGCGGGGAATTTTTCTAAGCGGCAGGTATCTTGTTTTCATTTTTTTTTTTTTTGGTGAAAGTTGCCCTAAAAACACAAGCAGCGGGTGGGCTTGGCGTGAAATTTGCATGCATCAATAGAAGATGGAATTTTTTGTTGAAACAGTTGCCAAAAATATAATAAAATTTGCACTTGATTTACAACCTGTACAGTGTGCACACTGCATCATAAATCTCTCCTAGGGGTCCACATTGGCGAGTGCGGCAAATATTTTGGTCGTTGCGATTTCATGCCTGTAAATTGCAATTGCATTTAATTTTTGCAATTCAACAAAAAAGAAGAACTCGCACACATTTCATGCGGCGAAATAAAAAAACAGGTAAGGCAAGGGAGAGCCCAAGGGGCCAAAAGACGACAACGAAAAGCAATTTACGAAAAGCACGCAGCGTTTAGATCAAAAGCCGAGACGGCGACAGTCGCCAGGCCAAGGATCCCATTGGACCAGGACTTGGAGCAGGCAAAACACATCATTAAGTATAAAATTCTTAAAATGGAATTTTAAATCATTAAAAGGTTGCAAAGAGGCAAAAAAGAGAAAAAGAACAGGAATTTGCAATGCGTTTGCTTTATTTGGCAGTGGCTGCTGCAGCAGCAGCAGCAGCAACATGCAATGGCAACAATTCCTGCTGCTGCTGTTGCTGCTGTCCAGCTCGCATTGTCCAAAATTGTTGAGGGCAAAAAACACGCCAAAGCAGCGCCGGCATGCAGTTTGCTTTTTTCTTACTTTTTTTATGTACACGCCAAGCCAAACAGCTTGAATGGAAGTAATGATGCTGAGGCTTGAGAAAGGCGCGCAGTTTTATGTGTGTGTGTGTTGTTGTTGTTGTTGCATTTGCAATGAGCAACCCGCAACCAGCAATGGCAATCAGCAACATGGCCGCCTGAGCAGCAAACGAAGCTGAACAGCCTGTGCTTGCTTTTATCGGCGTTTTTGCTGCTGCTGCTGCTGCCGCCGCCGCTGCGGCAAGCTTCCCGTTTGCGTTTTTGGGTAACATGTTGCTGCCGTGCATTGCATGTTGCCGCTGCTGCACGAATTCTATGTTGCTCTTGGAATTTGAAGTAAATAATTCTTTGCTTTTGAACATTTTGCAAGTGCTTGGCTGCTCGTTAAGCATTTTCTTCTTGTTGCTGCCGCTGCTGCTGATGTGGCTCATAATGCGCCCAACAACAAAAAATAAAGAAAATGAAGAGCGAAAAAAGGGCGCGCCAGCTGAGAAAAGTGGTTCCGTTTCGTTTATCTTATGGCGTTTCTTTTTTTGTGATGAGTAAATGCATTCAATTTGAGTCTTTAGTGAAGATAAAGCAAATGTTGCTGCAGGGTGTGCCAAAAGTGTATAACAAAATAAATGTTAGTAAGCGAGCACCAGAACAGCTGTTGAAACAAGTGTTATGCAATTTGTATCTATCGGCTATAGCTGGTCTTCTGTTGCAGGTCTGTTTGAACTGCTGAATCGGTTTTCAGTCTTTGTATGGCCCTTCAAAAGATGAGCCCATCATCCAGCTGCACTGGAGATGCGCCATTGCATTCTACACTCAAAGAAAAGATCAAGAGTAAAACCCACTTTTCGAACGATAGTTCCTATGGCAGCTATAAGATATAGTCATCCGTTCCGGTCGGTTCCGACATATTAGCAGTGTGCAGTAAAAAGAAGACTCTGTGCAAAGTTTCAGCCCGATGGCTTTAAAACTGAGCGACTAGTTTGCGTAGAAACAGACAGACGGACGGACAAAGCTGATCAAGAATATATATAGTTTATAGGGTCGGAAATGAATATTTCTATGCGTTGCAAACTTCTGGGCAGAATTATAATACCCTTTGCAAGGGTATAAAGATTAAACGACACATGTTCACACACATGCCTGATAGCTTAGTGCGGTAAGATGCCCTGCCAATTTGTGACGTGCAGGTGGTCCCGAGTTCGATGCACAGTCAAGGCGGCTGGGGAAGAAATTATAAATTCATTCTTTTTCTGTTTCTATAATACAATAAAAAATAGTGCTTAGCTAAAACAAATCTTAGTAGTATAGTATAGAATTGCCAGTTGGTAATTAATTTTTTTCGTTTTGTAATAATGAAATTATAAAATATCAATTCAATCTTAAAAATATCATTTTGATATGGCCGAAAATTTCACTTTGATATTTCCGAACAGGTCAATTTCAAGTTTGTCATATCGGCTTTTTTTCAGTGTAGTTTTAGAAGAAGTTGAATTCTTAAAATAAGTCATTAATTTGTTAACACTACTTTAATGCATTCTTCAAACGAAATAAGAATCGCCATATTCAAATTTTGTTACAATACGTAAAATATTTGAACAAAAAGATTGGCTTTGCTTTGATGGTCATGAGTTGTTCAAAAGTGTCTTTAAGTGAAGTATAGTAAAAAATAGAGGAAAGCTAACTTCGGCTCGACCGAAGTTTCAATACCCTTGGCGCATGATATGTACCTGCCTGGTTTTTATATGGCTATACGATATATTCATCCGATTTTGATCAAATTTTCCAAAATTGTGTAGAAACAGATTATGTTCATAACTGGAACGTACAAAGACGCTACCATTGAAAACAAAAAAGTTTTTCTCACTAAATCGAGTTTTTCGACCGATCGTTCCTATGGCAGCTATATACTATAGTCATCCGATTTGGACAAACGACGGATCATAATATGATCAGTAAGTGGGATCTAAATTAAAAACAAAAAGGTATTTATACAAGGACTTTTTTCAGACCTATCTTGTAGGGCAGCTATACTATATAGTTGCCCGATTTTCATAAAACTTTCTGAAATTATGTAAAAGCATAGAGAACTTATATTTACGAGGTTTGAAAACGTTTGCGTGGACAACAAACAAGTTGTTCTCACTAAAACTAGTTTTTCGACCGATCATTCCTATGGCAGCTAGATACCATATTCATCCGATCCAGCCGGTTCCGGTTTGTACTAAAAAGACTTCGTGCAGAGTCTGGTCAAGATAGCTTTAAAACTGAAAGAGGAGTTAGCATAGAAACAGACGGACAGACGGACGGACTGACGGACCGACGGACATGGCTATATCAGCTCGTCATGCTGATCAAGAATATATATACTTTATGTGATCGGAGATGCTTCCCTCTATGCGTAACAAACATTCGGACAATTTGAATATACACAGATTTGATTTGATCCAGTATGGATTTTTTTTTTTTTAGTGTACCCTCTCCAAGGGATTTTTGGCGATTTGCAAACGAGACTTAAAATTCTAAAACTATTTTCAATTTGTTCCTCAAAGAAGGTCTCTACAGGCTATTAGCCAAATACCAAGAAGATATAACTTTAGGTCAGAAATCTACCATACCTTTTTAAAAGGGATGCCGATATACTAATATATCGATATTTTTGCTGAAGAAGCGATATATCATTATTGGTATATTTTAAAGCGGCGTTATATCGGTATGGAATATTTCTTGCTGATTTTTTCGACGTTATAAAATTGTGGTCCGACAACAAAAGCCGAATGACCGATAAGCACATAGCTCAACGGGTCTTCCAGAAATATCTATTGTTCTTGTACCTAACAGTATGTCTTTCTTTTTATACCCTTGCTGCAGATTTGTCGGATCCGGCCGAAGCGGATGGCTATGGCTATATCAACTCAGCTCGTCATGCTGATCAAAAAAAATGCCTCATCTCTACACGTAACAAACATTTGTGTTTAGTAAGCGTCAAATGGCATCCTAATAAACTCAATCTACGAATTAGTTGTTCCGATATGACAATTTATTGAAAATATCTAATATATCGATATCAATATCGAAATTTTTTCGAATATCCGGCAATCCTTCTCTTTATTCTATGTGTTGGAACCAGTTAGGAATTTTTTGATTAGATTTGTTATTAAATAATTCGCATTATCCTTTCCCTACTTATTGGGTCTTGCTTTGCATATCCATTTCGTACTTAAACCAAGAAATAATGTATTTAAATGAACAACGCTCTTTCGAAAAGTTCATAAAGATTTTCTTACGCTGATAACAACTAACAGAAGGCGAGAAGAAAATCGATTGAGTTTGAGTCCAAGCAAACTTCCAACCACAATTGTAAAACTAAATTGTTATATAGGAAAGCAAATAGGCTATAGACATATCACTGATCAGTGATCAAGTGGTTCTGCTGACGGCACCCACAAAATGTTATGAAACAGTGTCCAGTGTCATATAAAAACCCTAATACCCGCATAACACAGTCAAATTCCAAAGCCATACTCCATCGGGTTTCCCTGACTCCAAAAAACCCGCTTCAAGCCATAAAAGGCCACTTCTACTTGATATTTTATTCCTGTTTCGGTTTCTGCCATTGGCCGGCGACATTTGTGAGCAAATAAATTCAATTTGCTGCTGGTCGAAGAACTGCGACAGGTTTTTGCCGCATTTATCATCGCATCAACATCAGCAGCAGCAACCAAGCTGAGAGGACACATGGGGCAGCTCCAAATGAAACGCCATTTACCAATTTATTTATTTATATAAGGCGAATATATTTTATAACCCGAAGAAAATGCAGCCAGCGAGCAAAAGAAAGAGAATCTTGGCGAAATACAAAAAATGTTGTATGAAGTGACCAAACTAGTTCGTTAAAATAAATTCGAGAGCCACTAACAATGTTGGGCAGACAGGCGGACAGACGGATGGACGGATGGGCAACATGCAACAGCAGCCGCTGCCAGGTCTCCCCGGTGCCAGTCGCAGACCCGATTCCCGTCTCAGACAGAGCGAAGATGTATTCCTTTTGGGATGTTTTTAATTTTTCTTTAAAGTCGTTAAGCGTCGTCGTTTTTTGCGCCTGCCTGCCGGTCTCCATCTCGGGCTCTTGCCTCTTGGCTTGGGCTCTGGCTCTTTGTGTTTGCGTTCGTTAGCTGGCATTGGAGTACGCCATTTGCTTCCTTTTTGCCTTTCTAATGGAGTTTTGCAGATAACAGACAACAACGACGACTACGATGCCGCTGCTCCTGCATAAACACACACTTGCACGTACTTGGGGCAGCTCGAAATGAAATTAAACCCTTTTTGGCGGCTGCCGCGGCTGCTGTGGAGAAGCCTGATGGCAAATAGTTGCAAAAAATTAACATTATTGCAATTTTTGAGCTCCGACTAACAAGCCCATGCCCCAGGGACAGAGCAACTCCATACCTGGTGCATAATTGAAGATGTGTTTGAAGAGAGGCACATAAATTGCGAATCGTTTGGAAAATTAAAGAAATTGCTCCACGTTCCTATTTATTCATGCCATTCCTGCAATGGCCACAGTTGCGACACTAAAACAAAACAAAGCCAAAGAAAATGTTGAGAAGTTTTTGCTTTTCTTTGCCGACAGGCAGCATATGCAAATTTTTGCAGCTAAAAGTTGTGAAAGGAGTTGTGGAGAGAAGGAACATAATGAAGACACTCCTTGAAGAAACGGTTTTTTTTTGTTGTATTCGCATGGCCAAATACTAGTTTACTGGTCTGTGCCAAGTACGAGCAATACAATGGGACACATTTTCAGGAATCTGCATACAATTTATTTATTTAAATATAAAGTTTGCTACTAAATTGTGGTCAAATGGCATAAACATTTCCGGTATTGTAAAAAGTGGGGTAAAATATTAAAAGATTATTTAAAATCCGTCGAGGATTCTATTTCACCTTGGACAGCTGGACTACATGGCTGAGTCGGTACTTTGGTTATCCGTCGTTGCTCTATACTTCATAGCTGATTTATGATTTTCCAGTCACCAAAAAGCTGACGAAGATTAAGAGAGAAGCCTGGGCACCGAGGTCCTAAACGTATACTTCACTTCAAATCTGAAGCTGTCAAAAGCGCTAATCAGTTTTCTGAACGCCGAAAAGTACCCGGAAACGATGACAATTTAAAAAATATTTAATTAATCTTTTGAGTGACTTCTGTCTAAGTATTTCCTATGGAGAAAGTTCTCGCAGTTCGACTTTTGATGTTTTTGCAAAGCTACGGACAGTGTGAATACGGTATTCCGATTGTAGCAAAAGAAGCCTACTGTAGACTAGTGTTGTGAAAACATCGATAGTGAGCACAAGAGATTAGGCAAGAGTGCCTGGTTCTAGACTTCATCAATACTCGCTGTATGCGGTGTGACTGACACTCTAGTTTTTGCAGTCCGTTCAAATACAAATTGTTAAGACTGAGAGTCTTGTATGATCGTCTGTCAAAGTGGTTGATTCTGCTTTGAGCGGCATTGCGTGTTGATTTTGTCTTCGAGTGTCATTCGTACACGAACAGCACACGCACTAGAAATACATGGATATGCA
Organism: Lordiphosa stackelbergi; assembly: GCA_018904235.1. Taxonomy (NCBI): domain Eukaryota; kingdom Metazoa; phylum Arthropoda; class Insecta; order Diptera; family Drosophilidae; genus Lordiphosa; species Lordiphosa stackelbergi. The sequence continues at coordinate 148,298 of JAEIFU010000174.1, read as the reverse complement.
CCAGGTGGAATTAACAAGGTGAAGGCGTCAGCATCAGCTGTTAGCCAGCAAATGTAAGCCTGTGAGATAGAATCATTTGATTGTGTCGAAAAAGCGAAAAAGCAATGGTACACGCCGTTAAGTTTATATTATTATTTCAAGAGAGAGAGAGAGAGAGACAAATACAAAGAGTCCTGCAAAATTTTTTTGGGGTGATACCATCAACACCCTCTCTATGCTTGTACGAGCATAAAAATGTGCTATACGAAATGGGCCTGGCGCATTCTATGCGAAACACAAATACGCCATAGGTGGAGTAAACACATTTGTTACCGTGGTTGGCGGCACTGGAGTGCTTAAAATATTAAGAACGAATGCAGTACACTTGTAGTTGCAGTGCACTCGTTCAGATCCCTGGTGAATATCATCGATAGTATCGATAGTGCTGTCGCCTTGGAAGGTGGTTCTCTATGGTACGTCCAGAAAAGGGAGGATTGTGAAAGGGATAAGGTAAATGACACTGACAGCGTACGGACACAGAGTAGGATACATAGACTGAACCATTGCGCAGTCCACACCGCTTTTGTCAGAAATTAGTCAGCTGCTCGCTCTCACTTACGCTAGGATGCGCGAGAGCGAGGCCAAAAAGTGAGAGTGTATTAGTGTGCGAAAATAAAGCTCCGTGAATCTGCTTCGACCTAATCGCTTCGAACTCTGTCGAGCGAATGACGCCTTTCTGCTCTTTTGGTCTCAGCTTCGGCAATCGCTCGGGTTGTGTACATGTGAATAGCGAAATGTTTTCGGCCCCGGGATGCCACCAAGGGCCATCGCTGCTCTAAACTCTATGATTATGACTAAAAGTATCACGTTGGGCATTATCGATTAACACCACTCAACAGCGCAAATTTGATCTTTACTGCTCACTGATCCATGGTACGGACCGCAACATTCTCAAGTAGCCTGGTTTCTTCGATTGAATAAGTCAATATGGTTAGATGCAAAAGATCCAAAGAATCCCGGAATATTTTTTTTAGCCGTTTCAGCAACTTTTAAGAACTTTTGCGATTTTCATAAAGTCCCAATGTTTTTTTCGATATAAAAACTCGCCTGGAACCGATCAAATCATAAAAATGATGATCTTTCACTCTCTGACTTAATTTTTAATATGCTCTTTTGATTCTGATGCAGCACATTCGTGGTGCTGCAGCATACAATATCCTTAGTCTCCCGCTGTGTTTGCCATGATAACAGCACCAACATAGACCCAAGCCCATTTCCCAGTCTCCCCCCCTTCCCCTGTGCACTGTAAGCCCCATTTGCAAGTCCCCAGGAATCGCTGTTGCTGCTGCTGCTGCCCGCCCGCAGTACTTCAGGCCGCGTTTGCGTTTCTAATCTGTCTTCGCGTGCTGTTTGCTTGCATGCGAGAATTGCAAAACATGGCCAACATGCCATGCAATACAGTGAGTGCACTATGTTTGCTACCCCCTTGCCACTAGCCCGCCATATCACCACCAACAACAACATCAACAAGGCTGCCACATGCTGGGCGCTTGCTGCTGTCCAGATTGCTGTCCCGCTTGCACCAGAGGCAAACACAAACGCAAAACGCATTTATGCAAATGCCTGCGCGCCATCATAAAATTGGATTTGGCAGCTGATTTTGATTCTGATTCGGATTCGGCGGCATCTATTTTAAGCCCCCATATTTCGCACACAATTTTGTGAATTAAAATTTCGCCTGCAAAATATAAATTAAAATTAATTTTTAGCTGTTGCTCTAAAGCTTCCACATTTATTTATTTTTAGTTTTGCGCGTCGCAGTTCTTTGACTATTTGCTTTATTTTTGGTCGCAATTTTTGTCGCATTGCGAATCTCCCTCTCTCGCTCTCCCTGTCTCTTTCTCTGGCGACCTCCGCCTGGGCCGACTAAATAAATTTCGTTTTAAGCGTTTTCGCCACACTCCATATACAAAAAGGAGCACAAGGAGCAGCCAAATAGCCAAAGATAATAAAATAAACAAAAGGTTTGCCGCCAGCTTTGGCCAGCGAAACGAGAAGAAAACGCAACCAAGAAGCTAAGACCGAGGAGATGGCTGAGGGGGAAGGGGGAGGAGGCAGTGGCAGCAAAGGTGAGTCGCAGTTGTTGCTGCAGGTTTGCAAGTTTTATTTGTGTGTTTTATTGTGGGCATATCTCAAAAGCAAATCTTTTGGCAGAGTTCGACGAGTTCGAGCGGCGGCAGGAGCAAAGGCAGAAGGAAGCAATTGAACGGGCATATGAAGAATGTACCCCAAATGGCAGCACAGTCGATGGGACAAACAGAGAAAGGGAGAGAAGCAGACAAGTTCCATTTCGGTCTTTTCATCACGCTATTAAAGCCAAACAAGTTGGGAAAACCTTTCACATGATAAGCCAAAAACCTGTTCACAAAAACGTGACACTGGATGACACTAAGGCAAATGTTGTGTGAAAGGGTTCAAGTACTTTTAATGTTTTGTGAATATGTTTGATTTTAAAGATGGTTCAACCAAACTCAACAAACTTAAGATTAAAAATATAAAGGACTCTTATTCAAAAATAAAAAAAAATAAAAATCACAACAAAAATTAAACCCAGAACTATACACACAGTTAACTACTTACTCTGTCAATAAGAGTATTTTTCTGTGAATTATATAAATGTAGTACAACTTCTGTCCTCGTTCGTCTTTGTCGGTGACTACTCTGCTCGATTATTCTATAAACAGTTTGTCCATCTTTTTAGTCTTTAAATACCTTAACGCTAAAATACCCATCAAAACATTTACACACATTGGCGGATATTTTCAAATAATTTAAAAGTCAACAAAATCAATATTAGATAAATCAAAAACAGAAAAAAAACGCAATCACAATCTTTTGTTATTGAAACAAGATGTTCTTAAATCGTTACTGACGTTCGAACAAACATTGAAACAGTCTACCCAGAGCAAGTTTTTTTAAAGGATTCGAAGAAACTCCAACTGTTTGGTTTAGCCGGCTCGAGGTCTACCGTCCCATTCAAGAGATGAAAAGCTTTTTTTTATGTTTCCCAATATATTTCAAGCCCACATCGGGATCCGTCTTCAGGGCGATTGACACCGGACAAAAACCCTCCCATAATTCCCAACCCGTTTTAGACTTGTCAGTCAGTGCTAAAGTCATTTTTTATTCAAATTGATTTCAACAACTTTCATCTAAATAAAAACCTCCAGGGACTTCACCAGTTCTTAGCAAATTTCCTTTTTGTAATTCTTCGGCCTTCTGTTCCCACTCCATTTAAAGCAAATCTCTAAGCATCTGTCTGCCTCCCACCAGCCTCATTCCGCTTCTGCTTCGCCATTGTTGTATGCAAATAAAGCAACACGCGGTGCAACATGCAACTTGCCATTACACGTTCCGGGAATGGGCATGGGCTGCCCGGTTTGCCAGACAACTGTACAGAGAGTTTGGGGCGCATCCGCATCCTCAGCTGCTTCGTGTATCGAAGATGAATAAGGAGCTATTTTTACTTTTAAATCTTGAACAAGCATTTTTATTCTCCTCGCTCCGCAAAGAGCCTGTTTGGCTATGCCGGCACTCACTCTGGCTGCTGATATTGTCGATGGTGGGGGCAAGACCCAAGAGTCGCATCTTGATGATGTTGTCGTTGCTGTTGTTCAATGTCATCGAACTATTGCCAAGTTCTTTATTTGGTATTCATGTGACAAGGCTTGGGAAATGATCAGAATCAGAATGCAGTGGAAAACTGTATGTTGCATAATCGTATGAGATTTCCTTAAGCGTTTCTCTAATCCTCTGGTACATAACCCAAATAAAAAAGCCGAAAAGTCTTGCATGCCAAGTCAGCTCACATGACAATTTATGAGGATTTGGTGTTTGGTTTTTGCCCCGTTTTTTGATGTTCAGGTAATTCGATTGCGGTTGTCGGACATTGCCAAAGCAGCATACTTGTCTCTACATACGAGTATCCACAAGATACTTTAGAGTGTCTGCATGTGAGGGAGTACACTTAGCAAAAAAAAATCAAGTATTTTGTGAAAATATTTGCAAATCCAAATAAATTTAAAGATTTCTTTCTTAGGATGGGAAACTGGTTCTTCTCCTGGCTTACGTAATAAATTCTTTGTCTTTCCCTGAGTCTATTCTATTGGCCTTTCATTTTAAGTCTATTCAAAAAATTAAGTAATTTTTTCAAAGTCTTGCTTTATATTTTTTAAACTTGTTTATTCGCTTTGGACTTACGAATGATTCATACTTAGTTTAAGCACCTAAAAAACCAATTTTTCTTAAAATTTCATGTACAAACGCCTTTTCTTTCCAAGTGTATATTTTCAAAGCGGGTGGGAGCTTAACTTGTGTGCATTTATTTAATCTACATACACCAAATGAATTTGAAATGCTTGCCAAAGACCAAAGGAAAGCCAGCGCAGAGCACTGAGAGGATGTACACATGTAAGAGGGGCCAGACTACTGAAATCCTCATGTGATTTATGCAATTAGCACTCAACTAAGTCTGGTTAATGAACGATGTGCCACTGGCGCTGCTGGCAACAGACCGAAACCCGCTCCGCTCCTCCCCGTTCCGTTCGGTTCCCTCTCGAGACTCAAAAATCACATTATAAATACAAATGCCCATTACGGAGTTCTGTGACGTTGCCAAGCAGCATCGAATTTCCACGAAAAAGAAATCTCCACAACTGCTCTGGTAATTCGACATGGCTTCATTTCATTTTCAGGAACTGCGACCCGATCGGACCAACCAAATTGGTAGGCAATTTTAATGCATATTTCATTGTACAACAGCGCATTGAATTGTTGTAATGCATGTAAAACTCTCTCCCTACTCCCCCGCCCCTCCTCACTCCACAGTGCTGTCTCTGGGCTTAGGAGGGGGAAGTGTACTCCATATTGAATTATGATTTATGATTGGAACATGTTGTAGCCGGCCCCCTGCGAAAGTGTGTGAGTGTGTGTAAGAGAAATGTGCGCATATGCGCTAGTTAGTGAGACATTCGGTGCAGTTCACTGGAGTGGGAGAAGGACTCGGTGTCGCAGGAAAGCCATGCTGCAATGTAAGTGGTTGAAGTACCCAAAATAGCGACATTTGTGTACCAAGCGGGCCGGCACTTGAAAAAATGGTTGCTTTATGTGCGTTTAAGACAAGTATCAAGGATGTTTCCATTTGTGCCTGTGGTTGTAATTGGAACAGTACTTGCACTCTCTAGAGAGTGCTATAGATAAGAAACATTTTTAAGTTATTTAATTATCAGTTGCAGTTTTGTTGTTGAGAATCCTTATTGGAAGGTCTAATCTACTTGATTCGACGATATTCGAATTCAGTTTTAGTTGGGAAAATAATTTTCAACGAGTATGTATCGATATTAAATAAGGTTAACTTCGAAGCAGAGGGGTATATCTGTATAAGTGTGATTTCTTACCTTTCGATTAGCACATCTAATAGCTCCATGTAAACGAACAAAATTTTTAAATATGGAGTGTTTTTTCAAGCCATAGATACTCCATGAGGCGGAAGTGAATCCACTTCGCATCACAGTGTGGTGTGCAGTTTATCACGCTGCATTGTCGGGCCTCACTTGTTCGAAGAAAACGGTCTCACGGTTATTGAAGACCGTAACTTGAGCATGTTGAGATAATTTTTCTATCCACAACTACGACGAAAGAGAATTCCTTTCAACTCTGTGTGGTTTCAAGAAAATGGTGTTCAGACAGAATTGCAATTTTTCAAACCGGTCCTGATCCGCAAAGAACCCGTTCGGATACGGTTTTTTGGGTCCCTCAAATCTGAACATTCTAATTTTGTAATCTTCCAAACCAGACACTAAGCCGGACCCACTAGACGTGAAGAAAGGTTCGGCTTAAACAATTACTTTCCACTATTTTTGAATATTATTTTTAATTAAAATATACTTTAGAAATCATAGCCAAAATCGACATATAAAGTCAAGTCTCAAACTGGCAAAACAAACCTCGTAGGTGAGGCTGCCTTCTAATTTCAAAGAACAGGTACTTCGCAAATGGTTGTAGTCGACGTATGAATGATAACAAAATTGAATGTGGTCCATTCGACTTAAGATTGTCTATTTAATGAGCTTTGTTAACTGAATGTGACAAAATAGAGCCGAAAACTGTGAACTATCCATCAACTATCTAACTATATTTTAACCAAAACTTTAGGTCAATAAGAACAGCACCCACTCCACTAACCGAGCGTTGGAATTAACAGCAGAATTTGACAGGTGCGTGGGTTATGAATTGATCCATTTTACTATTGAAAACTCCACTTCAGTGCTCCAAACCGATTCCACAATGAAGACTGAAGCTTTTTAATTGCACCACAGACCATTTCATCAACTAAACGACAGTGCAGATGATTTCAAATATTTTCTTTCTTACGAAAATCGTGGAAATTAGCCGTCACGACCATCAGGGTTAAGCAAATTTTGACACTTAATTTTGACAGACAATTCACACTCCGAATCATATATCCACTCCAAAAGAAACTCTGCTGCTGCCTGAAGAACATAAAGCTTGTTCCAGCGAAATCTCCTTCTGTGATTCTCTCAAAATAAAGCTAAATAAGGCTAGATTGAAATTTTTCTGAAGCCAGCGTTACTATATATAACTATTTGTTGTATAATTGTTACAAATTTTAAAAGACTTTTAGAAGGTGAGATAATATTTTTGTGGAAAAAACTAAGGAAAGATTTTCCAATGCATTAAATATTACTTAACCAAAACAAGGAAAAGTTTAAAAGCCAAATTGTCTATATAGAATAACTTAAGAAAATATTCCCTGGCCTTAAAATACCGAAATTTAGTGGAAAGAGACGGCAATAAGAGCCAAATAAGATTCAAGCTGGTAAAAAACAAGAAAAACGAGAAGACCAATCTAACTTCGTCTGCGCCGAAATCTGTATACCCCAGCAAATGGTTTGAAATATCACAGTTAAAGAACGCTAGCATTAAAATCAAAAAAATTTCTAAACATAACCCATTTTTCGACCTAATATATAGTCATCCGATTATGACCAAAATTTGCAGATCTGTGCGAAAGCATTTAATTAAAATATAGGCCGAGTTTGGGGGCGCTAACATTAAACACAAAAAGTTTTTCTGAGATCCATTTTTCCTCTCTGAGATCCATTTTCATACCAATTGTTGGTATTGCAGCTCTAAGATAAAGTCATCCGATCCGGTCGCTTCCGACATATTAGCAGAGTGCAGTAAAAAGAAGAATTTAAAACTCAGAGGTCGTCACCCTGATCAAGAACATACTTTTGGGACGTTCCAAATGTTAAGATAGGATCTCAATGGAACTGTCCCATTCGTTTCCAATGCATTTTCATATGTAGTATATAAATAAATCAACTTCCTCTGTTCGTAAACATTCATTCTAATCATCACCAGACCAACTGTCCGCTTCACTCTTCCAACTCATCTGGCAATGAGCAGCAAGTCGTTCTATTCAAGTGTCGGGGTATTTTAACACGTGAATGCCTTTTATACGTGGCCATTACAATGTTGAAGATGATGCCACTGCCACGTTTTAAAATTCCAACCCAGGCACAACAAAATTCACACATTTGCGTCTCCGCTGAAGGGCAGCGGGTGCGGGCAGCGGGTTGTGGTTGCGGATGTGAATGTGAATGTGGGAAGGGGAACCGTATAAAAATCCCATATAAATGTGACACTTTAAATGCCAACGACAAAAATAGTTCTGAATGCCAGCAGCGGCAGACCAGGAGGGTGGCTAGGGGGTGTCACTTCACGTGGTCGCCAGTGACGAATTCGTGACAATAGGAGCAAAAAAAGCAACGAAAAACGTGTGCAAATGAAAATAAAAATGGCAAACTTACATTTATTTGCATTTTCAAGTTGTTTTCTCTTTTTTTGTTGATGGCTCGCTTAGCCAGGGCACATTCTTCATTTCGTTTCGTTACGTTTGCCCAGTTCCTTCCTTCCGTTTTGCGGATTCTCCTACACACGTACATAGATACAGAGTAGAAAAACATTTTCCACAAGACTGAGCCAACGAGTTGGCGACATTTGCATATGTGTGTGTGTGTGTGTGTGTGTGTGTGAACTGTCAACGCGCCATAGAACTGTCAACTTGATGGTAATTCTGAACAAAGCCATGAAAACTACCAAAGGAGTTGGTTAGGGACTTCCCCTTTCACTTGTCGCGTTGTTGTCGGTTGTCTAGTCCTCATTTTCTGAAGACAAAGGCGCACTGATGGATTCATACAAATTAAATGCCATGTTTTTTTGGCGTATTTCGTTACAGACAACATTTCATTTAAAATGTATGCAAACATGTTGTATTTATGAGGCCATGGCCCCCAAAAAGCTCAGCCAGCCAGTTGCCACTGTACAGGCAATTAGCGCATTTGCCGGATGTCATTTCCGTTGCATCTTGAGTGCCATATCCGTTCGGAGTAACAGCACACGGCAGACTTTGCCAAGCAACGCTCGTAAATCACAACTGTAAACCGAAATGGCAACAGCGAGTTAAATTTTAAGAATCAACTGGCTTCTTTAAGCCACGAATTCTAGAAAAAGCGTACTTAATTCAAGTACAGTAATTTGGAAATTAAGACTTAAAAGTACACTCCAGTATGCAACGGAAATGATTAACTTTTTACTGAACATAGAATTCCGAGCTGGTTTGATCGCGTTGCTTAAGGAGAGAGGGTTGATTTCGAACATATTGGGACATGACTCAGCTCAAAAGAAGAATATTTTGGACTTTTTGTTTAAAAACTATTCGAATTAAAAGTAAAGTTAAACCGGTTTTTACATAGTTAGAGAAGAACTAAGGATATCCTTAAATTTACCGTACTTAAGACAACATACATTTGATTTTTTCTAAGTATGACTTTTGCTTTACTCTATTTATCAGCTCTGTTAATTACTGTCACGGTTGTCTTTTTTTTGCCTCTATCAAAATCAAATTTATTTTATTTGCCTGCATGTCATAAATCCAAACGATTTATGCTTATTGCCAATTTATAGCAACTTCCACATACACAAAAAAATACCAAGCGCCAGCAAAGTTCAAACAATCAACGCCATTGTCGCGCACAGACACCGTACTCTGTTCATTTTGTTCGGTTTTAATATCGATATTGGAAATTTACTATCAGCAACAGCCTGCAACGGCCACTGCCTGGTCTGAGAGCTCACTCAATTCGGTGCATCGGCACTGAAAACAACAACAAAAGGGAAATATTATTAAGTCCCAAAGCTGCACTTCAATTAAAATGCATTTTCATAGTTTATGTGCTTAATCTCATAAACAATTTTTGCATTGTTGCATATTCTTTTTGTTATTTTTGATGCTTGGGAAAATGGGTAAATTTAGTTTATTATCCACCAAGTTGGCAGAGAAATTGAGGAGAATGGGTGACCCCATCCTCCCTATTAAAGTTCTTTTAGGAATTAACGGAAGAACTAAGAACTTCAACTAGGCACTAATGTATTATTAAGAACTAATTTATAAGAAATAATTTATAAGTATAATTTCATCCAATACACTCAGAGAATAAACCAAGCCGATCGTGCTTGAAATCAAGCAGTTTTGATGTCAAAAGTACGGTAAGACGGAATATTCTTGGATCCAAGCCGAAAATACTGAAATCAAGCACGAATTTCTGAGAAGTTCGAAGTCAAGATTAATTGTCTTCTCTTATGCAAGCAGTTTTCGCCTTAAAAAAATGAAAAAGAAAAAATCTAAATTGAAGCTGATTTCAGTCTCGCCGATTCGTTCTAGATTTCTCTGGGTGTATATAAAGCTGTAATGTAATCCATAGGTACTATATTTTTGGGGTCCAACAACGAAACTTTCATTGGGGATGGCTAAGATTTGGCAGAGCTCACGAGATCCTATGAATGGGCAAGAAGTATTCTTCGGGTTACCTTTTAAAAAAGAGCCAGAATGGTATCTTTCGGTTACTTTTAGCTGCCCACTTACAGTAGTTTTTATTCCTTGAGTGTAATAAACCTTGCAATAAACCTTGCCAATTTTTCAAACACGTTCATGATTGAACAGCACGTTCACCTTTTTGAACACAATCGATCGAGTTCGATAAACTTAACACTTTATTGCTTACTTACGTCCTATTGCTTCAAATTATAAGAAACTTATCACAAAGGGACTAGTCATACCAGTGGCGTAGCCAGGATTTTTTCAGTCACTTAGACCATTTATGTACATCAATTTGTATTTTGCTATCGGCTTGCTTTATGAACATGGAAATGCAATTGCACATAAGTTTTGTGGTTAAGTCGCTCAAAAATTGTCATGATACAACATGATATTATACGAAAAGGAATCAAATATTTTTAGTTTTTACAAAACCTGTATATTTCAATTCATTTAAATTGGAAGCCATGGATGATCGCGGTGACTTTGTTAAATAATAATTCTTAATAATTATTTATATACTATTTGAGTATGTAAACTAAACATTTACTAATTTCTCTTTAATTTCTTATTCTCTAGAAAAGTATTTCACAAATAAAAATTTCCTCTGGGGGGTTTAGTTCCCCGGAAAGAGAGTAAAATAGAACTTATAATAAACATTTTAATTTAAATAATTTCTTTCGAGCTGGTTAAATCCTCTTAAAAACAGGAAAGATTTTCTAAAAATAATTTTCCTACACATATGGAGAAGCCCCTGGGGGCCGAACACACTCGGCAATTCACACCGAGTACTTGCCAAAGTCATGCATTTTTTTGTGTCGGAGAAAGATAGTCACATTTTCTGTCCTCTCTTCTTGGGGAACCCAGTTCTAAAGTGCAGACACAAGAGGGGCATGGAAAAAAGACGGTTATTGGCTAATTCTGTATCTGTGTATAGATATGAACGGTTAAAGTGCATTACAAAAACAAATGTGTTTAGGCTGTGGGCAGCCCTGTTATAATTCTTAATTTATAACTTTGCAAAATATTTAGTGACAATTGTATACAATGTGGGCTAAGAATTGATGAGAGTCTCCACGTTTAAGAGCTGAACCACGATTGGTTAGGTCGGGACGAAGTCTTTTTGTGCTATACAGTGATTTAATATTTTCACATATTCGGCCCTGTTCCGGATTCCGAGTCAGCTTCCGTCTGAGCGATGGTTGTTCTTATTATTGTAAGTTTAAAAATCAATATATCAATATCTGTGGTTATTAGATCAGGACATCTTATGCGAATTGATTGAATTTGCCGCTGAGCAATCGGTTTCGACAGCTTAACCAATTCCGATTTTTCTAAAACCAGATTAAGTAACCAAAGATTTGATTACCAACTTCCATGCTACATTGCCCAATTTAAATTTTCTTTGTAGAAGTTCCCACGAAAACGGACTCGGAATTCGGAACAGGGCCGACTATGTCATGGTGGACGGTATCGAAAGCTTTGTTGTAGCCAAGTAGCTACAGATTTTGATAAAACCAGATTTACCAGCTTTAAGTTTGATTCTGTTCCGCTAGGAAAAACCTTTCTGAAAACAAAAGCAAACCAACAAAATTTCAAAATCAGTTTGTTAAAACTTGGGCATTAATAGACCTTTGATTTTAGAGTAAAATGGAACTTCAATTAATCATTTTAATTTCTTGTAAGCTGGTTAAGCCTTAATAATGCTCTTAAAATCTTGAAACATTTTCTAAAAATAATTTTCACAGAAATATATGGAGAAGGTAGCCATTGTTTTTAGAAATTTTTCGTACACAGAAAAAAAAACTACAAATTAGAAAGAAACTTTCTGACAAAATCAAAATCCAACACTATGAAAGATCCACGATGCAACCGCTGATTGATGTTAAAAATCAATAACGTTTTTCTTGCTTTTTCGAATAACTAGATTTTCTTTTGTTTTTTAACAGATATTTATGATATTTTATTTGATATTCTTTCTTACTGCTAAAATTAATTAGGAATTAATAAGGGATTACTTGCGAGCACTAATCACTATGACAATTACAAAAAACAACGGTCGATGGGATTATTAACGTAAAACTTATGTTTCACATTGATTATGACATTTAAAGTATAAAATTATATCGATCTTTCAAACAAACGAGAAAGGAAAAAAAATATAAACAATTGCTGTAGGTACGCTACAGAGATCTGCACGAATGCACCGCAACAACATGTGTACCGCATTCGTACTTGATATTTTTCACACTCGAGTGTCTCCAACTACTGCTTCGGCTATGAGTTCCAATAATACCCGCTGTCGCTCATGCGGCTAAATTTGTTTACTTCCACAAGAAAAGAGCAATTGTTGATGGAATCACCAAAAAGCGCTCTTTGTATTTCCCTCCCTCACTCTCATTTGTCTCTCTCTCTCTATCTCTCTCTCTCTCTCTTTAGATGATAACAACAACTAAACGGCAATTGCCGTTGCTTTTTTAAAGGAGAGAGGAGAGAAAAGAGAGCGAGAGTAATAAAAGTTATGATTTCCAATAACAGAAAGAGTGTGAGTTTGACTCGAATGTACAATTTCGAGTGTCAGTCACACCGCATACGCATTTAAAGCGATTATTGATGCAGTCAAATAAACGGGCACTCTTGCAGATCTCTGGTACTTTTTAATAGATTTTTAATGAACAGGTGCACTTCTAATTCTTTTAAGATCGTTAGATAGCTGGTCCCATAAGGGAATAGCATTAGGAAAGAAGTGCAAATCAGATAATGCTATTATGAATCAAAGTTTAGCATGTGAAACAGGTAGAAAGGTTCCCCAAAGTGCACTTCTTCTGCTCCAGATTTCTTTTTCATTGGTTAAGAAAAAATTGCATTATACTTAAGAAAAGCTTTCTATATTATTTGGAAATTGTTGTCTAAAATGTATGGTGAATCGCGGATTTTATAGTCGAATTTCAAATTTGTAGTTCGATTTTGGGGTTTTTTATGAGTGTAAGAACTTTTTATTAGGGTTCCTTAGTGGGAGTAGTCGCAAAACTCTATGACTAGGCCATATATTTATTAGTTTTGTCTTCTGGAAATTGGACTCTACACTTCCAGTCTCTTTTCTCTAGAGCTATAACTTAGTCTTAAATTTGTCCGAGAGACGAACGCCCCTATTTGAACCAGGGTCGCACCTTAAACCAGGTTTTTACACCAATCTGCTCCCAGATCCGCTTACTCTCTTTGCCTTCCTCCTCTCTACCTGTGCCAGACTGTCTGTTATCGCATTTGCCGTTTTGTTTTTTGTTTGTTGTCTTTTAATAACTTTATAATGGCGTGTTGCATCACGCTCTCCAACTTCGTGTGGGCACGCCCACTCTGCCACCCCTGCCACACCACAACTCCCAGCAAACACAATTGCAACAAGCGAAACGTTGTTGTTGGGGTTTGGTCATTTCGTGCGATTCTTTTTCGGTTATCGACAATTTTCAATCTATGCGCATAACTCAAGTGCAACAATAACAACCCGCATCGAATAGAGTCCCAGGCATATGTGCAACTTCCGTGCGAAGCTTAACTGATGCTGGAGGCCTGGACAAGCACCACATCAAAGTTGGCAATAGGCAGAACACTGGCGGGGGGCCCAAAGGGAGTGGGCAAAGAATGGTTGAAAAAAATCAACAAAAATGGAACAAGAATATCGGCAACATTTTATTGTACTCTGACCTAGAGCATCTGTGTGGCGGAGGCAGCGGGGCCACGACCTGCTCAAATTTGACTCTGCACATCCTGCCGGACTATCGCAGCAGCGGCATCTCACCCGCTTTATCGCCAGCTCCAACGTCAATAGCCAGCCACCCAATAACCCTCCCTCGACCACCCACTCCCTCCCTCCCTCCCTCTCTCTCTCTCTCTCTTTCTCTTCTCACATCCTTGTGCGTTGTCTCGTTTTGCTGCAAAATTTACATCCTGTTCGGCTGATGGTCATTTTACTGTTTCCGTGCCCAAGTCCTGGCTAGAGAGCCAACCCCATGCATATGAATATTTTGCAGCAGGCAACAATAAAATCCATGACATCATAAATATCGATGCGTTGCCGTTTGCGAGAATTTCGGTGCGGGCTTAGTGCCGAGCAGAAGGCCAGGACCAGGGACCAGGACCCATTCATTTCCAGCTGCAGGGTCAGAGGTCGGGCGGGGGCGGGGAGTAGATGGGGCCGCACCCGCAGCAAGGCGCCGCGCGATAACTCGATAATTATGTCCGCTTTTGTTTATTTCGCACATCGATTACAATTTCAACTGTCCCGCTCTGCCTCCCCTGCCGACTGGCCATTTGGCCATTTGTTGGCCATTTGACTGCCGTGGAGAGGTCGTTCTGGTCAGCATATGCATGTATGCGTGTCTGTATGTGTGGGTCCTTAGATGGGCTTTTTGGGCATACATCATAGTCTCAACACTTGCGGAATTTACCAACTTCACTAGCATTTGGAGAAGGGGAGCGAGACACGGGGCAGTGCATCAGGCTCCCGGGAGAAAGGAAGGTGCAAGTGTCTGGCGTTGGCTCGCTTCTCATAAGTAAAACGTTGTGAGCAAAGTTTTATAAATTATCCTTGTGAGAATCCTTATTTATGGCGCGTGTGCAATTTTCATTTTATCGCAGTAAAAGCAAAGTTAAGTTAAGCTTCTCTATGCAACTTTGCCCGCTGCCTGCAGAGAAAATGGAGGCGTTGCAACAGCAACAACTGTCGCCCTCTCTCTCCCACTCACTACCACTGGCTGTATGTTTTCCACTGTCTTTTTCTTGCCCATTTTTTATATTTGCGCCGGCAAACTTCAATTGTTCAGCAGCAAGCACAAACACGCGAAGAGGGGCTTGGCCCACAACTCGACTTGCGACTCGTATATTGCACAAATGTCTGGCCAACAATCGGGCATTGCATTATGCGACTATGGGATATATGTATTGAAATTTATTTTGATCTATAGACGCACATTTCGTTTGTAAAACTTTGATGAAAAGTATTTTACATTGGAAAAAATAAATATTTTCAAATAAAACTGACATATGATGATCGGTTCCATAACATTTAGAATCGTCATAAAACCTTGGGATAGGTTGGAATCTTGAAAGTTTTCCTCTTAGATCGGTGAAATCTTAAATCGGTAAGATCTCTGGAACCTTCAAGACTAAGGATTTAAATTTTTAGTAGTATGAAAATCGATATTTTCTTAGAATCATGCCGTTCTAAAAATAAACGATAATCTTTATTAATGCAATCTCAAATATTCCTAGTCAAGTTTATCGAAGAAATGGTTTAATCTTAGTAGGGTGTACACAAATGAAGTATACCTTCGGCGCGTACACAAAATAATAAGCAATCCTCTTGATTCAAGAACAGAAAATCTATGTATTAATTCAAATCTGTATTTGACATTAAGTCTAAACTGATAAGATAAATTTTTAGTTAGCTACGATATTTCACATGAATAGAAACAATTTTGTAGAAATCTGAATACGTTTGAAAAGGCACAATAATTTGTATGAAATTGTTTCTTATTCATGTGAAATATCAACTAAAAATTTATCTCAGTATAGGCCTTTAGAATTAAATTAGGTTGAAAAAATACAGACTTAGACCATATCCAAGAATTTATAACAATACGTTAGGGATCCATCATCATTACCCAAGAAAAACGCGGCTGGAAGTGACTGATAATTTTTAATTTGCCGCCACATGAGCTGGGTGAAGCACTGCCCATCGTCGTTTAAGGCAGGTGCTGCCCAGCGTTATTATTTTATTTCTTTATAACTCGACATCGTTCATCTATTCGTTTCCGAAACGGGATCGATAAAAAAAAGATTAAATTTTTTACCGAGTTATTTTTTATTTCCACTGATGATTTGAACTATGTGGCAACTCTAAAAATGCTCAGTAGGGTTCGCCATTCCACCATGTCGGAAATGACTCTATCTTCCTGCTGCATACTTGCAAATGTTTTAATACATCAGAGTTTAAGAACGCCAGCATTAAAACAAATTATTTTTCTAAATAAAACCCACTTTTCGACCGATAGTTCCTATGACAGCTAAAGAATATAGTCATCCGATTTTGACCAAAACTTCCAAATCTTTGTAAAAGCGCATAATATTAATAATTGCTGAAGTGAGACACGTTAACATTAACAACAAAAAAATTTTTCTCACAAAGACCCACTTTTCGACCGATAGTTCCAATGGCAGCTATAAGATATAGTCATCCGATTTTGAGAAAAACTTCCAAATCTATGAGAAAGCGTATAATATTAATAAACGCTGAAGTGAGACACGTTAACATTAAAAACAAAAAAAATTTTCTCATAAAAACCCACTTTTCGACCGATAGTTCCTATGGCAGCTATAAGATATAGTCATCCGATTTTGAGAAAAACTTCCAAATCTGTGTAAAAGCGTATAATATTAATAATCGCTGAAGTGGGAGACGATAGCTTTAAAAACAAAAAAGTTTTTCTCACAAAAACCCACTTTTCGACCGATAGTTCCTATGGCAGCTATAAGATATAGTCATCCGATCCGGCCGGTTCCGACATATTAGCAGTGTGCAGTAAAAAGAAGACTCTGTGCAAAGTTTCAGCTCGATAGCTTTAAAACTGAGAGACTAGTTTGCGTAGAAACAGACAGACAGACGGACAGACGGACAGACAGACGGACAGACGGACAGACGGACGGACAAAGCTCAATCGACTCAGCTCGTCACCCTGATCAAGAATATATATAGTTTATAGGGTCGGAAATGAATATTTCTATGCGTTGCAAACTTCTGGGCAAAATTATAATACCCTTTGCAAGGGTATAAAAAAGTTAACTTTACAGTCAATGGAGCAAAGTACCGTTATTTTAAAGAAGTTTTCTTGGTTGATATGTGGTTTCAACAAAATGGTGCCACCCGAACTCCGAAACAATGGACCAATTGAGAGGCAAGTAGTCTCACGTTATTCTCCAGTCCATTGGCCGCCAGGATCATGTGTATTGAACTCACTTCACTAGTTTTTCTGGGGCTACGTGATGTCTCTCGTGTACAGGGACAAGCCAGCCACAATTGCAGCCCTAGAAGACAACATAACAGCTGCCCTTACTGAGATACCGGTCGAAATGCTGGAAAAAGTATGCCAAAATTGTAGCTTAAAAACAAACGCTTTATATCTGAAGTCTAAAAAATTTACTTGCAGAAACTCTCTATAAGAAAGAAGACAATTTTTAAGGCAGATAGATAGATAGATAGATAAAGTATTTTTCGTAATCCATACTGAAGTTTTGTACGTAAATGCAGATTGAAAATTTTATTTTATAAATCCCTCTATGGACCGAACTAGGATAATGTAAACATTTCTAGTTTTAGTATTGTTAAAAGATTTAAATTCTTGACAAATAAGGCAAAAAATTACAATTTGTTTCCCTAGCTGTTTTTATACCCTGTACCCATTAAAAATGGGTAAAAGGGGGATAATGAACTTGAGCAAATGTATGTAACAGGGACAAGGAAACATCTCCGACCCTATAAAGTATATATATTCTTGATCAGCATCAATAGCCGAGTCGATTTAGCCATGTCCGTCTGTCCGTCTGTCTGTATGAACGCGTCGATCTCAGAGATGGTAAGAGATAGAGGTTTGACATGTATGGGACAAATGCTTCTTTCATCTGTATGCAGATCAAGTTTGTTTCAAAATTTTGGCCACGCCCCCTCCCGCCCACGCAATTTGGAAAAAACGGTATATCTCCCACAGTTTTAAAGATAGACGATTCGTACTTTCTAGAGATAGTTAGTAATTATCAAAATAAATCGATTTGTCGAAGAAATGATAAAAATCGGATAAACGGTTCAGAAGTTATGAGCAAAAAAGCGAACCAAGCCAACCCCGCCACCACCCCACCCACCCTAAAAAATATTGCATACTTTTCGGATGGTCTCCCTAAGGAACGCAGAAGCACTATTAAACATGTTTTTTCATGTCGGTTAGAGCCGACTTTAACTTACGCTCTCGTTGTCAATTGTACAGGGTATATTGAAGTCGGGCTACTCGACTGCAACGGTCTTACTTGTTATATTCTTCCGCCAGAAAGAAATCGTGTCAATCATGGAAAATCCTTCTTTACACCACCTCCCACTCTACATCCTATAATTTTTTATTATTTTGTATTATAGAAATATAATAAAAATAGATTTAGTTTTTTTATGGAATTTCAAAAAATGCCCAAAATTTGTCGGGATAAGGATACTGCCAGAAAACACATTCAGACAAAAAAACAGCTAAAGCTTAAAATTATAAACTTTACATTCGACTGCAGACTTCCTCCTGAGCTTAATTTCACCCCTCTGGGAAGAAGCAAATTTACTTCTCTGAAATTTTGAATTGTATAAAAAATGCACAAAATAGATAAATAGCCTCATTCGAGTAAACGTCGAAATTTTGCAGTCAAATTTAATAACGTTGTAAAAAAGGTCACAGTTATACCTAAGGCTACTAGATCATGGAATAACAAAATACGCAACTGTTTGAACAGCGAAACCGACTGCTCAATCTCAAGTGAATTTAATTCGTGATAAAAGATTGACTTGTGACTTAGTAATACGTTTATACAACTGCATTTGAATTACAAATTATTACACGAAAGACGAATCTGAGTTTGGATCAGGGCCGAATATCTTGTATACTATTTCTAGTTTTGTTTTAACGTCTGAAGCGAGGTTAGGTAAAATTGGCTATACAGCCCCTCCAAGCTTCTCACAGCTTCTGAAGCGAGGTTGCAGGCCTCAATATGGCGCACACAACATTAGTCAGTTACAAATCACAAAAATCACATCTTTATAGTGAAAACTTAAAGAAAATATAAACAATACAAACAATATGAAAACAGTTTTACCCCCTTTTTTATACTCCCTTTTTTTTACAAGCAATACTGAGCAAGGTTGTGGCTTTGACTAAAATCAACAAACAGTTAAAGCAAACCTTCTTCATTCGACTACTCCTTGACATACTGCCAAAACTTGTAAATATTATATTTTTTGGTTCCATCAATTTAAAAAGAAACAAATCATAATTTTAAACAGAACTAAATAATTATAAAATTCCAGATTTTTTGACCATAAATTGATCAGTTTTTGAATTTGTATGAAAACTTTATTTACTTGATATATTTGTCTGAGGCCTTGTTTATTTTAGTAAAAGCCAAACAATTTATCTCTGTATTGCTAGGTCGAACTCGAAACTGTTTTCAAGACAAGTGTAAATACGGCTTAAGCTTCAGTGCAATTGTAGATGCGACTCCTACATCCGACTCGCTCGAATGTGCTTCTCTCGCATGCGCTTTGTGATTCTCAACAAGACTTGCTTTTGTCGCACAGCTTGTAATTGGACCGATGGATTACACTTTTGATCGCAAAAACTTGGAAAACATATCAAAATGTTGGCATGAAGTACAAGAGCTTTTTTTAGTAGCGACAACAAACATCTGTTATTTTATTCCAAACTCAAAGAAATTGTCGATTTTGCTCATTTAATCAAAAAAATCCAATCGCAATTTGCTTATACCCTTTAATCAGATTTAATTCTACTTAACTCCATCTTTGACATTTCTCTTGTTCAATAACACATCAAGTCATTCTTGCACCCACTGTACCTACTTGTATACAATCCCACTCGTCGGTGGGATGTCGGAAGAAGATCTCTCGTTGAGCTGGCAAAGTTTTTTATGTGCTGCATATGAATATTATGCGCTCGAGTATAAAATGTTGTTGGCCACACTTCCTACGTTTCACTTCCTGCACTCCGTCGACTCAAGTGGCATGCGGCACCAACCAAACAAGCATATCTATCTCTATATCCATATCTGTGTGTATGTATGTAGATACAGTGTGCACAACAATACACAACTTAGGCTTTAAGTTTGCCTTTAACTCAGCTATGTCGACGGCAACTTGAGATTTCGGCCCGAGGGCTGGCACAGCTAAAGAAGAGAAATCCTGTATTTGTATTTGCCTAAAGTTTTCTTTGTTTTCCCCCGACTCGAGTCGACTCCACGCCAAGCTGTGTTGGGGGTATGTGCAAAAAATATTTAGCTAGCAAAGTTTTATTGGCAAAATCTGTTTATGGCTTTTGAATTTTAATTAGTTTACATTATGTCGAAATGTTGCCGCTGTCGAGTGGCTCCAATCCTTGCTCAACAATGAGACGACAGGCAGCCACACAATGCAGCCGGCAGAAGAAGTAGTGTCCTGGCAGCCCGAGAAGAGTTTCATTACAATTTGTCTGCTGCCTTTCCGCACAGCAGCCGCAGCCGCATTTTATGCGCAGGATACAAATGTACATGAATAACTAAGCAAAAGGCAGCGGCAGGAGCAGGATCAGCGGCAAACTTTAGCGTCAGCGAACGTGCCTTGTTGCAAATTTTAATTCGACAAAAACATGAAAACTCAAACTGTTATTGGGTTGTTGCTGCCGTTTCTGTTTCAGCTTGTTTTTTTTTATTTTTTTGGTAAGTGGCAAGTTTTCATTGAGTTTTACATTTGTTTAATTTTTGTATTTGATTGTTAGTTTGGTGGCATCGGAATTAGCTTAATTTAGAACAGGTTTAGTGGTTCAAAAAGGCTTCTTGATCCGCGATTGTTATTGTTTCAAACGGCTCTTCTTTATTTCGAATATTCTAAAAAGACGGATCATCTTCTGAGGCACAAATTTGGATTGAAAATAGTTAAAATAGTTAGCTGGAAAATCGATTTTTTCAAAGTCGTGCTTACGAATGACATAAGTGAAGAAGCTTACATTCATCTGTCCTAAAGTAAGCATTCATATAGAATGCTGAGTCTTGTAAATGTAAGGTCTAAATTCAAGGAAGAAATAGACCCCTAACTGAAATTAACCGTTCCCAATCCCGAAATGGAAATTGTAACCACTTATAAACATTTTTTTGGGAGGTTCTTGAGGTTCTGAACCGCTTTGCATAAATTATGAAACAATGTATAAATTAAAAGGCCCCACTCTATATGGAAACATTTAATTATATGACAAACCCAAATTGAAAACCAAAATGGCCACAAATCTGTGTCTTTTATGGCAAGCTGCAGCTTCCAAATTTGATGCAGTGTCCCCCACTTTAAGTTGTTTTTGTTGTTTGTTTTGCTCTGAGTGTTTTTGCTACTGTTTTGCAGGTTTACTTTGTATGCATTTTTATTTAATTCATTTTTCACGTTTTTGTTGCTGCTGCTGCTGCTTGTTGTCGTTTGGGGGCTGCAAATGTGCAATTAAAGAAACAGGTTACACGCCCATAAATCTTGAAATGCTGGCGACGTCGTCGTTGTTGCTGCCGCTGCGGTTGCTGTTGCCGCTGCAAATGTATTCGTATTCACATGTCTTAATGTTGACAGCATTTTTGTGATTGTCTGATTTATTGCCAGCCAATTGATGACAAATAAATTACGTGGCGACTTTTTTTCTTCTTGCATTTTAGTTGAACGTTTTCCCCGTTTTTGGTATCGCTTTTTCTTAGCTGCGGTTTTTACGGCTGCGTTAATGGCTTTGGTAATTACTTTTAATTGCCGTTGTAAAGTTTTCGCATCGCACCAAAAATGGTAGCAGCGCCTTTCAGAGTCGTGTCCGAATCGGGCTTGTCTTGAGTATGTGGCCCTGGGCCACTTGACTCTACTTTTGCGCCAGATTGGCGCTGAATCTCGTCCTCGTTGTGGCTGGCGCCATTTTGCTCTCAGTGTGATAGCGTGCTAAAAATAGACACAAAAATCTGTCTGCCGTTTGACTTGCGCTCACATCGATCATTAAATTGATTTGTAATGGCTAATTAATAAGTAGTTGTCAGTGGGTAATCAAGTTGTCGATTTAATGAAGCACAATTACACGATTAATGCTTAAAATGGCATAGCCTCAAGGGTTATCGGAAGTTAACAGATGAAGTAGATCATGAAAAGGAGCGTTTGGCTGGAATGGAAGATTTTTTTGACATCACAATGAGCATTGTTCCGCTTTCAAAAAGACGTTAGAAACTTTAGAAATTTATATTTATTTTAATATTTGGATTTTCAAATGTTAAGCTCCCAGTCCTGCAATACGGCGCAGAAGCATGGACAATGACAGCAGCGGATGAAGCGGCGATTGGCGTATTTGAACGAAAGATTCTTCGGAGGATTTATGGACCTTTAAAAGTTGGCGATGTTTTCCGCATTCGAAATAATGACGAACTGTATGAGCTCTATGGGGACACCTGTCTGGTCAAGCGCATAAAGCAACAGCGGCTGCGCTGGTTAGGACATGTCACCAGGATGGACGAAGAAGCTCCAGTAAGGAAAGCTTATTATTCGAAGGCGGCTGACTACGGAGGAAGAGGCAGGCGGGGGAGACCTCGACTAAGATGGGATGACCAGGTTCGGGCAGACCTTGCCAAGCTTGGTGTGACCAACTGGTCCCAGCTCGCACGGAGCAGAAGCGACTGGCGGACATTAATCGCAGCGGCCGAGACCGTCGAACGGTTGTGATGCATGCATCGGGCCAATCAAGAAGAAGAAGAAGAAGCTCACAACGCACAAGTTCAAGATTTTGCCCATCCAGGGGTGCTTAAATCCATTGCGGCCATATATTAGAAGATATCGACTTGAAATTTGAAATGGATGAGTTTTTTTTTGCCATACGGAAGAATGTTTCTAAGATGAACAACATCGAACCAAAACTATTCCAACTCCCATGCAATATCGCATTTATCAGTTTTAGCCGGAACATGATTTTTTTTGGGAGCTATACGATAGAGTCACCCGATTTTGATGATACTTTGAAAAATTGTGTAAAAACGCATAAAATTAACGAGAAGGGCAAAGCTAACTTCGTCTGTACCGAAGTTTTGATACACTTGAAATAGCTTGTCATAACGGTTAGCGACTTCGACCAAACTTCGCAAATCAGCTTAAAAACATGACGTATTACCCATGACCGTGTTTGATAGCGATAATATTGAGAACAAACCAGTTTTTCTCACTAAAACCCATTTTCCGAACGAACATTTGTATGGCAGCTACAAGAAGTAGAAGCTCGATAGCTCCAAAACTGGGGGACTAGTTCGCGTAGAAACAGACAGACGGACAGACGGACGGACAAAGCTTAATCGACTCAGCTTGTCATGCTGATCAAGAATATATATATTTATGTGGTCGGAGATGATTCCTTCTATGCGTTACAAACTTCTGGGCAAAATTATAATACACATTTCAAGTGTATAATAATTGCCAAGTTTGGTGACGCTATCACTAAATACAACGAGAGCATAAGTTAAAGTCGGCTCTAACCGACTTCGATATACCCGTTACTCATATAAAAACATGTTTAACAGTGTTCCTTAGTGTGAACATCCGAAAAGTATGCAACTTTTTTTGGGTTTGTTGGGTTGTAGCGGGGGGCTTGGTTTACTTTTTTGCTTATAACTTGAGAACCGTTCATCCGATCTTTATCATTTCTTCGGCAATTCGATTTATTTTGCTAATTACTATCTCTAAAAGGTACAAATCGTCAATCTTTAAAACTGTAGGAGATATAACGTTTTTTCCGAATTGCGGGGGCGGGGCCAAAATTTGAAATAAACTTGATCTGCGTGCAGATAAAAGAAGCATTTGTCCCATACATGTCAAACCTCTATCTCTTACCATCTCTGAGATCTAGGTGTTCATACAGACGGACGGACGGACGGACGGACAGACGGACAAGGCTAAATCGACTCGGTTGTTGATGCTGATCAAGAATATATATACTTTATATGGCCGGAAATGATTGCTTCTGCCTGTTACATACATTTTCACGACTTTAGTATACCCTTTTTACTCTACGAGTAACGGGTATAAAAATGTAGATGTCACACGCTTGTGTCTTGGGATTATTATTTTTTTTTTTTGAATGAAAGTCAAAAGGAAGAAATATTACTACAAGTAGGGTGGCAACCCTGGAGAATAAACGCAATAAATGTTATATTCTACACAGAAAAAAAGATCAGGATATTTAGCATCATACGGGTATTTTCAGTATCAAATCGGCCTTCATCTGAAAAAAAATATCGAGGTGATATTATAGCGTCCATATGTTTAGGTAGAAATAGTTTCACATTGATATGAAAAATTGATATTATTTCGATATTATTAAAAGTAGAGCTGATATTTTATTTTTTTTTTCTGTGTATGCATTTTGTGTACTTTTTCTAACTCAGTTTAGTTCTCAACATATTGCTATTGTCGAAACCTAGAAACCATATTTCAAGAGAAGAACGAATTGGTTGAGGTCGTTCTTGTGAAACCATCTTTATTAGAGGTTCCTTCCATATAAGAATTTCAAACTCGAATCAAGAACTTTCACATCAGAATGTAATTTTCATATATATGCTGAAGATGTCCAATTGTATATTAGTCGTCCAATAGGTAAAATAAACGAATGTGTAGTTGCAACTAACTATGAACTAAAATCAATTGCGAAATGCCATGTAATTCTTAAAAATGCAATTGATATTAGGACTCTCGATAGCCTACAAATTAATGATAAAGACATAGAGTATGTCGAATAGACAAATATTGGGTCGTTCAGTAAGTAATTTCTTTTTTTTTTTAGTGCAATTTAAACTCGATTTTTTTATTGTGTAAAACATTTTATGAAATTATTTATTCTCCATTTTGATCCAATACCTTTTGAAATCTTTCGGGCAAGAGATTGATTCCACGCTCATAAAATTTTTTATCCTTGCAGGCAAAAAACTGGTCGAAGTGGTTTTTGACGTTCTGATTTGAGGTGAAGTTTCTCCCATCCTTTTGCAGAGACCCGAACAAGTAATAGTCCGAAAGTGCCAAGTCTGGAGAATATGGCGGATGTGGGAGCACATCCCATTCAAGCTGCAAAACTTATGGCGAGTCATCTAACTTGTATGAGGTCTAAAATTTCGTTCTGTAAAAACATGAGGAACTCATATGTCAAGCTCTGAAATTAATCCTAGACGATTCATGAACTTGTGAACGGTCGCATTAGACAAATTTAATCGTTCAGCAATTTCTCGATATATTTTATCCACATCGGCTTCAAGAGGCCTCCATTGGCGTTCGTTCAATACATCTTCTCCGTATACATCACATAATTTTCGTCTTGCATGAACTGCATTTACCATTGATAGTAAACAGAAAATATGCCTGTTACTATATCAGCTTCGATGTAGCAAACAAATAACGCCTTACTATCAGCTGTTCAAATATATAACGCTAAAGCGGTTAAGCGTGAAGTTGGCTGCGAAAAAATTCAATAATATCAGCTGTTGTTATCAAACGAAATTACTTAGTGAACGACCCAATAGTTTAGGAATTTCGTATAACTCGAATTTGCCGTGGACTGTCCGTTGCCTTCTTCGACAACTAGACTGTACACAAAATGTTGTACCTGAAAACCTCAGACTTCTTCTAGCTAAACACATATTAAAAACTGTCGCTATTCTATGGCGTTAAGCTATTTGAACAAAGACTTTGCTGGGTATGTTTTAAAAAAACGACGAACTGACAGAATCTAAAGTTATTCCTATAAAATATGCAGTCTTACCCTTTTTCAAGCTTAGGAGCATTAATATAACTACATAAAGTAACAAGCACTAAAGAATCTACCAATCTCTAGAAGAACCAAGAATGTTGTTTGCCAAAAATACAAGCTATCGGCGTTCGAAAAGCAGTTCCTTATAAATGCTGTATGCCTGTCAAATAACTTGCCACATGAGCTAAACTCAATTAGTAGCGCACCATTATATGCGTGTTAAACTCAAAACACACAACAGTACATTATTAATAGTACTACACCAAAATGATAAATATGATACTAGGTTAAGATTTCTAATACTAACTTTTCTTAATATTAAGTCAATTCTTCGTGTTATCATTGCTTGATTTTTGTGGACAGTGTTATAATAATAAACAGTTTAAATAATTAAAATTGCGGAGGGAATAAAAATTCTTGATCCAAGAACAAATTCCTCGATTTAAGTATCAAATTCTTAAACCGAATTTCAAGAGCGAAAAGATTTTTTCCAGAGCGTCAATACTTAAATTATTCCTTCTACTTTTTTTTAGTGTATAATGATGGCAAATTAAAAAATTTAAAAAAAACAATCAATTGTTGTTGCTGCGCCCTTCCTTTTAATTTTGGTACAAACTCCAGATCCTTACAGACTAATTGGAAATATAAAGACATCTGCGAAAAATTTTGTACTTGCATCAAGATTCAACGTCCAAAGTTCAGTAAATATGAAAATACTTATTCCAAGAACGAATTTCTTTATTCAATCATGAATTTTTATGTTATGAGTCTTTTTATTTAAAAGTCTCCCCATTTGGTTTCTTCTTTGCACTTCCACATTTTCAAGTTAAAAATTTATAATAATTTTTACTCCAATTTTTCGGTTTACTTAATTTTTGGGTGGATCTTAGCTACGTTTTGAAAATAAAGTATCCATAGAGGCTCTATTTCAATTCTACAACAAAACATTTTTGACCTGCTCATAATTTAGAACTTTCACCACTTAAATAATTGTGAGAAAATTTCTGCTTATTCTTTAAATAGTATTTTCCACCAAACTTCATCCCACCGCGGTTGCTTTTGACTCCGTCTAGTATTAACCGTTTGCCGTTGGCGACTTTAGCTGACACCTCAAAGTACAAACTGCAAATCGGGGAGCATTTTGTAAATTAACTGAGGCGCAATTCGAGTAACGAGCTTATCAGATTTCTAATTAATTTAATTCTGCCTGCCTCATGCCGCCGCCTGCCTGAGTCGACAGAAAAACAGTGTTGTACTACGTGGCTCTGGTACAGGGTCCGCTGCTGTCCCTGACTGACTTCCTGACTCTTGTCAAAGTTTGCTGATTAAATCAGTCATAGAAATGTCGAAAGCCAGCACACACAAAAAACGACACAAAAAGAAGAGGAAAAAGAGCGGCGAATGGGAAAACCTTTAGACCAAATCAAATATTTGCCTGCTTGGCCAGGACAGGACAGGCCAGACCAGCATTTAACCGTTAGTTTTGTGGTCTTATTATGCAAAAAAAAAACTCGGAGTCGAAGTGGAAGTCGGACCACCACCACGGCAAGCCAAGTCAAGCAAGCGAGCAAAAAAAGCACCAAACACGAAACAGTTAAAAAGGCCAGGCGGTTTGAAGGTGGGGGGACGACGACGACAACGACGGTATGTACTACAAGGAAAAAGTCATCGTCATCGGCAATTCAAACATATGCACGCCTCGGTCGACTGCGGAGTCGGCGCTGGCGTCGCTGCTGCTTAGTTAGCCTCATTTAGAAAACGTTTGTTATGCAATGCCAACATTTGTATTCGAAAATGTTTTTTATTCAGTTGTTGACTTTTTCTGCTGCCTTTTGTATTGTAAGTTGGCGCGGCCTAAATGGCTGACTGGGGTCTGGGACTGGAGCTGGGAGATGGCGATGGCGACATGGCTTTGTGCCGACTTCAGCTGTTTTTGCCTTTTGCCTGGGCCTCGCTCGAGTTTGAATTTTAAATGCAATCATTTCCTTTACCGCAGTTGCCCGCGCTTCCCCCCACCGCGGCCATGTTCGCCTCCTGCTCGTATGTAAGGACTTCGTGATTTTCGCTATGATTGTTTGAAATGTTTTTTTTTCGCTCTTTGCATAGTTAACTGGTTAGCTAACGAGACGAAATTGTTTAAATATGCGCACAGAGATATAAAACATTTCGTGACAAATGTTCAATTCAGATTCGATGGTCATGCAAATGACCAAAAACTCAACGGGAACGAAAAGTCTCATTTGATTTATGCTGCGCAGGATTTTTTTTTTTAATTTTTGGCGCAATTTATAAAGATGTTGTTTGATATATAAATAAAAACATAAATTTTCCCGTTTGCCTTTACCTGAGCAACTAAATAGAGATAAACACAAGACATACCAAAAAAACAAAAAACAAGAAGAAGAAATATTCAACAAAATTTCGGCATTTCTTGTTATTTTGTGTTGTATCCGCCGTAGCGACGGTCGCTGCTGCTGTCAACCCAATTCAAATTGTGTACAAAATCGTGAGGCGCATAATTAAAATTTATTTCTTATGATCCCAGAAGCGGCAATTGAGCTGTAGTCGCAGGGTAGGCGGAGTAAAATAATGTGCGACCGTGCGAGGATCCCCAAATGAAGGGCTTGACTGGGAGATAGCTTAAGTGAGCGGACAAAAATTTCAGAAAGTGATTTCGTACAGATTTTACAGATTCGGTTCAAAGAATTTCAGTTTTTCTAAAATTCAAAATGTTTTGAGTTTTGAATTGATCAAATTTTGGTAACTGTTCCAGGTTGTTACCCAGATACACTAAATAAATCGGTTACCGTTCATTCTATATACTAAATGAAAAGAATTCTATTTTAGCTTGAGATCGATTACCTTAATCTTTTTTGGGGAAAAGAAATTTATTTTTATATCTATTTTCACATAAAATGGAAATTGAAAATGGCCTAATTGTCAAAAACAACATTCACTGAACATTCGATATGTGTATTATACATTATTACATCATTAGCATGTTCAGCTTTGCGCCTAATTTAATTAAGTAAAAATTAATTTTTATATTATCTTCCAAAATCATCTAATTTAATTATCTATAATCACGGTGTATAATTTCACTTTGTTTAAATTACGTTCTCGTGAGTTTTTTTTTAACTAAACTCAATAGTTAGTTCTTTTTTTATATCATTAAAATATGGTTTTTTTAACAAGAAAAAATAGTCCATTAAAAAATCGGTGGGCCCTCTTTGAAAAATAGGTGAAAAACTATTTAACTTCGCTAAAAACCTGCTTAAGAATGGACTCGTAAACTATGCTTAATTTTTCTTTGATAGAGGACATGAAAATAAATATATTACAATTTGATCCGTTTTTATCGGTTGCACCATTACAATGTTATAAATATTATTGGTGGTGGGAATGTCAAACAAATCGGATTATATAGCGCAAACGGTCAATTTATTTTAAGAAACAAAACAAAAATAATTTCATTAAGCAACTTCAAAACATGTTCAAAGAGTAAGTTGAACATATTTAACATATGATCCCAGGAACATGAATACGAATCAGAACCTCAAATATTCTTGGAGAAAACAAACTTATCATATGAAACTGTCAATTAATTAAATATCGGATGGCGAAATACAATTTCTGCCATGGAAACGATCGGTCTGAAAGTGGATTTTAGAGAAACACATTTTTGGTATTTTGATTAATTTCCTGATTTCTTAATCACGGTTTTGAATTCAGACAAAGTCTGACATCTATTTGCATTACAATTTCTTTCGGAAAATGAACTGAATGGTGCGTTTGCTGGTGTATTAAAACTTTGCAATACACTAAATATGCTTTGCCTTCTTGTTATTCCATTTTAAAAAGTTTATTAATCGCTAAAGTTTTATATACAATCGCATTCTTAATATTTTCATACATGGAGAAGATGATGTTCATATTTCCCATTCATATATACATGTATCATCACATAAGACGACAGCTTACAGAGCAAATGGAAATTCCTCGACACTTTGACCCATGCGAAGAGTGCAGAGCAGCTTCACTCTCATACTAGCGAACGTAGCCAAGTCAGAGGCGGCCAAATGGAGAGGACAACAAAGTGCGCTTGTGTTGGTAAACAAAAGAGCTCTCTCCAGACAACAGACGTTTAACTTGCAATGCGGTGTTCACCTATTCACACAACCGCGCTTGCATTAAAATACGACTGACTTCGGCTCATATGAGCTGTGGTCCCAAGTGCTTCTTTAACTAAAACAGAGTCCGGCACGTCCGTATTTTCCGTGTACACAATATTGCTCAGCGGCAGCGACGTTGAGACACTGACAGTGTACAAGGTTATTCTTAAACATCAATCTAGAGAGGCACATACGCAATACGGAAAACGAACCTCCGAATGTACCCGCTACTCAAAGACTTTTTGTCGGAAGTTGATTCTAAGGCAGCGTGTGTGTACGCCTGGCCCGATGGGTCCGAAAACTTTTCGCTATTCTCACCGCTATTCAAACCGAACGCATGCCGAGGCTTGTGCCCAGAGAGGAAACAGGTCTTAAGTCGTTAGCCAGAGGTCAAATGAAGTAGGTCACAGCAGGAAAATGCCGGGCAAACAAATTTAATTTTATTTTAACAGTAGGATTAATCTTTTAAATGCGGGTCAGCCTGAATTAATACGAAACGGATTATCTTAGGTACAGACTGTACTTAGCAACCTAGTGAGAGAGAGCGAGCAAACTAAGAGCAAAGACTTATGAGTGGCTCTTAACAAGGTAAAGTAAGAACAAGTTAGAGCGTTGCTGTCGAGTGGCCCGACCCCGAAATACCCTGTACAACTGAGACACACATACAAACACACACAGAAACGCCCACACACTCACG
Source organism: Lordiphosa stackelbergi (assembly GCA_018904235.1). Taxonomy (NCBI): domain Eukaryota; kingdom Metazoa; phylum Arthropoda; class Insecta; order Diptera; family Drosophilidae; genus Lordiphosa; species Lordiphosa stackelbergi. The sequence continues at coordinate 117,911 of JAEIFU010000174.1, read as the reverse complement.
CATATACACACATATGCGCTCGTGCACACTTACTCATACGCTCTAGCTGCCTTTGTGCAGTCTAGTCTCTGAGATCGAAGCGTTCATACAGATAGACGGACAGACAGACGGATTTTGCTAAATCGACTCGGCTGTAGATGCAGATCAAGAGTATATATACTTTATAGGGTCGGAAATGTTTCCTACTTCCTTTCAATGGGTACAGGTTATAAAAAGAAGTGCTGGGGGGCGAAATGGTGGTGGTGGAGTGGTCGGCCTTTCCTTCTCACCCCCCTCAAACTTCTTCTTTTGGGCGTAGCTCTTCTTGACAATTCCTGCACTAAAGCATCATAGCCCTTTAAATTTTCAAATACTATTACCCATCCAGGCAATCTAACAGCGCACCTTCGCATTAATAATATAGATTGACCGGACGTACAAAACGTATACAAAATGAACATTTAGCAGGATTTGGTTTTATTCGAAAGCAAGGTAAAAAACCGATCTATAGGTTAAGTCGGTTCGAACCGTTGAACCAAGCCATCTCATTTAGGGGTGCCCACACTAAGGTTATGGTAGAGCAGACACCAATACATATAAAGAATATCATTTGTCAAACAAGTCCCACAAGAAAGAGATGTGGTCTGGTGTACACTCACAGAAAAAATCAAGCCGATCGTGTTTGATATCAAGCGGTTTTTATGTCGAAAACCAGAATATTCTTATATCCAAGCCGAAAATATCTGATCACGACCGAGCATCACCACACCACCATCAACATGTCCTAGTTTGTTCTAAGCTGTGATTGATTTTTTTTACTTACTTTCCTGGGAGGACGTGAACTCGGGGGACCTCGAAGACTGAACACACGGACGACGGCGACTTAGCTCACTCGACTATCAGGCATAAGCAAGACCTATAGTCAACATCATACTTAAGAATGTAAGAAATTGGCAATTTTCGATTAGAAAAAGTTCAGGTTGTGGGAGCATAGTTTTTATACGAGAAAAGTGTACCAGCGAGCACGTGGTCGGATTCTGATCAGTACCAGATATTTGTTTTTTTTTTCCGATAGTCCCGTTTTCGAGCTCCGAGGAAATTTTGCACAGAGTTTCTTTTACTGCACGCTGCTAATAGTCGGAACCGACGGACGGATGACTACTTCTGTAGCTGCCATACAAATGTTCGTTCGAAAATAGATTTTAAAGAAAACTGGTTTGTTCTCAATATTAGCAAGATAACGTTGGACTATTCGTGTTTTCTAGCGGTGCTTTGCCTTCGTTTTTTGCCAATTCGTGCTAGATTTTTCTGGTTGTATGCTTTACAAAATTTAACAGAATTTAAAATAGAGTCCAACCAAATTCATGGCGTAGTTTTTAGCTATGAAAACTGAAATCCATTCTCGAATATAGCAAGCAAATTTGCTTAGGCGAAGGAAGCTTAATTGAATTGATGACTTTTCTTTTTAAAATCGGTCACATCACATGGTCCGTTGAACCAACCTTTCATTCTTTGTAATTTCTTTGTAAAATCACATCTTCCATTACTTTAATTTTCCGCAAAACTCCAATCTGTCAACTTTCGAGTGTACCATGACCATGATTGCAATTTGCAGCATTTACCTGCTGTTAGTTGTTCCGCTTTCAGTTGGCAATCGCCATAAAAAACTGCCAAATGCACTGGCCCATCTACCTAAATGGCCAAGAGCGAGGCGGCAGCGTGTGTCTGTGTCCGTCTCCGAGTCCTGTCTCACAGCATCCTGCACTGCGGCAGTGAGTTTTCAGCGGAAGCGCAAATTAGCAGCGCTGCCTCCGTTTTCAGCGCGCACATTTTGTTTATGACTTCAGTTTTTTGTAGCATCGTAAAAAAAGTGCACACATTGTTCTCTAAAGAATAATCCCAGCCGACCTTGACGACGGCGGGTAAAAAGTTAATTATCAATCATAAAAAGTTAATGTTTCTCATATGCTGGAGGACGGGAAAAACAAACTCAAGGATAACTCTAATGTGGGGGTGCCACAGTTCGAATTCGTGCCGCCTGTGAATTTACAAATCCACAGAAAAATATCGCGGCATGAACAACATTTCTCATTTGGTTGGCATTTCGGGCACGAAAATCTTGTCATGATTCGATCGGCGAGGACACGGACACGATGCGGCGCTGCACTGCGGCACATGTTGCCCTTCGGGGTCAGGCTTGGTCGTGGAAGAAGCTGCAGCATTGTCAACACAGCAAAAAGATAAAACGAAGGAATGACAAAGTTTTGTTTCCTACTTGAAACCTCCATTCTTTTTTACTTCATTAGAATCTGTGGAGACAAAGCGACCTAAAATTTCCCCTTCAATAAATCAGCTAAAACTGACAGCAAAATTTGATAAAAAGAAAATGCGTTTGGCTGATAAAAAAAATAAGAAAAACTGTACCAGCTACATCCAACATTTTAATAAAGACTCATAAATTCTTTTGGACGGACAAAAGCGACAAAAACGACTAAAAATAAATAAAACTATTAATCAGAACAATGTTGCAGGCGAAGACAACGCCATGAAGATGGGAATTGCTGAGTTTTCTTTGGCCTGCCCTCCGCCAACCCGTTGGCTTAAGGAAAATGAACAGCGTCAGCGTGGCAGCCATAAACAATTTTTAAAACAACTCTTTTTCCTCCTTTTTTTAGCCAAGTTGAACGACGCTTTGCCAATTGTGGCGCGGTTTTCCAACTGCTGCCAAGAAAAACGCGCAGGGAGCGGGCGGAGGAAAAGTGCAGCAGCAACAGGAAAACAGTCGAACAAAAACAAAAACAAATACCAGAAGAATGCCAGCGAGCGAGTAAAAGGGGGCGGGCGGTTTCTAGGGCCGAGACAACGACATGGCCATAAGAAATGCCACTTGCGAATATTGTGTGCCAACGATAAACACTTCAGAGCGGCCATTAAAATCAGAGAGAGAGAGAGAGCGCTAGCTCACTCGCCGCTGAGAGCGCGCGCTCGTGAGCGAATGAATGCCCTGCCGGCCATGAATGAACCTGAGTGAAAGAGAGACCGCGACCAAATGAATAATGGCGGTGCCGCAAGACAAATAACCCAGCCTTTTCTTTATGTGTTCGTTCGCTCTCTCTCCTCTCGTCGGCATTGCCCTCTCGCTCTGGCTGGTGGGCTTAGATGCGGGGCGAGCATGTGCTCGCCTGCTTTGACTTATGGCAAATAAATCAGCCTACTATAGCAGCCGGTCTGCTGTGTGTGTGAGTGGAGGGGAAATGTTGCCGTTTGGCCATTTGATGGCAGAAATTCCAGCACTTGCTCAAAAAAGGTTGTGCCGACGCACCGAGACGGCGGCTCTCAGCTCTCAACTGATTTTTGTTTATTAATTAATTGTTTCAGGTATGCAAATTGTAATTTATTATGTTATTTAAAGCTAATTAAGATATTTGTTAACCAAAAATAATACAAGTGTAAAGTGTACTTCGCCACACCGACGTTCTAATACCCTTGCGGGTCAATGGTGTATTAGAGAAGTAGGTTGAATTAGAATTACTTATAAATAATTGTGCAGTCTTTTACGCAAAAAATCAAGTCAAAGTCTGAAATCTAGGATTTATGAGATAGGGAAAATTCGAATTTCTCCATTACATTTTGTTTAAATGGATTCAAAAACATTAACAAATAATATAAGATATAAGCAGGGTTCGTAAAATAACACTCAGTGCTTATATCATTTTGTTTTAAACAATGAAAAAACATAGGCATTGATATTTATGAATAAATTTCGTGAGCGTTGGAAATTATTTCTAACACTGTTTCTAAAATAAATATCAGAAGAGAACACTTATGTAGAATATCACTTCTGATAGAATGTGCAAAGAAAGCGTTGATTCCACTGAGAAATATATTATTTTGCTTTAGTATTATATATATATGCGTTTTTCGCACTTACATTGTACGTACAAAATCGGAAGGCTCAAAAAATACGATACAATCGAATTGGTAATCCGAAATGATGAATATCCTGAACACATAACACTATGCTTTGCATCTGTTCTGATTACAATAAACTCTACCGTGTAATCAACTCGGAAGCTTCTCTTCCTGCTTTAAAAACATCTATTTTAACATATTTAACCCGTAGTTGATATTACTTTATGTTTTTCCTCCGCGATTACGTGTCACAAGTTAGTGTCTCCGCCTCTCGGTCGGTTCGGTTACTATTTTATGCTACTATTTTGTCTAGGGTTCGCGCGTAACAAGCCGTGGCTTGGTGTCGCATGGGCCACTTGAACGTACTGCGCATTGTACGTCAACGTCCATATAAGACGTCATTATAAATTCGAACCTGGAGGCATAAACCTAAGATATGGTCAGATATGGGATTTTTATAGAGAGTGGTTGGTATAGCATCGAGAACAACTGTTGGCACGCCCTTGCTCCCACTGCTCCGAGATTAATTTTTCGGCAACTGGAGTCACTGAGACGCAAAAGATCTTATTTAGGCGTCATTTCACACAAGCAGACGTCACAGCAAGTGCAATTGTCTAGCTTCGAAGTGTGACACAACAACAATGTCAATGCGAATCGTCGCGCGTCGAGTACTGATTCATACAAGTAGACGGCGAAACAGGTGCAATATGATCATGACTCGCTTGGCGCAGAAACAAGAACAAAATATATTGTGTGGCCGGGTGTGGCGCAGCGGTTAGTGTGTCGGTCTGGGTGGGTTCAATCCCGCCTCTGACTATATAATAAAAAGTTATAAATGAATTTGTTAAAAAAATACACGTTTTCATAACAGTTGTCCGTTCGAAATCATTGTGTCAAAAGTGATATTTATTTGATTGATATTTATCACTTTTGACAGAAAGATATAAATTTTTGTGACATTTTATAACGATCATGTTCGTTATCCAAAAATAGCAGTGTTTGCTTTTTGTGTTTGATGCACTCTGGATGTAAGTGATAGCAATAAACACTTGGCAACAGAAGCTCTACTGAATGAGAAAAGAAGCGACCGTGTTGTAGAGCTGTTTGAAGTGTGAACGAAAGATGCATATCGCAGTAGTGAGTGGAGTCGCGGAAACATTTGACCCACCTAGGTCATAGGATGAGAATTTTACAAGTTATTCATTTCCTCGATTTCAGACCTTTACTTGATTAATGCCAAAGACACTACATTTATAGATACCTCATCTCATACAAACTTGGTTTTTGGGATCCAATGTCAGCTCCCAAGAACAATCGCTTTTTGTTTCACCTGCGTCATCTATAATATCTATAAATCTTTGTTAATGCGGAACGTTGCTTCACGTAAATGACCAATGATATGTATAATTTTTATTCTTTTAGTACCCCACGGACATATAGTATTCTAAATAAGCGATTTTTCTTTAATAAACCTAAAACAAACGAAACACGTTTATTTTATTGAACTGATCTTTTTATGCTTTATATTTGATCCGGCTTAATGAGCATTATCGAATATTTTAATGAAACCTTAACTTCTAACGGTCAAGGTTAGTTAAAGGGCTCATGTGCTGGGCTAAGAAATTTTTATATAAAAATTTTTAGCATTACTTTTTACTATATAATCCCAAAACGAAGATGATATACAAACTTTGTTCTCAGATTTTAATCTTCTGAACTCAGTTTGTATTTAAGATGGTTTATACTTGAGCTTTCTCCGTTTAAGTACAAAACTGTTGGTTTATTTCCAAGTGTGCGTCAACTTTGGATCACCAATATTATCGTACGACGCATTTAGGGCTTTTCGACATGGGTTTTCAAACAAAATTGAGCCTTTTTCCACTTCCTAAGCAGTTTACTTGACTAAATAAAAAGTATTAAGCAAACGGCTATAAAGATATGTGGGTAATGTCGCTAAATTAACAATTTAAGAAAGAATTCAGAAGAATAGAATTTACCCTAAACCATTTGATTGTCGGAAGTTTTCGTATCATACTCCACAAAGACACTGCAGCTGCAACATTCAACTCATTGTATCCATTGTAATCAACGAATTAATAGATTACTTTCCCTAAAATCGTGAAAGATTTCTAAGTATTCTCTGACAATACAAGTTAGAGCTTCTACGATAAATTTCCTGACACCCATATATGCCATTTTTGCAAAATATAGAAGACAACCTGAGTGTCGAACCTATTGAAACTTAGAACTAGAACCGAAAACAGCATTTTGAATTAATTGAAAAAGACCGAAAGAACCGAAACATTGTTTCTGGTAAAGTGTTAGATCCAAATTGTATATTGAATCAACGTAAACGGGTTTGAAAATTAATATACGCATTAAATATTTAAAGTTCTTTTTGGAGTTCCAGCTACTCAATCAAGTTTTGAAACCAATGTGTCACTCCTTAACAGAAGTAATTATTGTAAAATAAATTTCAGAACCGGAACACGATTTGTTTCCCTAATATATTCATGACCTTCTCTTTCACTCTATTCTTAGATTTGTCAAATAGCTGCACAACTAAAACTAACCACTTTCTTAACTTTTAGAAAAATATCACTAACTTGCAAGGGTATACAAGTTTCGGCCTAGTGTGCGCAAAAGTCGTGCGCTCCGTTTATCTTAATATTTTTACTATTTGGTGCAAGTTCCGCTAATAAACTTTGTGAAATGTATTTTTCCCAGTGCTTTTTCATACGATTTACGAGCGGCAATAGCTCAATATTTCTGGCCCATAAACAATTTGGCTTTGTTTTGAAAAGGCGACAAATGCGCATAAAACGCATTAAGCACGTCTTTTGTCTGGAATTTATGTGCGAATTGTTGGCGGCGGCAAAAACAATATAAATTAAATATATATGTAGGCAAGCATACACACTATACTTCACACGAAAGCGCGAGCGCGCGTTGCTTTTGTGGCACTTTCAGTTTTGCATTTGGCAAAATGTTTAAAATACAATAAATAAATTTAATGTGCAACACACGCGACGAGAAGTTGTACAACATTTACCGCTACTTCTTCTTCTTCTTCTCGTACTTGTGCTTCAGTTTGCGCATGTTCCGTAAATTTGGCCACAAAATAATCGCCAATAAAAATTACTCAACGGCAAGAAGTCGCATGGTTTATGGCCCCAGAGTCGGCCGCACTTTCTCAGGTGTGGCCATAAATTTTACACACAACGCTTGATTAACTTTAGAGCGGGTTAACAACTAATAGGTTCCGTATTTGTTATTGTTTTCGTTTTCCTTTATTTTTGTAGCTTGGCGGGAGAGCGCGGCACTCACAAATCAATAAAACATTGCGGAGCTCTGCGAAGCGGCTCGAGTGCTCATCGATTTATTTATGTGCGACGCTCAGCCGGGGCATAAAAACGACTCAAGAAGCGCAGAGAGAACCAGAACTTGAGTGGCTTTTGCATAAACTGCGACCCATAAAGCACTCATCGCCATCAGCGGCATCATCATCATCAGCCGAAGTGGTATTATATGGGTCATTCCATGGGGAAATGAGCAAGGGAATTGTACGATAGAAACTCAACTCAATTATATAACCAGCCAGTTGGCTGCATTTAAAATTCAGTTTTTGATTTTTGTTTTAACGTGGTTATTTAAATTACAGTCAACACCTCATCAAAACGAATGTTTTTCCACCCTGCGTGGGTTCATGCATTGCATTTTAATTCCGATTGATCGGATTCGATATGTGTGTCTTCGGTGTGTGTGTGTGTGTGTGTGTAGAGAGGATGTGCTGGGCTAATTTATGCAAAAGCTGCTGCTAGGGGTAAACACTGATCCCATAAAGCTTGCGCTCAAATTAAAGCTACGGCTGGCCCTTTCGCCAACAGATGGCACTGCTCACTGCTTGATGAGAAAAACCACCAAAAAGAAACCCGAAAAATTGACTGAGCCACGCTCCCAACCTTTAAGTTACGAGGGCAGTTTAATAGGTCAGTGCGGCTATGAATAAAAGATGGTTCGAGTCAAAACAAGTTTGAATTAACTATGGTTTTAGTCGAATCGCGATCATTTATGTTAGGTTTATTTAAAACTTTAACTAACAAGTCTCACACATACCACTAAGATGGCTGCTAACTCTTGAAATTTTAAAGACCATGAAACGGTATTCTGTTCGGACTTTTTCACCATTTGAAAACACAGCTTTAGATCTGTCCTAAGTTCTTATATACATGATGAAGTTTCCTTTATGAAGTGCCTTTTGCAGTTTATTTATTCAATAGATTCCCTTTGCCTTATTCCGATAGATTCGATGCAGCGTAGATGTTTCTTGTTGTCAGAAAGTTTTAACGTTAATTTCACGAAGAAGCTTCATAAAGCAAACTTTATCGTGTAATCACAGACTAAAACTGTATTTGTGAGTGAGTTTGACACATTTTTCTCAACATATTGCCCCGTTCCGATTTCCCAGTTAATATTCATGTAAACTTTTGTACTTCGAATGCATTTGGTATAAATTTATACACAGAAAACAATGATATGATCTGATTTGTCAAATCAATAAATAACCAATATGGCACTCTTAAAATTTAAAAAAATCAAAGTAAAATATTCCAGCGTATTAGAATAATATTTTTAAGATCAAATTGATATTTTATAATTTCACAAATAAAAATAAATTACAGGTAAATCCAATACATTTACTACACTCTTCATATTCTTAGCTAAGTATAATTATTTTATAGAAAAAGATAAACAGAAGATTACTTTCAACAAAGCGTAGAAACGTCGAAATTCAGAAACGGCCCTTGGTCTGCTCTCCGCTCTCACAGTACCTTTTTTCTGCTGAATAGACTTCATGCACCGGTGGTTTGTCTTGAAGGAAAAGTACTTTTCATCGTTTTGTTCTTTCCCATCGAGCACCTTAAAAACAAAAGTTATGACTTTTTTGGGCTATGGCCCCACCATTGGTGCACTTTTACTCGTAAAAAACTTTCTGCTTTGACTCTTCCTTCGTCTTTGTTATGTACTTGTGGATCCATGTCTCATTTACGGTTATGAAACAGCGCTAAAACTTATATTCTTTTGGGCGCCAAAACTCCTTTAACGTAGTCACACTGTTGCCTTCATCGTTGAGTGTCTACAAAAGAGACACCCATCGCGTGTATAACTTTCTAAGGGGCAAATATTTATTTTAATATATTGTCAAAGCCAGAACTGAAATGACACATTTGAGATATGCAGCCTTTGTAACGGGAGCGGGAAGGTGGGTTGAGTAAACCCGCATGATTAAACTGATCTCAGAGATGGTAAGAGACACCGGTTTGACATGTATGGGACAAATGCTTCTTATACTTGCAGGTAGATCAAGTTTATTGTCAATTTTTGCCACGCCCCCTCCCGGTCCCACAATTTTGCAAATACCTCATATCTCCCTCAGTTTTGTAGGTAGATGATTCCGTACCTTTATCGTACCGAAGGAACGATAAAGATCAGCTAACCGATGCTCAAGTTTTAACCAGCAAATAAAAAATTAACGAAATCAAAATCTTCTCTTCACAAGCTCGTCACTAATTGAATAACTCTGCTTGCTTTCAATTTACAGATCACTTTCTGACTAACACTGACTTATCAACCAGCCCTCGTATTTTCTATTTTGCCTGAGAAGAGCGGGGGAGAAACCGCAAAAATGCGTAGGTTTATATGCTTGCTAAGTTGAAAAAATCGAAGACCCCCTTCTCTTCCCAAGAGACCCGCATATTTTAAAAAAGTTCTAAACAAAACTAAACATTTAATTTATTTCGAATTAATGTACTCAAAACGCCTGTCCAATTGATTTGTGACGGCAAAACGTTGTGCGATCCAAGGGGAATTCAATCGACATAAAGCAGATGACAGACATTTGGCGCACCTCTTTCAGCCGACGGCGAAAAATAAATCCAATATTAAGGTCGAACGAAAATGTCAACATTTTTCGCAAGTGTACCAGTTGGTGGGTGTAACTCTAAGTGTGTCTGTGTGTGTAAGTGCGGCTGAAGGCCCAATGATAAATGTGCGAAGCGAAAGGAAAAAAATAGAAATTGGGTGAATAAATAGCCCAGATTCCGTTGAGCAAGCAAAAAAAAAAGCGAAGAGAAAGCCAAAGCAAGGCAAATGGAAACAAACAGAACTTCACCAAAAAGGACAAACTGCTGGAAAAGCAATGCGAAGAAGCAGAACAATAAAAACAACAAACACGGAGCAGAAGCCCATTTATCAAAGGCCAAAGGAATTTTTGGCGTGGAAAGCTACACATTAGAATGGATTCGGAGGGGAAGCGATGCGTGAGACTTAAGAAAGCGGCAACAGAAAAGAATTTCAAGAAGTAGATATAGAAATATGTGAATTATATTAGAAAGAAAGTGAAACTGAAAGTTTGAAGAAAACAATTATTGCATAGTTTATCAAAAAATGTAAAATAATTTGATTGAATTGAATGAACAATGGATATCCTAAGAGAAAACTAAACTGACTTAATCAAAAGAAACTGTTACTTTTCAGACTAAGGGTGCCTTCACACTGTTCGACACATGAGAAATGACAATCTAGTAGGCATGTATTTCCCTATGAAATTCAATGAATTTGACAAACTTTTCAAATTTAAAACCTAACAATAAGTAGGACTACTAGACGTCATGTCTCATGTGTCGAACAGTGTGAAGGCAGCCTTATTCGATGGGTTGTCACAGTTAGTAAACTGTATTTGATTTTTAGATTGAAAAAAGACGACGCAATAATAAAAGAGTTGGATTCTGACTAATGAAACGTTTGGCCTTCTATGACAATTGTAGTATATCCCGAATAAAATGTCGTTAAAGTAGTTGAAAAAATATTTGCTGGTGTATCTGCTTCAATTTTGAAATTATATAGAAAACACTGCTTAACCTAAAATATTTAAGCTCAAACAAAATTGGTATCAGTAAAGAGAGGTGGAGCGATTCTTTTAAATAAACAATGGGCCTCTCTTTAGTAGTGTGCGGAAAATTACAAAAAAAAATTTACGCACACCTCTCACCTTTTGTGAGAAGCAATCTGACCAAAATACAAAAGGTACAAGTGGCTTAATTTAAAAAATCTAAAAATAAAATCTCTCTCTCTCTTTAAAATCTCTTTAAGAACATAACAAAAACTTTAAAACGCCAAATTTGTCTATTTGTTAACCGATGCTTAACCCTTATGAAACAGATATCGCTTTGAGGCCAAAACATAAATAAATAATTTCTTTATATGCCTTTGTCTCGTTGTGTATGTGTGTCTGTATGTCAGGGTCTATGCGAAACAAGGATAACATGACTGATTATGTAAGCAAATTCGGTGAGGACTCGCACGGGCCACGAACAAAGCGCCCAACACATTTGCCGCTTCTGCCCTTTTTTCGGCAGTTTGCCGCAGCAGGTTGATTTCCACGATGTCATGCAGGATACAGACACACACACACACATACACACGCACTCCCGAACTGTTGTTGTTGTTGTCCTGGGCTATGCGTGTTTTTGAGAAAGTGGCACAATTTTTATTTTACGAACGCTTAATGTAATAAAGCCCGCCCTGAGCCTGCGGCAGGCAAAAAGCCGAAATGTATTGCCTGCGTTTAGCATTTCATGGCGATAAAAGAACGTCCAACATCAGGAGCTGCCGCCTCATCCTCGGCCGTAACAAATCTGAGGTTGCCAACCTTGGCGTAAATTCTTACCAGAGAGATGCGGGTGGCGAATGGCGGTTGGGAGTTGGCGGGATGGCCATGTGTGCGCGCGTAAGGTGGCCTGGAGCGGGGTCAGTGGGCATAAATCAAACCGAAAATTATACGCATTCATCTGCTGAGCTGGCAAAAGAAAAATATCTGCCACATTGCTCCCGGCCAGGCCAAGGATTTGGGGGGGCGGGGGAGTTTAGGATTTTGGGGGCTGAAGCAGCGTGTTCTTTGGGGGTAGATCCTTCTCACAAATGGCGGAAAATATGGGTAACTGTGCAAAATTTAATGGCCTACAAAAATCAATAAAAGGACGCAGTTAGCAGAAAGTTTTGTATGTATGTAACGAGGAGTAACTCAGGTGGATGGTATTTTAATTGCAGTGGAAATTTCAAAGAACTTTAGCAATAAATACCAAATTGGAAATACGCATTGGAAAACCATTCATGGGGTAAACGAATTAAGAAAATTTAGGAAAAAACTATAATATCCCCAAATAAGAAAGTCTCAAAGCAGACAAATGCAAATATGTTTCTTCTCCTTAAAGACCCTTTACAAGCGGAAGATATTGCGTTGAAATTCCCAAATAACTTGGAGATGTCATCGCTTCGGTAACTAAATACAGAGCATTTCAAATTGAATATTCTGGCCGCCTTTTTTAAATTATAAATAGCGCTGCACAGAAGGAAAATGTAGAAAAAGCTGTTCAAACTTGTAGAAGCGACTCTAAAATACCCTGTAACACAAAATAATTAACTGCCATGTTCCGGTGTTCAGTAAAGTGATATCGAATTTTTCGCTTGTTGTCTTTTCTAATTAACGTTCAAGGAAATCCGTTTCATATATTTAGTTTCTACTTACTCTTTACTTTACGGATTCAAATTAAAACGATTTAATCTGATTCACCTAATACATTTTATACAACGGCATATTTAAGAAATTCGAATTCGGGCCAGTATAATCAATCTACAAATCATGGATATATTTTCTCATAAATGGGCCTCAATTTGCAGTAATAAACGACTTCAAAATGAGCGCAAAATTGCTTAAAATATGATTGGTTTCTTCTAGAATAAAGCTAAGTTTAATTTTCAAACGTCACAACTTAGATTTTTTCAGCAATGCAAGCGGTACCGATCCTTTCGAGAACCAAAACAAAACGGTTCATCAACGAGATAATTAATTAATGAAAAGCGAATTCCTTAAGTTTGTATGACACAACATTAATCGGTGCATTAATTAAATGCGTGCGAACGGCACTGACATATTTTTCTTTTTGATATGTACAAAAAGGTCGCACTTCTTCGCGGTCTTAAGAAGTTTGAAAATGACAAATGCTGTGTTTAGCGAGGAAATTAGCAGTTTCATTTTTGAGAGCGTCCACATGAGGAATCACACAACTGATTATCCATTGTAGTCCGTCATCGAATTTGTGTCTATGTTGACTTCCCTTAACAAAATAGTTCAAACAAACGCTCGCCAAGAACAACTTGTGCAGTATCTCTTGGAGTCCTATTTACAAACCCTTTTTTCACCACCCTCCGATTTCGTGAAAGAATACCATTAAATTGCTGTGTTTTCCGTGAGAGCATAGGCGTCATCTGCTAAGAATACTTACGAAAGCACAACAGCAAGGAGCAGGCTTCAATTGCATATTTAAGATCAGAAAAATTATGGAGTTTTCAGTATGGAAATCCCCCTAAATCATAAGAATCTTTGAAAATCTTTTTCCATTCCGTGCTTGTAGATGGAAATGCCAAGTACTTCTTCTTCATCACAGAATAAATAATAGGAATTGTCCACTTTGAAATCTTGGAAATGGTCGACTGGTGGATTTGAAAAGGCAATTACAGTGACGTTTGACTTTCTTTTGTAGCCAAATAACGCAATGTGCAGCTCCGCATCCCAGTTTCCTGCTTCTGAATATATGGCTTTAACATATTTAGAAGCAATCCAAATTGGATTGGGATCATGCGAAGCACAGTCTTCTGTATTGTCGTGTCCTCGTCCATGATCTTCGCAGCAATTTATGGCTGAAGCCTTCTTGTTGGAGAAGCAACAGCCAAATCGCAGAAAGTTTCTTTTTATTTTTTTATTGTTTTTGATTAATACGCTTGCCGCGTATAATATTAAACGTGCTGAATATAGCAGCAAATGGATACCACTCTTATCTATTTTGATGGATGCAAAACAAAAATAATGACGAAATAATTATGGTAATCAAAATCGGCTTATTTTTGGCATTTTTCAGTATTCTAGCATATATTTTCTACCATATTTATCGGTAAGACGGAGTTGATGCATTAAAACCACATAAAATGCATATCAATATCATCTTATAGTTGCCTCTCTGACACCCAGGAAAATACAATGTTAGCTGAAATTAATGCATTATTAATAGGTTCAATTAATGTCCTGTCATATAGTTTTTAAGACAAATAAATATACAGATCTTATTTTGTCATATATCAAAGATTTTGCTTCGAAAAATTCACCATTTTTATTTATATGTTTATTTTTCCCACATAATTTTAAATTGCATCCAATATAAAATATAAAGAAATATAATATATACAGCCATGCTCCCATTTTCGCTTTCGTAAAAACTTTACGCTTTCGTCGCTAAATCGCAAAAGTAGTTGCTCCAAAATCCAAAAAAAACGGCGACGTATAATTCCGTGAATTGAAAAGTAAATGGGAAATGTCGCTAGGAATAAGAGCTGCCTTTCTATGAACCAATTTTTGTAATATCTCTTAAACAATTTGAATTAAATTCTTGTCTTAAACAATTTTTTCCCAACCCCCTCAAAATTGCACAAGCATATCAATTATAATTAATATCAATTTACGTGAATGATATTATTTTGGATCAGAAAGCTATTATTTTTTTTTAAAAATGAAATGAAAATATTGATATTTTTGTAAAGATCATTTTAATCAGGTGAATATCAGCGTTTATTTGATTTTTTTTTCTCTGTATGTAAGTCGATTAAGTCATTCTCCTTACTTAGAACCGGACCCTTTAGAATTGGGATTATTCAGCAGATAATTTAGATTGGCGATTTGTTTTTTATGATTACCGATTATTTGCAGCAATTATAAGAAATTTTCTATGTACTATCCTTAAATATTAGTTTGGGAAAGGGTCTGGCATCCCTGATCTTTCAAGCCTCGCCAGATTAGCTGAGCGGAGCAGAGAAAAGGGAGGCGGCAAGCCGGCTGTCAAGCATAATCAGTTTGTGCCGAGCATCAAAGTTGTACGGTTCTGACGCTGCTCATTAAGACGTAGAAGAAACAATTACAACTAAAGCTAAAATTAATCAGTGACATTCATTTCATTGATATAACCTTTTCTTCATATTTAAACTATATTAAAACTACTAATAAACACATTTAACTTAACTAAAGTGATTTATTGATTTATTTTATTACTCAAATTCCACATTAGAGTTTTTTTTCTCAGTGTTTTATTTTTATAAAAAGTACTAAAGCCACAGAATATATTAAAGCTTGCTTTCAATCCCATTCAGCAGACTCCATCAGTAATCGCTAATCAGATTCATCTGCTGAACGGGCCCGTTGATTTTGTTATGGTGTTTTGAGATCCCCGAACTGTATTAAGTACCGAAAATTCTGAATTTTGAAACTCCTGAACCAAACCCCCGTAAGATAAATCGATCGGCTCAATATAACTTTAATATCAGCTACATGATCTTGAATATTGTTTTTGTGCATCTTTGCGAGTTTAAAAAACAAAATAATAAAGCAAAAGTCAAGTTGTGATATTGCAGTGCTAAGGCAAACGCTACATTCCAGATCCTAAAATCCAGATCGCTGAGAATAATCCCAATTATGAATATGAATCATTCGACTATTGACTTGAATTGGGCACGTCTATACCTCATAATAATATCTCATAACGATATTATAATGAGGTACTTATCGAAAATAGAGTAAAAATTTATTGACGCTTAAAAAAGTTTCGAATCTTAAAAAGGGTTTCCACAATCGAAACTTACACATTACGAATTGTTTGAACTTGCGTAGCGAAACTTCTGCAGAATTTTAATGGTTTGCAGCCTTGGGTTCGGTTTGGCTCCGCCATTCGATTTTTGTAAACATTTTCTGAAGCTTGCTCATAATTTTTTTATATGCCAAACCACTGTTGGCATTGGTTCGAAAATTGCTGGAATCCGATACATGGAAAAGACATGGTCGCTTTCAATTTCCTGCTACAGACTGGTTTTTAGAAGGCACAAAAATAAATTTTTAGGTTGAACTTCACTTGAACAGAAACATTTTTGATCGGCAGTCTTATTCGAATAAAGTATAGTGACAAACTAAATTTTTATCTCCTCTGGAAAACAGCCTTACAGCGCTAAACTGCTATCGATAACTATCATTAATTTAAGTAATAATTGTGTGTCTTTGGTTTGTGTGTGTTTTCAGCCCTGGGGTCGATATTTTCTCTCACATAAAAAAGGCAGTTGCGATATATATTAATTAGAAGGCAATATGAATCGGTAATACTCTAAACGTAAGACGAAGAACTTATCATTATGTTCGGTTTCATTTGCTTGAGTTTTCTACTCAAAAATCTGACTTTTTTGACTTGCCTAACTTAAATGGCACATTTATTCAACCCTGCAGAACTGTTCGAGCTTTGCATAAGATACCGTTTGAAAGGAGTTAACTCGATCTAACACTATTATTTGATGTAATTAGCATTTTAAATGAAATGTTGAATTGCGCATTATTCAAATGCCAGATAAGTGCTTATGTATGTATGCGTGTTAAATATATATCTATATAGATTGCAGCATAGTCCAAAGTAAACTGGCCGCCAATTAACTAATTTGCCAAGTCTCTCTCAGGGGCAATTAAACGGACACGGACTAAGGGCACCAGCTACGACATCTGTGAGATAGGAAAGTGCACACACACACACACACTTACAAACTCTCGCACACAGATGCCAAAAGTTGCAGATAATTCCACTTGTTGCAGGCGATGCAGTATTTCACTGTGTCTGTCTGTCCCACTACACCTGCAAATGTCAAAAGTCGCATAAACTGATAATTTAAATAGAACAAAACCTCTACAAAGTGAGTGAACGTGTGTGTGTCTGTGAGCGAGAGAGAGATAGGGACAGGCAACACATCAAAATACCGGAAATTGCTATGAAATTGTTGACTACCGGGAAAGTTCGAGATGGACTTTGGAAGGTCAACTGACTTTCTTTATTCAAAGAATTTTAAAAATTGAAGTTATTATTCTATTGTTTTGTTCCCTGCCCCAAAACACAAAGTGGCGCCAAGTTTATCAACAAATCAACAAATTAAGATACTTTATTGCACATTATTATGCTGTTTATTGTGAATTTGCTTGCTGCGGAATGGGTAGGCGCCTTCCATTGAACTCGAGACATTTCTTTCATTCACGTCTTTATAAATAGAACGGGCCAGACATAGAGCCATTTGGCATTGTAATGATCATGAAGAGAACTCCACAGAGTGTGCATCGTGTGAACATATGGCCACACGACCGCGAATACTCAGACGGCACACTTTTGTTTTGGTCCAAATTGAACAAGAATAAAAACCAAATTTTATTTAAAGTTGAGAGGGGGTTGGTAAAGTTTAATAAGCAATTTGAAAGTTTTGTGTTTGTATGAGTGAGTCTAGTTAGTTGTAGTTCTTTTGAGATTTTGATTCTGAAACACAAGACATTCTCCAGATCAGAATAGCAGGAGATCTTGAAAAAGTCGCCATTTCCTACTATTCCCATTACAGGCGTAATGGAAAGCGTACGTCCGCATTATTATAGCCAATATCTATATTCTCTGAAATTTTCGTAAATAATAAAAACGTTGCATACTTTTTGGCTTTTCCTAAGGAACACAAGTTTTGTCATATAATTGTGGTCATCGTGCACTGTCTGCTAACTAATGTGAATGCAATTTTAATTAACATGAGCGAAGGCTTTAATACACGCATCCCCCTGAGCAACGAATATATCGAAGTCGGGTAGCACCGACGAACCTAAGCTGTCGTTCTCTCAAACTATTCAATGAACAAAATAAAAATTGAAATTTTAAAACGGAGTATTTCTGACATCTAACAATGTAGAGCTTGGGCTTAGTACTTAGAGCATGGTAGTTTTCTTTTAGCTTTTTCTGGCCTCTTTCTGTTGTTTGGTACTCAGACAGCAATGTTTGAAAAACATTTCAAGAGTTGCCATGTCGATGAATTGTGTAGACTGTATTGTACAGCTGATATTTCTTCAATTTAAACAGAGTGCAAATGTGGGGAAAGAAATGTGGTTGTTTTAAGCAGAATTAAACTTAAAGAGAGCTTCCGCTTACACAGCGGTCATTCATTAGGACAGCACTTCGGAATTTGAATAAATTCCGGTATATTCCCGCCGGCACGACTATTTTCTAGGCGTTTGGGATTTTCATTAAATTATTTAGATCATGATTTGATCAAGTCAAAACTCTCATATCTTTGTTGGCAATGACCGATATAGGGCATTAACTTGGCTTAATCTAACTTTGGAACAAATCAGCTTAGGAGGAAAACGAAGCTTGAGAAAATAGTGAATTCTGTATCATATCTTGGACTAAGTCTGTTCCCCTCGTAAACAGGTAAGTGTCCTGGTATTGTTTGCTTTTCTATGCGATTTCAAAATTACAAATTTTTAAATTTTCTGTCATAAAGGTTATTGTAACTAGTTAAAGCACGATTCAAGCATTCTTAAACAAGACAGCAGACATTCGGCCTCAGAAGCTAAGAAAAATCGAAGACGGTACTAACAGTCTTCTGTACTTTCTCCACTACTTACATGTAAAGCGAAGAGGTGGCGATTGGTTACCCCCTAGGACATGACCTGCAAAAAGTAAGTACTGAAATGCATTGCTGGTGGGTTGGGCTGTAAGTACCTGTGGTTACAAACGATTTCGGTAAAATATTGTCATTTTATTATATCCCCTTTCAGCTATTCTGTAAGATTTACGTTGGGTTCGGAAGTTGGATGCGTTTTTTGATGTTTTTGCTGTTCAACATTTCCTAGCGCAAACATCCCAAAAAGAACTCTCTCAACTATATAAAAAAAATTATTATATATAAAATATCGATTTTTTAAGCCGGTAACATTCTTAGCTTGAAAACAGCGATTGGCAACCCGAAAGAGAGTGATCATTATTATAACCTTATTTAGTCATGAATTTGAAACTTGTGAGAATCAAATTCTCTTTAATACTTCAAGTATCAAGTTGATATTTTCGAAAGTATTAAAATTATATTTAGAAGATAGCAAATTGATACTAACTTGTATTAAAATCATATTTTTTCTATTAATTTCTTAGCATCACTTTGATTTCAATTGTGAATCTTTCAGTATCATTTTTTCGATACTAGATTTATAAATTTTCTATATTTTATCTTATGAAATTTTCCCAAAAAGTAAGGTATAAAATCATTAAATTTCTGTCTATTTAAATAAAATTATTACAAATTCTTTTTATTTACATTACAATACATATGTGTGTACCCTGGCCTTGACTATGGAAAAACATAGCTTTCTCATACTGCATGCTGTGTATGCTAGCTAATGTTGCGTTTCTAACAACTTCCGACAGAGTCTGTCTTTCTTTCGGTCCTTTCGCATTGAGCGTCTTTCTATATAGGTTAACAGTCGCAGCAGCCTTGTTGATAGCAGAGCTCATGCCAATCGTAGACGATCATGACTCTTAGAACTTTCGTGCTAACATATGGTGGTATTGAAAATGTTTAGTTTCAAATTAATACTTTTCGTGTCAAATCATAAAGGATCCAAATAATACTCAAAATATTAATTTGACATTTTCTAATATTATATTGATACCTAGAAACCGATACTGGTTTTAGTTTCTTTTTGACACCACGAATATCTCTTTGATAATGATACAATTTTTTTGGCCTTAAAACATTACTTCAAGTCATTTAAAAATATTTTGTAAAACTAAAGAAAGAAACTAGAGAAACATGTACAAAAAACAGAGCGCTTTGTTGATGGAGCTTCCGTTTGGTTGTCTGTCATATGGAAGCTCCCTCACACATTCGCAATTGTTGCAATATCTACATTGCCAATGGAATGTAACTTTCAACAACATTATCTTATACGACTTGCAGCCATTCTTGGAACGGCACTTTGTTAACAACAGATTCGACATGAAGAACATTGTATGAGTGCTCATTTTGCACGTTTCCTTAAAACTTCTCACCATCTTTGTCGTATTTGTCCAATCCACATTTATTATGTGAGATTCATATTAAACTACTAATGGATTATTCCATTCAACAACCACCCTTACTTATTGAAACATTATCAGGACAAAACATTATTCTAATCAATTCTATTTCATTCTATTAGCGTCGGCTTTAGATTGGAGTACCCCCGTTTTAGTCAATATTTGGTTTATATGACACAAACAGATAAGGAAAAAAAAACGGAAAATAACGAGTCGGGGGAAGCAAAACCACATTTGTACATTTTCTTTATTAATTTTCTAATGGATTTTACGTTTCTGCAGTTGAAGATTTCAACATTTCAGATAAATATTTATGCGTACAACAAAGTGGTGGGTTGACGGTACGGATACGGATACTGACTTGAGTTATTCTGCCGTTGTAGTTGCTGTCGTTCATGTTGTTGTTGTCGACTGTCTGCGACAGGCGGTTCGGGAGCGGGTCCTTTTTTTATAGACACAAGAATTGATTACGATTGGCAAGTGGCATTTAGTAAAAGGAAGTTTGTTTATGTCTGCTGGTAAGTAATTTATGCGATTGTATAAATTGCCAATAAACATACATGGAGGGAAAATGCAAAGGTTGTACTTTTATTTTGTTGTTTTTTTTGAGGGGGTTGGGCTGCCATTTTGAAACTGCTGTCGAGTGTGTGTGTTGAACATAACTAAAACAGAAATTAACAATGCGATTCAAGTACCACTAAATGAGTGTTTAATTGTCATATGTGCAAATGTGTGTGTGTCTGGCGTGATTTTAAGCGATTCTTGTGAAGTGCAACATGCTGAAAAATTGCTAACAAAATGATACGCTTTGTAAATCGTAACATAGCGCTCTGGACTCGGCAATTTTCTCACTGGATTTCTTTGCGTGCCAAATGATACTTGCCACCGGGCATTGTGGGTGGTTTTAATTGCAAAAAGAAAGCCCATGGTGGAATAAGAGGGTGAGGCACTTCTGAAAATAAGCTCAGATGGGAGTGAACACATCCAATCCAGTTGTTAGCTCTTAGCTAACAACTTGCCCACCTTGCCTCACCCTGTCATTCCAGCAAGGAAAACTCTTTGAGGGGAAATGTTTCTGTATGTTTGTATAAGTGTAAGTGTGTGTTTTGTTGGCTCATTGCACCCAGTTGACAAACTGAATAATTGCCAATTATTTGGCCAACTTTATGAGCTGATAATTTCACATATTATATTGTTGACCTTCTCCGTGTGGCAAACACTAAATTTATGTACACAAATTTGAAATTTTCTCTTGAGTATTCTCATGCACATGCACCATTCATACATATTTTGGGAGTATATATTTAGAAGTAGAGGAATATGCACACAACATTTACGATTTATTGGTATTTGAATTTTGGCTTTACCTCTCGGAACTCTGAACGGGCGCTCGCTCCTTCTTTGACTGACACAAAACGAAGAGGAAGGGGGAAATGTGCTTGATGATGATGATAATGACACAAAAAACAACACAAAATTCAAAGAAGCTTCTGATTGATTGATCGATTGATTGGATTTTGGAGAGTTGGAGTTTCGAATGATTGGGGGGAGTAGCTGGTTTTGTATTGTGTGTGACTGGCAAAAAATTGGATTTGGCTTTTTACGGGAAGAATTTCAGAATAGGAAAAAATACATGATCTGGCAACATAGAACAAAACTGGAACATAAATTGTCTTGCAAAATTCAAAAAAGATTTTCTCACAAAATAAAAATCATATATAAAACTATAAGCTAAAAAGTACACAAAAAAAGTATAAACAAAATTGCACTTACCTAGCCAGTCTGGTAGAAGAGAGCCCGCAAGAGATTCGGAGTATCTCTTACCTGAAAAGGAAATGAGAGAAAAATGAGGTTTAGTTGAGAGGGTTGATTTCAGGAAACAAAAAATGCCTCAATTGGGTTAGAATGATTAGTAACAAGTTTATTGTATGACTCCAAATTTGAATTGAGACCATTAAATTGTGAAAATAAGAGCATGCGTGAAAAGTTTCGGGTGTAATTCACAGTTTTTAAAGTTGTCGGTTGTAAAAAGGAGTCCATCGAAATTCCAAAATTATTTGAACACTCCATTGCCGCTTATGCCGTATCGAGCAAATGGCTGCATTGAAAAGCCATAAACATTTTAAGGGCATTCAAGTTCGGTTTAAAAATGGCAATTATCCAGTACTATTAGTACCGAAAGCACTGCTAAGGGGCGATGAGCACGTAGTGGCCCATTGCAGCATCGCCGGCTGACCCGCTATTGTGCTCTGAAAGCAATACAAAACATTTTGAACCTTCGCAAACGCACAAAAACAAAATTCAAGCGCTGTCCTTTATTCTCTTGGCTTAAAGCGGTGCCTAGATATTGAGTTTCATATATAGCGGTGTTTGCGGAATATAGTTATTAAGCCGTTATCGAGATGACTGTGAATGAGCTATTATTGCTTAAGCATTTTAGTCCTGTTCTCAACAGACTGGGATATAAAATACCACTGAAATGGTATTGTAGGCGGTGCGTACTTTACATAATGACGGTGTTGTTCTCATTGTAAACTATTTACCTGCGGTGGTACTTGTGTTGAGTATGCAGGAAGAAATTTAAAGAAGTTTTGTAAAGCACAAAAGTAAGTAGGAGATGTCATGCTATATTTGAGGTGTAAAGCAAGGGGGAAACTTATGGTTTCTTCCGATAAGTGATTTTTGAAAAAAGATTATAAGAAAACTTCATACTTTAAATAATGAAGTAAGAAGCGTTTAATCCTTTCTCTTTAGAGTCGAATACTGTGAAGTAAGGCATTATCATTTGTTCTAAATACGACGCATTACAGTGGTAAATTTGTCACAAATTCATTTTTCACAGTATTTTTTATCGCTAGCCAGTTCTTTTCTTATCGATTGGGCAGTTTTCGGATACCATATAGAAAAAACGAAGCGTCTTTTAAGGCAATCCACCAATCGATCCAATTTTTGAGGTCTTCAAAAGAACAAAAAAGCTGATCTTTAGGGCATGCGTCATGGACAAAATCAAATAGTCTGAAGAAGAAATGTCTGGGCCATACTGCGGGTGGGGCAGGAGTTACCATTTCAGCGTTTCAAGGTAGGTTTTAACCGGCTGCGCAACATGTGGCCGAGCGTTGTCAGGTTGAAAAATTACCTTTTGCCTGTGTATTTTGGCCGTTTTTGGTTTAATGCTCGGAAAGAGTTGCCCTGTGATGGTTTCACAGGGTTGTAGCAGCTCATAGAAACACACGCCTTGACCTTGCCACTGTGAATATTCAGCGTTGGCGTCTATCCGGGCGGCACGTATACTTGAAGCATTTTCCTCGTAAGCTTCTACTATCATTCGATGGCCATCAGCTGCGCTGCGCGGGAGCCACTGATCGTGAGCCGGCTCTCAGCTCGTGAGCAAAAGAACTTGGCTCTGAGCTGTGAGAAACAGCTCGTGTAGCCTCAGCTCGTGAGCAGCAGCTCGAAAGCTGTGAACCATCAAACGAATCTTGGATAAGAGCCACAGTTCGGGATCCAGCTTCCGACACGTGGCTGAGGACTTATTAAATCGCGAAGAAATACCAAAGATTATACAAAATAGTATTAATAAAAAGCTTTAGTGCCAATCAAGTGAAAAATCATGGCAGGATCAATGCAGGCGTCATTCATGGTGTTTATCGCAGTTCAGTACTGTCATAATCATGGCTATGTTATTATGCGTGGTCATTTGTGGACTTGAAAAGCAGTTTCTCAAGAAATAAGAGTTCTTATTACCATGGAAATCCCTTAGCTGCGAGTTGCGGTCATGCATTGATCGTGACTGGATTTTTCAATTGATTGGTATTAACGTTTTTAATTTTTACCATTTTCTATCCTCTTTGGTATTATTTTACGATTTTATAAGTCGACATTCCACACGTCTGGCGCAGGTAAAATCAAGAGCTTTGACTCCGAGCCGTTCTTTGGTGGAACCTGGCCATATTGAAAAACTCAGCTTACAATTTCAAATTTTACTTTGTTGACCTCGGAACTATATGATAATAGCGATATCTATCCGATATATTTTAGCGCTAGATTTTTAGCAAAGATAAGTTCACGCACAAGAAGAAAAGTAGTAGACATAAACGAACGAAAACAGACGCTGTCTTCCCTACCCGATTAAGAACTCTGTCATAAGGAATATTCTTATTCACACTCTTAGAAAACCAGCCTATAATTTGCGCAGAAAAATCATTCCGGTGGCTTAAACTCTTAGTTAAGTCTATGGTTTGGTTCGCGAAACGGTTCCTAAGACGTATTTCTCTTCATGAGTTCACAGTTTACCGAATTTGGATACGCATTATTAGACCAAGAAAACCCCTAGCCGCACCTATTCTACAGGGTCCTCTAATTCAGTTGAAAGTTGATTGATTCGGATCCCTTTATTCATTAAGTTTGGTAAAATTATAAATGAATTCAAAGAACCTGAGATATAAAGATTATTCAGCTGTTACTCAATTAAAGTCAATTCGGTAGTGGCAATGTAAGGTCATATGATCACAAAATATTGGACTCATTTCAGGATGTAATATAAGTAAAATGTTAGTGATTGGTTGATGATGGACAATATAATAATACTTAACATAAGAATTATGAAAATTTAACTTACACTAATGTTAGTTAAAATTTATAAATTTGGGATTTATTTAAATTAGCAAACAAAAAGCAAAGCAAAATTAAAAACACTGCATTTAATTTTTCATGTTGAAAATTTCCACTTTTTCATTTAAAAAACAAACAAATAAGGAAGCTTCAAAATGTTTGCGAAATTTGAGGGCAATTTTGGAACAACTATAAAAAGCACATGACTCCCAACGCGTACTCCGAGTTAAGTTTTTCATTCCGTTTATATATGCATGTAAATATCCCCAAGTAAGTCATCATTTTAAGCTGAGCCAAAAGACGAGCAATCTTGTGTTCCCCCCGATGCGTCTCGTCTCTAATGCTAATCTAATAACTTTAGCCGTCGACAATTTATTTGTTTCAACAGCAGCGCACAAATTTATGCACGGAACAGAGCAGCAGGTAACCTGGGCCCAGTCTCAGACCCTAATCCAGGTTCCAGATCCCAAGGAGCTAGGAAGACATTGAAGCGCGTCAGGTGTGCGCATTAAAAGGAAGAAATTTCGTCTAAAGTTTTAAATAATCGAAAACGACACGACGCACTTGGCGCAAAAGTTGAAACATGTAAAATTTGCATAAATAACAACTAAATGCAAGTTGACGCACTGTGGCAAATGTGGCGTTATGTGATGATGGATTGAGGAAGCCGAAGGGATGGACTGGGATAATTGAGGTTTGAGCTTGACTCTTGATTTTTGAGTTCAAATGTATTTTTTATGAACTCTGCT
The DNA here is from genome assembly GCA_018904235.1 of Lordiphosa stackelbergi. Taxonomy (NCBI): domain Eukaryota; kingdom Metazoa; phylum Arthropoda; class Insecta; order Diptera; family Drosophilidae; genus Lordiphosa; species Lordiphosa stackelbergi. Next base: position 92,644 of record JAEIFU010000174.1, on the reverse strand, counting down.
GTAACCCCAATGGGTAGCTCCATTTGGCGACTGCAGCCAACTGGCGTCAAAAATGGGCGTAACGCGTTTGGCACACAACAAATGCAAAGCGAACCCCGTCTGCAGTCGCTGCGCTTTTGTATGCAAATAAATCAGCGGCGCCCCATCATATGTCGCATTTGAATGTGGATGAGGAGGTGGCCCTGGCCGTAGTAGAGCGGGGCGTTGCTCTGGGAAGCTGCAGTGCGCAAAAACATATCTCACACTATTTGTCATGCCTTTAGATACTTTTATTTTAAAATAAATTGCAAACTCTTTTGTCGGGTTGAACAGGATTGTGCACTGAGAGAAAAACTTACAATTTCAAGATAAATGACTAAATGATTATTAAATGTTAGAGAACGAAGACAACATTGTGAACGAAATTGACTGACGATCCCACTTGAATTAAGAATCAGATTCCATAAACTTCTCCCACTGCTCCAATCATGGCAATACCAATGAAACAGCAACTGTTTCTATTGCTGACACTTGGGAATTCGATAGCATATCGATAGAAAATACTAGAGTTTTAGTGACTTGATCATCCGTAGCGAATGATCACTCGAATGGACACTTATCTCTTAAGGGGAAACACACAGAAAGAATGAGGTCAGTTAGATCATCCATTGAATGTCCTCTAGATTGTGCAAGTGGACCATGGGTATTATACATAGACTTATCGATGTTGTGTCTTAACACCATAATGAAGCTGTGGTGAAATTCTTGGCCGTTAAGTCTGAGTTATGTCTGTGGATCTTTTCAGTCTTTTATGATTTAATAGAAAGATCAGTTTTTAAAGAATAAGAACATTTTGTTAACATTCTAAGTAATATAATGTCTAATTTACAAGAACGTTTTGAGATGGATTTGCGGCCATAAGTGGGTTAATTTTGTTTTTAAGACTAAAAACTAGAACTAAAAGATTGAAAAGTACCAAAAATACTTCAAATATACGTGAAAAGAATTCGCACATAGAAAAGGAATTTTCAACTTGCAACACTTTTCATACAGTTTGCAGTTGATTCAAGTACAAAATACTTGACTTTTTTCTGAGTGTTCATTTGCTGAATGTACATAGCGATATTTTATAATGAAAATCCTCTGCATGCAGCAAAATGCACAAACACAATTTTCACATTTGACTAAATTTATGGCACAACAAGCGGGGATTTTCGATTCGGTGGCATAAATGCGCGCGTCAATGAAACAGCAGCCAATAAATAAATTAGATTAATGGACAAGTCTCGACTAATTCTGCTCTCCTCAGCAAACAAAAAATGGGGTTAAATGTTGCAAATGTGCCTTACTTTACTTTGACGGTTAATAAAATTAGCTAAATTTACGTCTTATTTGCCATTGGCCATTAACAATGACCATGGACACCCAATTCGTTCGTTCGTTTGTGCTGCCAAGCGTGAGAGTAAAGTCCCTTTGGTTGGATTTATTATTTTTACAAGATAAATGCAACATTTTACATTGAAATTTACGGGCGTGCGGCGCAAAAGGCAGCTACAATGACAACAACAACAACAGCAATGACAAAGTCAAAAGTCGACGCACAGTGGGCGGAGAGTGGCAAAATTATAGAAACAAAGGAATAACATAATACCCTTTTTTCGTCTGGGCAAAAGAATTATTAATAAACCATACGTCGAGAGTATCACGAAGTACCCACAAAGAGGGTGCTATTGAGTTGTAAGGGTGCTTTAAGCAGTCGGTCAAAAAAGATTTTAAGATTGAATGGAGCAGGCTTGAGATGCTGCAAAGCACATTTCAGTAGACCGACTCTAAAGAATCAATTAAAAGGAAAACAAAGGTAAAAGTTCTGAAAATCAAATCATACATTTCTTTGATCATTTTCAAATAAGAGCTTGTGAAATGAAATCAAGATAAGTCGGACTGGGTTTGGAATTTGCTTGTTAAGCTATCATTTAAGTTCAGATTTCATTTAGCAATCCATTTAAGTTCGAGCGTATGAAAAAATTCAGTTGCAAGTTCAAAATAGATCTTAAATCGATAGCCTAAGCTTTATAATGTGGCGAACCTGGGTTCTAACTCCGGAACTAGTTCTCTGGAATTGTAGTCCATACTAAGGGCAGTGTCAGTGTCGATTACGGTCGATGACGACTGTAAGCCCTCTTTTGTTTTTTCAGTAATGAAGAGAAGTCCCATGCTGAATAACGAATTCGGAGTTTTTAACTAATTAATTGGTAGAAATTGTATTTGACCCAATAACTTGTCAAATATTAGTTCCATTTGACTAACCACCAAGAGCTACTCAACCCAGGTTGACCCAAAATTCGCTACAATATAAAGAACTGGTTTTCATATATCTCCTATATAGGTGCAAAATTTCAAAAGAATTAATTTTGCAATTGGTATTTTTAAAAAGTATCAACAATTGCTTGCAACCACAAATCTCGTCTACTCTCTATTTCGGCTTGAACATTCTATCTGAAGTTTGATTTCGGGGAAATGTTCTTCTTTTAAGACCCATTTTTCGAAAACGTTGAATTAACGGATGAGCTACCTCAGACCACTGTGCGAATAAATATCATGTTGGCAACAAGGGACAGCAAAGGCAGCAAACAGCCAGCGACCATTTGGCCATTTTCGATAAAACACATTTAAACAAATGAAAATCCTTTAAACAAGGATAACACAGAGAGAGAGAGAGAAAACGAGCAGCCTGTCCGTACAGCCCAATCCCATGCCCAGTTAACCCCATAACCTCGGAGCCCAATCCAACTGGTTGGCTGCTACTGCCCTCCCTCGGATTCACTTGAGTGTGTAATTGTGTATTTATTTGCGTTATTTGACAAAATATCAACAAGCACAATCAATCCTCAACAGTCAGTAGTCGCCACGGTCCAGGCCGGGAGTCGTCCATCCCCAACCCCCCCGCAACCATTTACCCCCAGCTGGAAATTGCAAATGCTGCCATATGTCTGCCAGAGTTGCCAGCAGAGAAATCCATTTAAATTAAAGCTGAGCTGCATTCGAAAAGGCATAAATATCGGTGTGTGTCTGTGTAAGTGTGTGTGTGTGTGCGGAAGGGTGGGGTGTGTGTGTGCGTTCGCAAACTTTCAATTTGAGCTGAATTCAAATTTAGCTCGGCAACAGCCCAGACCAAAGCAATAAAATCTACTACTTTTTTTGTTCTGTTGTTGTTGCCTCTGAACTTTGGCTCAATTTTCGCACAAATTTACAGACTGCAAAAGGCCAGACTTCAGCTTCATGGCATGCCATAGGAAGGCAGTAAGGGGCAGTGGGGGTGCAATTGTATCTTATGCAAATTTTCGTAAATTAAACAAAATCTTTTGGAAAACAGAAAAATAAGTTTCGAATTTATATGCGAAAGTTGTGTGTATCGAAACTTAAGTTATTAGAGTTAGACTCAGACACAGGGCCCAGGCCTAGAAGGATGGCCCCGAGAGCCAAGAACCTGCGCCAGGAGCGAGGAGTAGTAGTCGCTGACAACGAGTGTGCTGTCCTATGTGTGTGTGTGTGTGTGTGTACAATGCGACAAAGACTTATGGTTTCAGTGCTGGAATTAGAAGCTTTCTGCCTGCATTTGCACTGAACTGCACTTGTTGTTGTTGTTGTTGTTGCTGCTGTCGCTGGAACATTTGTCGTCCTTGTTGCTGCTGCTGTTGCCCGTTGCAAAATATATTGCATATAATTCTCAATATATCGTAAAATGTCTGTTGGTAGTACAGTAAATATGCAAAAGCTCGTTTAGCGGTGCAAACAGAACGCGAAGAGTGCGGGAGTACAAGGGAGATGGGGCAGAAACTTGTTCAATGCAAATATAGAACTGAGTTTGGGGTATTCTGTAAGTTCTTTTAAGAAGCAGCAAGTGGATATGGAATTTGAGTAGATATCTTGGGGAAAATTGTTTTAAAACATTTCAGGTCGAGAATTGCTTAAAATGAAGTGATATCTTTCCGAGGAAAAGATACGAGAGCTCTGGCGGTTCCGATGTGTCCCAGAGATGTTTCCATTTGACCAATCAATCGATTTTTACGATCCAGTGATACAGTCGGCTAAGTTTAAAAATATTTAATGCCTAAGTCACCACAGCTTCAAAAACAAAATTAAAGAAATATTCCATATGAAGGAATCTATATTTTATATGCTTAAGCTGTTCCTCTTGAAGCTATAAACCGTACGAAAGTGATTGTGATCAAACTTGCTCAAGTCATTGAGCGCATTCAGCAGTACTGCTACATATACTCCTGATCAATGATAAATTCAGGATAAATTTACTAAAGCAATATGATCCCCAAAAGTATGCCAAGAAATAAATGTACATTCTTGAAGCTAATCAGTGATTAAATATCTCTGGTGAATGCTCCCATTTAGAGAAATTAGAAAAAATTTTAAAAGACGACAAGTTTGGACACGATATCCTAAAATTTAGCTTTAATAATAAGACCAGCTTTGATCAATATTCCTATTATAATTTTTGTATTGCAAACTCGATCAAAAATCTATAAGGGTGGTTGGTTTATATTGTAAACTAGGTTGTTTTTTTTAGTTTTGTTGAGCTTTCTTTATTTCATTTTGGCCTTATCATTAATACTTATCGATATATCTACAATTTGACGGTGGTTTACAAATAGTTGTCCTGAGACTACTACAAAATCAAGGCTGAATACCTATAAAATTTTGTTGAAAGTTCGGTTCGAGTTCCGGTTCCTTAACTTGTCGAACCTAAGGTTTTTGTTCGATCTTTGGTTTATAAAATCTGAAAAATTTTTGACTCGGTTTCCTATTAATTTCAGCTAATCCTGCACGGCCTTGGTTTTGTAGAAAAGAACGCATTTAATCTGTTGAGACTTTCAAAAGTTCCTGGTCCTTCCAACCCTTCCTTAAAAATTGTCAAACAGGAGGTCCGGTTCGGGTTCTGATTCGAAAAGGTAGGTAATGCATTAAGAACAGAGTCCGGCGCGTTCTCATCTACACCGACAGTATACGAGCTTATACTGCTCTCTCTAGCAATAACAAAGAAATGCTTAGTGAGCGCGCTCTCTCGTGGCTAAGCACACACACGCTGCGCCAAAATGAGCAAGTGTGTTTTGCCAGCCCCGATTTAGAAGGTCCAGTTTGATGATCGATTCCGAACCGGTTTTCAGCCTTGGTTTATACATTACACACAGTATATATTAACAGTAGTATTATATAGGCGTTTCATAAAATATTCGGGTTATCAGGCGATTTGGGAAGGGGGAAAGATTCCGTTTCTAGTTTTAAGAGGTTTCGAGACACTTATAGCTAGTTTTATTTGTGCAGGAGTCGCCTTTAAAATTGTTCGATCAAAATTAACCTCTTCAACAAGAATTTAAGCTAGATTTCTAAGTTGTAATTAGACCTTCTTGGCTTTAGTTTCAGAAAAGGGCTTGGCATTGAGAGCAGAGACGTCGGCAGAATTATAATTTCTTGTATATGTGTCTGCGTGTGCATCGGCAGCGTAATAAAAATTTAATACAAAACGAGTGGGTTTTCAATGTTTTCTGCCCTTTTCCGCATATTTATACCAGGGCCGGCCAAATGTGATTGTGTTGTTGAGCACGATAGCCGACTATGTTTTCTGTATTCAACGATTTACACATTCAGTGTGAAAAATACGAGTGACGTCCCTAATATATGCGAATATTTTCGCACTTTCTAGTGCGAACGTATATCAAAAATGTTCACTTATTGCTTTTCGCTATCCAGTTAGATTCTGTTTCTAAATTTCTATTTTTATTTGTCAATTTACTTCTTTTCTTAAGCAATTTCAAGTGGGTTTAAAATCTGTTCCAAATTTGAATTTGTTGTCTTATATATATAATTTCCAACTTTAACTCTCAACCACCTCACTTGCCCACACACATATACACCACCCGTGAAAACATATGGCAAACTGGGCGGCGAGTACATTGACGATGGGTCGCACACTTTGACAGTTAATTTTGCAATTGTATTTCAATAACAATAAATTTGCACGTTTAACATAAAATACGAGTATGTTTGTCCATGTGTGTGGAATGGGGGTGGTTCTGAGTGAAGGCTGAACTAAACACAGTTGGTGCGTGCAAATACAAATATAGAATCTAATTAAATTTTAGCTGCATTACACTTGCTCACACACAATTGCACTCTCTTTGCATACACATTGATCAATTAACAGACAATATTTTCATTTGCCAATGGGTTAATTTATAAGCAAATCAATGGCGTTTGGTAACCAAGAGAACCGAAATCCGTAGGGCAAACACGCGACTCTGTCGCATGGCCATGGCCGACAGGTGCTGCTGCAATGGCCGATAGTTGGGGTTGGACTCACCCTTATCCCGGGCATGCGGTGGCAGAGGGTTGCAGGCAACATATGCTCGCTTTACCTATCTCACTCGCTCTTGTTGCAACTGTTTCATTCTGTTTGGAATCAGAATCCCTTAACATTGTTGCTGTTGTTGCTGTTGTTGTCTGGGTGTGCTGGCATTCCCTGGCAGTCAAGGAATGCCAAAAGTGCATTGCAGTCTGTCTGCGTGTGTTTGTTCGCCTTCCTGGCCTGCAATTGTTTTCAAAGAAGTCCCCGAACCGTGTGCTAAATGTCAAGTTCAAATGCCAAAGTTCTTCAAATGAAATGATGCTCGTAGTTGGGAGAGCTTGAAGCTGGGAGAAGTTACTCTTTTGTTGCTGTTGTCCTGTTCGCTGGGAATTTTATGATCTGTGAATTTGTTGCCAATTTGCAATTGTTGCTTCGAGACCGTTTAGTTAATTTGGCGAAAGTTTAACACCAGTTAAATGGGTGCAATGCACAAGGCTTAATTTACCTGTGCTACACAGGGAGAAAAGCATGTACTAAAACAATATTTAACAGAAATTGATAAATTAAATAAGTAAGACAATATATAGAAAAGATTTGACATGGATTAAGATTTTTCGTTGGCAAAAGTACGAGAAGAGGGAAATTTCTAAATCTTGATGAATATGAATTTGGTTTTCCAAAACTGTTAGTCCTAGAGATTTGAATGCCATACTCTCCTACTTTGTTTAGTTTCTCCTTTGTGTAACTTCTCTTAGAACTATTTTTACTCAGTTTCAAGAACAAAATTCTGAACAATTCAAGAACGAAATTAATTTTTCCTAAAAGCTTTCGTAATCAAATAAGTCATCTTACTTGTTTCAAACAGTAAGCTTAATTCAAAAACAACGGTCTCCTTTTTAGTAGAAATGAAAATTAAAATGCGAAAAACGCGTACATTATTTCAAAAGTCCTCTAACGCCACTTTTTAAAAAAGTGTTTAGCGGTGTTATTGTTAATTTTATTTAAAAAATAAGAGATGCAAACCGCTCGAGAAATAATGACTGGTTCGGTTCAGTGGTTCGCACAGTTTTTTAGAACCGCCGGTTCGGTTCAATACATGGGTTTTTGGGGGGGCTTACTGAACCGCGGTTTCGGTTCGGTTCGGTTCGGTTTGCGCTGTATTCATTGAACAAACTAAATAAATGTATTTTTGATACATTTAGGGGCCGATTTCACATCTTCTACTACATAGAGCCATCTGTCACATAAACTAACAAATAAAAGTGTAAAATTGATGACTATCTGACACATAGCAGCTATCTGGGAAAACAGAAATCGGCCCTTAGTTAGATTATTTAGGTTAGGTTTAGGTTGTTTAGTCAGGTTTTTAGTTATTATATAATAAACATTTCATTTTTATTAAACTCAAAATTTGATTTGATTACATAACGATATCTTTAAGACTGTGTTATTTAATGAAGATATTTCCAATCGATTGATTGCACTTCAAAACAACAGGAGTAATATAATATTTTATATATAATAATATATTGGGTTGCAAAAGTAATTGCGGGTTTTTTCATATAGTCGGCGTTTATAATTTTTTTAACTGCTTGTGACTCTGTAATTGCATTCTTTCTTTTGTCAGTTATTAGCTGTCACTATTAGCTTGCTTTAGAAAAAAAAAGTGCGCGTAATTTTGTTTACATTTGTTTGATTGGCGCCCTTTTTAATATGGAGTCCACAAAAGAGCATTTTCGTCATATTTTACTTTATTATTTCCGTAAAGGAAAAAGTGCAGAGAGAGTTGCTAAAAAGTTACGTGATGTGTATGGTGATAAAGCCTTAAAAGAAAGACAGTGTCAAAATTGGTTTCGCAAATTCCGTTCTGGAGATTTTTCACTTAAAGATGAGCCACGTTCAGGTCGGCCAAATGAAGTTGATGATGACCAAATCAAAGCATTAATCGAATTGGATCGTCATGTAACTGAGCGTGAGATAGGAGAGAAGTTAAATATACCAAAATCAACCGTTCATTATCACATACAAAGTCTTGGACTGGTGAAAAAGCTTGATATTTGGGTACCACATGAATTGAAAGAAATTCATTTAACAAACCGAATCAACGTTTGTGATATGCATCTTAAACGCAATGAATTCGATCCATTTTTGAAGCGAATCATAACTGGAGATGAAAAATGGATTGTTTACAATAACGTTAATCGAAAACGATCATGGTCCAAGCATGGTGAACCAGCTCAAACCACTTCAATGGCTGATATCCACCAAAAGAAGGTTATGCTGTCTGTTTGGTGGGATTGGAAGGGTGTGGTATATTTTGAGCTGCTTCCAAGGAACCAAACGATTAATTCGGATGTTTACTGTCAACAACTGGACAAATTGAATGCAGCCATCAACGAGAAACGGCCAGAATTGATCAATCGTAAAGGTGTCATTTTCCATCATGACAACGCCAGACCACACACATCTTTGATGACCCGGCAAAAACTGGGACAGCTTGGCTGGGAAGTTTTGATGCATCCACCATATAGCCCTGACCTTGCACCATCAGACTACCATTTATTTCGATCTTTGCAGAACTCCTTAAATGGTAAAACTTTCGGCAATGATGAGGCTATAAAATCGCACTTGTTTCAGTTTTTGCAGATAAAGGCCAGAAGTTCTATGAGCGTTGAATACAAAAATTGCCGGGAAGATGGCAAAAGGTTATCGAACAAAATGGAAATTATATATTTGATTAAAGTTCATTCTAAGTTTGATTAAAAAATGCATTTACTTTCTTTTGAAAAAATCCGCAATTACTTTTTGGGCAACCCAATATTTTACTTCTATGATGAAAACTAGTCCTTATATTTCGCTCTTTTTACTTATCGGGTTCAAAGAATTATCCGATATGTTTTCATTAACGATTTAGATCTTCTTGTATATTAACATTAAGAGATTGAGCTAGCTTTTTTCCTTCTTCTTATAGCAGGTTTGATTCCTGTTAGAGGTAACAAAATCTAGAACTCTTGCTTTTCCACGTATTTATACTCTGTATATTTGTGCAAAAGTATGTATCGGAGAAGGAATTTCCGAACCTTTGAATTATACATATTTTTGATCAGCATCGACAGCAGAGTCTATATAGCCGTGTCCGTCAGTCTGTCCGTATGAACGAAAAGATCTCAGAGAAGGTAAGAGATAGAGGTTCGACATGTATGAGGCATATATGTATTTCTAATACTTGAAGACAGATCAAGTTTATTTTTAATTTTTGCCACGCCCCCTCTCTCCCCTCTGTAGAAAAAACGTCATATCTCCCACACTTTTGTCTATAGATGGTTCGTACCTTCTAAAGATATTTAGTAATTAAGATTATTTATCCATTTGTCAAAGGAGTGGTTAAGATTGGATGATACGGAACGATCGGACGAGTTATAAAGAAAACAAACAATTATGATGGGTAGCACTCGCCACTTTTTGTGACTTTTTATTTAAAATGATAAGATATATACAAACTTTGGGGGTAGTGAGTATGTTATAGTTTTATTTTACAGAGATTGATTGGTCCGAAATATATCTTTACCGTATTTTTCGTGACAGTTGGGCACGCACTGGATTTCACCAAATAATGCGCTGCGATTTAGCTCAGTATGGTTAATCAATTGGTAACTCAATGTCTAGTTGAAATGAACCGAACCGAAAAAAATTTAATAACCGTTTTTTGTTCGGTTCAGCATTTTTATCAAAACACACCGGTTCGGTTTACGGTTCGGTTCATGAGCGCAAAAAGCGGTCGGTTCGGAGTTATTCAGATCAAAACGGTTCGGTTCGGGAGGTTTCACATATTTATTTTATACACTGAAAAAATTCTCTATTTCCCCCGGGAAATCCATAACTTCGCACTGCTTAGTGCAAGAGTCGGCGTCGCTACCATACGGCGCGGGAAACCGAAATAATAGGAGAAGACCCAAGCACACGAAAGGGAAGGGACCAAATACTGCTTCAAGACAGGGAATTAAAGATTACACGAGTGGAAAACCAAGAGAGTTGAGTCAGCGTGTTACCGAAGATTTTATCGTGAAGTTTTGCTTATTTTGTTTTTTTTTTTTTGTTTAAATATACAATAGAATGTAAACAATATTTCAATGCGCCATATTCGCGTTTTTGTTGTGATTTGTGCCAGTTTTAGAAAGAAAGCTTTTTAGTGGTGCTTTTCGTGAACGTGGGTTTGTCTTGTGGAACGATAATTAACGAACGAGATCGTTCAAATAGGAGCACACTTGTGCTGGGGTTTGAATGGTCGTTTTTTTCTTAGTGAAAAAAATTAATTTCTGACCCTATAAACTATATATATTCTTCATCAGGGAGACGAGCTGAGTTGATTGAGCTTTGTCCGTCCGTCTGTCCGTCTCTCAGTTTTAAAGCTATTGAGCTGAAACTTTGCACAGAGTCTTCTTTTTACTGCACACTGCTATTATGTCGGAACTGACCGGATCGGATGACTATATCTTACAGCTGCCATAGGAACTATCGGTCGAAAAGGAGGTTTTAGTGAGAATAACTTTTTGTTCTTAATGTTTACGGCTCCCAACTCAGCGATTATTGTTTTGGTCAAAATCGGATGACTTTATCTTATAGCTTTCATAGGAACTATCGGTCGGAAAATGGGTTTTATTTAGACAAATTGTTTGTTTTAATGCTGACGTTCTTAAACTCTAAACATTTTCAAGGGTATAAAAACTTCGGCAAAGACGAAGTTAACTTGGCCTTCTCGTTTTACTTAGTTCTGCACACATAAAACACAAAACAAATTGAAGCAGAACCAAAGAGAATCTAAGTCAATTGTTTTTCGTATTCTATTCAATAAGTCCCTCAAAAACCTTCTTGGTTTTTTGTACCCATGATCATGATGCATTAATAAGGTGAGGTAAGCACTTGGGGCTCTGTCTTTTCTACCAATCTTTCTTCCTTTCCACTTGTTTTAAATGGTTGTGTCTTCGCTAATCGCGCGCTTGCCGTTGGAATCAATAGAAGCTGAAGCGATGGGATACTCGCGTCTGTTTGCTTACATTCGTATGCAAGCAAATTAATGAAAACAGAAAAAATCAAGAGTATCATGGTTTATGTGCAGTTTGCATGACGGAAGTTATGTCCTAGTTTTAAGAAAAAGTGTTTTTCATATCAATTTTAAGCCAATATGAAAAAAATTATCAAATTGATATGTTAAAGATTTTAAATCGATATTTTTTAACATTTTATAACATTTTCAGTATCATTCTGAACCTATTAAATATCTATTTACGTGAATGGTATTATTTTGGATCAGAAAGATATTCCTTTCTTGTTAAAATGAAATGAAAGTATTGATATTTATGTGAAGTTCATTTAAATCTAGTGAATATCGGCATGAATTTTATCTCTTTTTTTTCTCTGTGCTCTTAAAAACTTTTAAAGAAAATGTAGAACCCCAAGCCCCACAATTTAAAAGATCTCTTACTTTAAATATCTGAACTAACAACTATTTTCCCTTGCCTCAACTTTTTATTACTTTATGGCCGTGATAGACTTGGATAGAGACCTAAAGCTCGCAACTTAAGCTTATAAATTCGAGACTACTAGATCCAAGTGTTTCGGACTTGAAATGAGTTTGGCGTTTTTTGTTTTAGTATTGTTAAGCTGAGTGGTACAAAATACATGACCTTTTCTTTCAGTGTAAGAATTTTTTTGGACACAATTTTGTTGGTTCATTTTAAGGTGGCCTTTTTTAACCTTTGCTTGACCTCCTAAGACACTTGGCACAGTACGTTTCCAAGTAAAACTGTAGCTTTCTATGTCAAGCTCTTGAAAGTGTCTTCACTATACAAACACACACAGAATGGCATATCCCTGCCTGTGTATTCCACTTGGGCGCGTGTGTTAAGCTTCACTTGAATGTGATTTATGTGATCCGTTTCAAATTTATGGCCTCAAGTTTTGTTTGCAAGTACACACACACACATGCACAGCAAGAAACGCTTTCATTGCAAAATTACCGCGTGGTTCGGTGCTGTGTGCCGCAATTGTTGTTTTTGCCCTGGCAACTGCCAAGTGACACAAAACAAACAAACATAAAAAGTGCATTCTCCGTATTATATCCCAGCCCTTTTCCAGTTTCAGTTGGTGGTGGCCCCAAATGATTGAATTGTCAAGAAAACATATTACTTTTTTATGTAGCTTCCTCCATCCCACAGTTGGCGCTTCGGTAGCGCCTACTTACTCGTGCCTAGCTTAGCTGAGATCTCCCGTCATAGAAATATGCCCCTTTTGCCATGCCATTTGGCCAACGTGACGTGTTGCGAATACAAACTGCTCGGACTTCTCCATTCTCTAAGCCAATGTCAAGTGCTGTATGCTTAATAAAGTTATGAAATTGTTATGCGTACGCAGAGTTTGCAACTTTAAGTGACATTTGTGTGACAGACATGCGCGTGCATCCGCGAATCCGTTTTCGTGTCACACGCGCCTGTCGGGAGTTCCAGGCAGTTGCAATCCAAGGCGCAAGCGAGAATGTACATCAACTGGTATACAGTGGGAGAAAAATGGAAATAAGTGTTTAATATAACTAAAAAATTATATGCTCACATTTCCAAAGGTGTTGTTCACATATGTGGTTCAATGCACTATGTTAAAATTAACAAAGTTTGCATACACTTGCAAATTATAGATACATTTGATATTTTGGCTATTTTGAATCAAACAAAGTTTAGGATATCTTTTAAAAAGGAGTCCACTTGGGCTGGGTTTAGGACGGTTGTTGTTTTTTTTGTAGTGAAAATGTCCCTCGAATTGGTAATCCACTTCGAAAATAGTAATAAGTTCTGAGAAATAAAAATTCAATATCGTTTTAAACGAAGTCTGAAACGTTTGCTTCCGTATTGTTTATATTTGCTTATATTGCCTCATATTGTTTCCTCCGCCAAATAATGGAGCCCAAAGACTACTAACTAACAAGGCTGAAACCGGTCCTGAACCGAACCCCTTAGAACCGGTTCGGTTCGGGTTTTTTGGGTCCGACGAACCGTATCATACCGAACCTCAAATATTTTTGACTCCTGAACCTGAACCCGAACCGGACACAAATTAGTTATTTTTTCAACGACACATACAATATACAAAGAATTATAGAAATTCCTTGTAATCTGAAGAGAATCTAGAAGAAAAGTCATATAGAATATAATGTTGATGAGGGTTGCTCATGTGCTTCAAAAGCATTTCTTGATTTGGACGCCGACTAAGTTAACTCAAAACTTTTCCTGGAGGACAGTGCTGCACCCGCTCAAAATTTAGTAGATAACGATTTTTTAGGGCAGTTCAGTTTGACATTAGTAGAGTTCGCACACTTCTCCGTACTCACATTATATGAAATCTTTGCTTATAAAAAAATTGAATTGAAATTGAACTCGGTTTAGTAAGGTTAACAAAATATGCGAACGATTATTAACTATTAAAGATTTTTTAATTCAGAGTTCTTTAAAAGAGCTCAACCTAAAAACATTTGATAGTTCAAAATATCTTTTTATTGGTGCAGCCAAAAAAAACTTCTTTAAAGCTACTGGATTCACAATTACTAGCAAGTGATTTTTATTCCGCTTGCTTTTCATTTTGAGCAACTGTTTTGAAATCTTTTGTTTCGATAAAAGTTCTTCTATTATGAGCTAAGTACCAACATTGGCTGCAGTGCTCTAAGACCCGATAATTTCACCCCGATTTTTTAACAAAGCAGCACATTACAGACATGCTGAAGCTCCAAAAAAGAAATTTTAATGAGAGTTTAATATGAATCAACTTGTAAGAGAGAAAAAAGCAATAAACAAATATTAAATATCAAATCTGAATATCAAATCTGTAAATGATGTTATAGATTCCTTCGACTATTGTCCAATACATTGATAAATGTTTTTCTTTTTGGAAAGGTAAAAAAAGACGACTCAAAAAATATTGCGTTAACTATATTTGATATTCCAGCAACTTGGGTTCAGGGGTTCCGAGAACCGGTCCGCGAACCGAACCTTAGGCTTTACAACGGGATCGAACCCCCGGACCGAACCTTCTGTAAAATTTTAGAGGTTTGCAGCCTTGCTAACTAATGTGTTTTGGAGTGCACTTATTGACGGATTCATTCAAGTCCTTAGACCAGGGGTCGGCGCGGTCGACTCACTAACAGTATAAGCTCGTCGCTGCCCTGTGGCTTCACACACATAAGCAGTGACAAAATGTGAATATGTTTATTGCCGTCCCCTGCTTTAGAGCGTTCCCAAAGTTTGTTCAATGTAATGTTCTGTTTGATTTAAGCCCTTTCTAATGACTATCCTAAATCACAAAGTATACAATCGTCCAACTAGCAATCCCGACTACTTAATTCCACAGTTTTGCCCTGCTTTGTACCACAATCTGTCCGAGTTTCGTTCACGTTTTACGCAAATGTTTTCAATGCGAAGGTCAAGTGATTTGTTTATGGGCCGCGGACGCTGAACGGTTAGCAATTTGTTGTGACATGTGTAAAGCGGCACGCCGGCAACAGCAACCGCAGCAACAACAACTCATTAACCCAGGCTGAACTTTGGAGCTCGCACAGCCCCACAACATCTGTAAGCCGCTCCAGAAACGTGCAAGTCCACCATAAGGGCCACAAAAGCGAGCCAACCAACTGACAGCTACAAAATTGAGTTAGTTAACAGTTTTATACGCAGGCGCGCAGATTTTGCGTGTTGGGCGCGAGGAATGCGGGCCCAGAGAAATCGCAATCCGCAGATGCAACCGCGAACGAAACTGAAGACGGTCGACGCGTCGACGGGGCAGATAACACGTCCGAGTCCCCAAGTCTGGAGTCCGCGACAAAGGCAGCCAAGTGACACTCACAAAATCTGACAGAGGCAGCAGCAGCACAGCAGCTTTGGTCGGCTGTGGCGCAGCCGTTTTGCTTTATTACACGGCGGAGGAGCCGGGACGCGTGCGCAGGCGCGCCAAGTGACACATGAAAACGAAACGAAAATGACAGCAGCAAGTGACATGTTGAGAGAGCGAGAGGATCGGAGGATGGCTGACCATTGTAATTTCATTTGTAATTAGCTGAATGCAGTACGGGCAGGACCCGGGCACGGGTGTCGCCTGGCACAGTGGGCTGCAGTGGGTCGAAAAGTGGAGACCGTGCCAAAATTTCAGCTGCTGTTGCGGCGGCTTGGTGCGACATTTTGCTGCATCGTATGCCATATTTTATTTCCATTGCCAAAAGTGTCATGTTACAGAGATTTATGGGCGCTGTCACGACGGACGACGACGTTGCCTTTTGAGCCATGTTACCGTTGTTGTTGCTGTTGCTGTGTCTTCTCTCTCGTTCGCTCTGCGAGTGTTTGTGTCGCGTTCACGCCCAAAATTTTGTCATGTTTTGTGTTTGTGACACAAAATTTTTTGTATAAATAAAAATGCTTCAACCAATTCAAATGCACACACACAGCCAACGAGATAAACAGCTCGAAATGCTTTGACTTTGGCCAGTTATCAGGTTCAATTCTGGTGATTTACGGCTGGGCGATTTCAGTGGAAAGCCCTTTTCTAACCGCAAAACCTACCTGTACCCTGTACCTGTGGACCAATAGCCACTTTCTTTTTCTTACACCAGCAGCAGCAGCAGCAACCAGGGGCGCCAGAAGACTGGCACTCGGTTGTGTGTTTGGGTTGCTCAGGTGTCAATTCACTCACATGCTAGCCGCAGAGGCGGCGATATATCCCCCCCTACCCAAAAACCCCTGACCACGTCTCTCATCCCCCAGACCCAAACTGACAATGACATATTTGGCTGGCACTTTCATCGCACGTCCATGTTAATATGCTCAAGATTTATGGCCCCTGGTTACAAAAGGAAATGGCATTGGCTCTCAGTTAGTGCAGTTGTTGTTTATGTTGTAGTAGAAGTAGTAGTTATTGTCCTTCATGTGGGCACCATTTTGTAGTTGCATAATTTTTATGGACACTCGTTAATAGATCATCAATTGAGATTAGACAACTGTGGTGGGTCCTGGCCTCGATTTTAAAGAATGTGAGATTTTGAATTTCATGAAAGAGCGCAATGAAATTAGAAAAAACTATGTACCTGTACAAACCGAAATGAACTTTTAAATGAAGAATACTTAAATCAAGAGTTGTAGGTCAACGAATACTTGAAAACCTTTTCCTTCTTGAAGAACATAATTTCTTAAATTGAGTACGAAAAATGAGAACTTAAAAGACTGCAATGTTCTTAAACTAAAATGTATTTGAAATATTCTGAAACGGTATTAGATCAACTTTAAAGAAATCATAGTCTCAGAAAAAAAGAATTCAAGTAATTTGTACTCTAATTAAGTACAAAATGGGTCAGTAGTAAAATAATTAAAAAAACACTTGCTTATAAATTGATTTATCTAGTATTGTTTTAAGTTCACTATAACTTATCTTGATTTAAGACTGTTTCGGGATCGATTAGGTACATTTCGAACTAATTTAAAATCTTTTCAATCATACCTTTAGGTGGTAATATTTTTAAGCCAAAGCAGTCTTAGTTTTAAGATTAGTACTAAAAATTCTTTGCTGAAGCTAACTACATTCTAAAGTCAACCCCAATACATTCTTGAAACAAAGCAAAGGTACATAATTAAGAACAAAATGTTCTTGACTTAAGCCCGAACAATTTTTAAGCCATTTCAAATTCCTGAAATAAGGCTGTTTATTGAAACAAAGAGAATGGAAAGGACCAATTCCCATGAACAAATCAAAGATCCAGATGTTGTTACTGTAGATTAGAAATCTACCCTCAATTTTAAAAAACAAATTCGATTTTAAATATGTACTTGAAATAACCGAACCTGAACCGGAGCAGAACGATTTTTTCTTTGCGAACCCGATACTGAACCGGAGGAAATAAAAGTATAAAAAGGTTCGGTTCAAAAAACATGTTCTATCTCATTTTTTCTAGCTGCTATAAATGTCAAGTTTTCCATTTTCCAATATTTGTAAGCATTGGAATAAAACCAGCTTACAAAGAAACATTTTGTTTCATTTCACAACACAAGTATCAGTCTAGCGCACTTTTCCTACTTATATATTTGTTTTATCCGGAGATAGAGACAGCAAGAATGAAAGATTGCTGGAAGACACACTAATGATTATCCTTTACAAGTGTCCCACACTTCTGTTAAATGTTAAGTCTACTTTAGAAGAAATATCACATACATAAATACACAAAGACATCTGTCAATTTGGCGTTGTCTGTTGTTGTCAGTTTTGCATTTCTGCTGCCTTTAGAATTCCCAAACAGTCGTAGCGAAGACCTCTGCCGACTTGCAGAAGATAGGCAAAGCCTGCTAATGATAGAACCGGGAGGTTCTTGAAACAGCTGTACAGTCGGCTTTCCTCCTTTGGGGTGAATGTTTGTCTTGTTTTAAAAGTAATGAACTAACATAAATAAATAGACTGAGGGGTTGGAAATCAGTCAGCTGTTCGCTTACGCACTCTGATTGCATTTGGGAATATGCCGTCTCGCTCTAAGCACTGTGAGTTCCTATACGGACAATAAGAACTTAGTGCGGGCCATCGCTTATCACCACTCCAAATTGAGAGGCAGTGTACATTTTATCTCTAATACTCCATGAATTATTGACCTGGAGCCTGCTATAACGTCCGATGATCCAAGCTCGAATATGATATTATCAAGCCTAAATTTCTAAATAAATATGAATAAAATTTTTGAGGCCGATTTCGTACCTTCTACATAGAGCCATATGTCACATAAACTTACAAATATCTGAGTAAATTGTGAGCTTATCTGACTTATAGAAGGAAGAAGGCTAATTGAGACTAAGTTGTTTCAATTTACGAATGTGTTTTCTGAATAGGCGAAAAACTTAATAGTTGTCGGGTCTAGCGACCTATTCTTAGCCTGCCAACAACTTTTTCTGAAAAACTAAATATTTACTGAAGCCCGGTTCCAACCCGAACCTAGGTTCAGCAACCTTCTAAACCCCTCCGTGAACCCGAACCCAAAAAATTTCGCGGTTTCGAACCCCGGAGTGAACCTGCCATTTTATAGGAGGTTTCAGCCCTGGTTTAAAATTATAATTTTGTAATTGGATCCTGTATTCTCATTTTTATTCATAAAGGTACTTTTGAAAGCGTTTATACTTGTTTTATTTAATTTTTAGTGTAAAACATTCGCCCAATTCTGGATCAAGGCTTTGAAAATACTAGAATTCTGATATAAAATATATTAATCCTCTTCCCACTTGTAGTCTTGGCCATAAGCGTTGCTTCTGGTTCCGAATATCCCGAGTTGCCATCGTTCTCGGATTCGGATTCTCTTAATAAGGCTCTCAACTTACTGTCTATAGCACGTCTACTCTAAAATAACTCTGAAAATATTGCTAAATTACTTTTAGTTATCGGTTTAAGACACCGTCAATTTCAAAATATTATATCGATTTCAACTAAAATTAACCTTGTTTTTTTATTGAAATGTATTATAAATGAGTAGAGCATTTCCATTGTAGGATTTTATTATTCGAAATTGGTTAAAGTTCTGATTGAAGGAATCGACTAACTTTATTGAAACGTTTTACCATTGGAAACTAAAAGTGGAATAAAACACAAGCGGTTTTCGGAAGTGGTAACATTCGACAATTGTGATTCCACATAATTTTATCGAAATCAAAAACGGGAACAGTCCTGTTTAATCTCCCACTGGTAGGACGTAAACATTTTCTAAGTTAAATTAAGGTAAGGACGCTTTGGTCTTATATTGTAGGTCACTTGCCTAATGTGAATTAATTACAAGTTACACTTTCCAATTTTTTTTAAATTTTCAAGTTCAAAATTTTTATATTTTTGATCTCTTTTTATTAAAAATTTAATATTTTCTATAGATTTCACAAGACATACGGAAATTTGTTTGATTTTTAGCTCAATGCCTGCTTTCCAAAGCTGTATGCTATGAAACCAATTCCAACTAAGATTCATGTTAGTAGAAGCTACCTGCCACCTCTCACCTTTATCAGCCTCTTCTTGTCCAATCTTAGTTCTAATACCAAATGCAATGTTACCCCGTTCCAATTAGCATTTTAGAATATCGTATACGATCTTCAACAATTCCAATTCGAATAAAGGTGAGATTCATTCCACTGCTGAGAGCGCACATAAATTAACACAAGCAACCAAAAGCCAAACCGGCTGAGCACAAAGATGATCGATCATCAGCTCCTTAAGTGAGAAAAAAAGAGCGAGAGAGAGCCGCGAGGTGAGCACTGAGAGCACATACCTGCGCGCTGAGCAAGCAAGCAAACCGAACGTGTTCGGATGACGTTGTCTTCAGTTTCAGTTTCTGTACCTGTCCAGATGCGAACATTTCAAAATGGGTTCACACACACACACACAGCCAAATGCAAATCGTTTGACTGATGAGTGGGAACTGCACCTACAAATACCTTCATTTGAACGGCAGACATTGCCCAGTGATGACGTTTTCGGTTTTTTCTTTTTCGGCAATCAGCTGATCGAAGTGATCATGATGGCCGCCAAAAGCAGGTTTCGTGGCGTTATTAATCATACACAAAGAGAGTGAGAGGAGACGCAGGGAGGGAGAGCACGTGGCAGCGGCTTTAAAACTATTTGGAAACATTTTGAGCCCGAAATTTATGGCCTGAAGTTAAAGCCCAACAGACAGCTCGCGACATGCACAAAACACATTTATTCTTAAATTTTTCGCCTGAAAAATTGACCTAGAAAACCGAGTTGCAAGATACAACCATAACACACATTCACACAAACAGCCGCCGCACGCACTTCCGTTGCCTTTCAAAGGGGTCGGCCAGGAAGGGGCTTTGCCCGTGAACCCATAAATTATCTTCACTACATTCTACGCTGGGCTTCTGAGCAAGTTTTATTTCAAATCACATATTTTGAAACGATTTGCTGAAAGTTCTGCAACCTTTTCCCTGGGTCCAGCTCCTCATTTGCCAGTTGACCGTCGAGCGCACTCTTTGCCACGGCCTCCGTCTCGGTCTCAGTCTTGGCCAGGGCCAGTTTACCGCCGGCATTTCGCGAGTGTGTGTAAACATTTTGATCTGGAGCAAATTGCTTTTTGGCGGTTAATAAATTTTCAAATTAATTGACTAATTGCATACCTACAGCATCGTTCGGCCCGAGAGTAACGCAGAGCGAAGCGAAATATGCTAAAGCTGCGTCCAGATACGAGGAAGTAGAAGATCAACTACATTGAATTCAAATTCCGCGCTGATTTCGTTGTGATAATGTGAGCTCTAAAAAGTGTTCTCCCCCATGGACTTAACTCGCGTAATTAGTGTGTATTACGACGGCCATAATATCCACGTTGGAGGAGGTGTGTCCAAACAAAAACAATAACAACTACATACAACCATTCATGGCTTCCCGCTTTTAGCAAACAATTTGCAGTTTAACCATTCATTAGCAGATGTAAACAAATGCAGAAAAATCCATAGAATCCAAGTTGGAATGACGCATCAAAGTATATAGTTGGAATTACAAAATTATCAACGATTTGCAGATATGAAAAGGTTTTTTCTTTGTAATGATTGTGCAATTGAGAGAGGGCAATTACACTCTTTGGAAGCTATTGTAGTTAAAGTTTATATTACCCAGAGGAAAGGTTAGTTCCTAAAGGGAAATATATGCAGCACACAGAGAAATAACGTTTAACTGAAAGCAATTTAAACAAAAATCGTACTTAAGTTCGTAAGCAAATATTCTTGAATCAAATAAAAATCCAACTTAATAAAAACTTTCATATACAGCCGTTTGACTTTCTCAAAATTCGAGATTTCTAAGAATGGCTGATGGCAATGTTTTCGATTCTCTAGCAACAAGAATGAAATTTCTAAAAATGAGTTCAGAGCTTAAGAATGCTTAAAAATAAAAGGAAACAAAGAGCTGCCTGGTAATAGCAAACTAACATTACTGAAATCGCTTTAGCTCTTTTTTTGAAATCATACTCTAAGTCTGATATTTATTTTTAAGAAATTGCGCCGATCGAGGCACCGATTCGCACAAGCACACATAGCAACAATTGCAATTACCTCGAAGTGTGTTACAACAGCAAAATCCATGTGAATCGGCGCCTGCTAGTCGCAGGAGCAGACGGAGCAACAGATGCAGTGTGCGCAATCGAAACTATCTTGGCGCAGCATCAGGCGGCAGCAAATACAAAATATATATACATGTTCCCTTTTTCGCTTTCAGAAATATTTTGCGTTTGGAATCACAAAAGTTATGAAATAGTGAAAATGGGAGCATGACTGATAGTGTGTGTCTGGATTGTCGAATCGAGCCAAGCTGATAAGGGTTATTTTTTCTGTTGTTGTAGATGGACTGCTTACAAACTCAAATTTCATGAACAACGCTGCTCGAAATTAAAAACGAATGATCTAATTCTCAGTTTGTGGCAATAAGGATTTAGTTCACGGTAGTTTAAAAATATGTGGTAAACTCAGTTTTTTATGAACTGAAAACCGAAAAATTTGCTGATTTTGAAATAAAACGGAATCCCATTTTTACAATCGATTGTAAAAGTCGACATTCCGAAACTAACGAGAAGCAAAATACAAATTAAATAGAAACATCGTGCACACTTTTCGTGCTTGCATTTTGAAGTCACAAATAAAATCTTTTTTGTCTTTGCAAAAGATTCCTTGGTAACGCTGATAACCCCCTACTTGATAAATTATAAGCCACAAATATTTTCAGAACGCACGAAAATAAATTTTCATATTGAACTTAAGGGTACTGTATACCTTCAGGTGTCATTTTTTAAGGAGTTACAAAAAATTGAATAATTGAACAAGTGTTTTTTTTAATTCGATAGGTAATCGGTTAAATTAAATTTCGAAATTTTTGTTGTTGTTGTTGTTTTTGCGGTTGTTGTTGTATTCCGATTCAAAGTTGGCCAATATTTCAAAACTTAGGCCCACGGTTGCAACGGATTATCTGAAGGTTTTGTTAAGAACTAATGTAATTTTGGTGTGAACTACACTGACTCCGGGGTGACTCGAACACTTGGCCCATGGACTGCAACACGAATTAAACGACATCTCAACTGGCTCAGCTGCCGCTCGCGCATATGGCAACACGTAATGAATCTTACTTGTATTGAATCTGCCTCCCAATAAATTCTTGCAAATCGCATAGATGAGACCACTTGTAATTCCCAAGTTCGAATTCGGTCATATTTAATTTAAATAGGGAAACTAAAGTTGGCGCAGTAATTGTACTATTTTAATGGGAATTTTTCTGACAACCCACTAAACCAAAAAATAACAACAAAATGTATTACTACTGTTACATGAGTGGTATTTTAAAATATATATATATACTATCTAAAGCACACACATGTATATAATATCTATGGTAAAATATTACTGCAAGCCGCAGTTTCAAAAAAAAAACAAAAATCAAACACAGAAATTACGCTAGATTTACTATTTGTGGGGGTAATTTTACCAAAAATATACAGGGTAAAAAGGACTGTTCGATATTTTTCAAAGGTTCAACATTTATCGAAAGGTTGGTTCATGTCATTGATTTATGAAAAACAATTTCGGTCAAATGACCACCACGGCTGACTTGGCAATGTTTTCGGTCAAGCGCATCGGACGAGTACGTACACGCGTTGGTTTATCCACCAACATTCCAGTTTCACGAACTCGCTTCCCGAATTGATGAACAAATTAAATTTTTTTGTTAAATGTTTTTTTTATACCTTTGGAGAGGGTATATTAAAATTGTCCGGATGTTTGTAACGCACAGAAGGAAACATCTCCGACCACATAAAGTATATATATTCTTGATCAGCGTGACGAGCTGAGTTGATATAGCCATGTCCGTCCGTCTGTCCGTCTGTTTCTATGCTATCTCCTCCGTCAGTTTTAAAGCTATCGTAACCAAACTTTGCACGGAGTCTTTTTGTACAAATACGCTGCACATTTGTCGGAACCGGCCTGATCGGATGACTATAGCATATAGCTGCCATAGGAACGATCGGTTGAAAAAGTAGTTCTAGTGAGAAAAACTTTTTTGTTCCATTGCTATCGCTACAAAACCGTCAGGGGTATTTATAAGTTTTTTATGCATTCACATAATTTCCGCAAGTTTTATGCAAATCGGGCAACTATAGAAGCTGCCTACAAATATAGATCTGAAAAAAGTTCTATTTTTAAGCTCAAAACTATCGGTCGAGCCGAAGTTAGCTTTCCTCCATTTTTTATACCCTTGCAAAGGGTATTATAATTTTGCCCAGAAGTTTGCAACGCATAGAAATATTCATTTCCGACCCTATAAACTATATATATTCTTGATCAGGGTGACGAGCTGAGTCGATTGAGCTTTGTCCGTCCGTCTGTCTGTCCGTCTGTCTGTCTGTTTCTACGCGAACTAGTCTCTCAGTTTTTAAGCTATCGAGCTGAAACTTTGCACAGAGTCTTCTTTTTAATGCACACTGCTAATATGTCGGAACCGACCGGATCGGATGACTATATCTTATAGCTGCCATAGGAACTATCGGTCAAAAAGTGGGTCTTTGTGAGAAAAATCGGTCAAAATCGGATGACTATATCTTATAGCTGTCATGGGAACTATCGTTCGAAAAGTGGGTTTTATTTAGAAAAATTGTTTGTTTTAATGCTGGCGTTCTTAAACTCTAATGTATTAAAACATTTGCAAGGGTATAAAAACTTCGGCAAAGATGAAGTTAGCTTGGTCCTCTTGTTTTTTTTTATTTTCCACAGTCCGAGTCGAGGATTCACCACTTTGGAAATATGTTTTTAAAATTTATCACCTTTCTTCAAGCCAATAGCGACCCATTTCGTAAATGTCAAAGTTTTTACTAAATATTAATCGCCTTCCGAATGACATTTGACGTTTTTAAAGTCAAATTATGAATAGTTCAAATTCGAAACACTAGATGGACCAACCTGTAGTAATCAAAACAAGAACAAATTAGAAGTAAAAAGATTCAACCAACGAAAATATTTTCAGTGCAGCGACTACATATTTGGCGAGTTCCCTAACAGAGTCCCAACCAAAATTGACTTGTATTGTTCGTGAAATAGGCGATTTGTGTTGGGCTCAAGTCGGGATTTGAAATTTTTGTAATGTGTTGAAAATAGGCAATACGTTTTCAGGTCTGGCTGTGTTAAGAAAAATTTTGTTCTTTATTTTCCGTCGAACTTTTTTAAAATCAAAGTAATTAAACATGGTAAAAAAATAACTTTGTTACTTGCAGAGTTGTATGTAAATCTTTAGAATCTTCAGCCTTGTCTTAGTTTTCCTTTTACCTATATCCAGTTAATTCGTTTAATGACTCCTACTTTCTCACCTGCTACAATTAGCAAACATTCTGCACACACTATATTCCTCTCTTCCTCTGCGCTGGCCCCTCATAAATGTTCAGAAGTGCTAATGTTCATTACGGCAATGAAGCCAAAATTACTAATTCATTAATTGAAACCTGCTGGCCAGTTTCCCTTTTAGCAAAACCAATGCCCCAAGCCCAGATGTCCATACTACCACCTCAGATTCACACATGCCCGTTTCATCCCCATCCCCATCCACCCCGATCTATTCACATGCTGTAAATGCCAACGGTAAAAACGAAAGTGTGCCGTGTGCCATTTTATGAACTGTTTCAGTGCGACGACAACACTTACTTACACTTGCCAAACTACAAAATGCTCCCCAGTTAATAATTTCGAAGTGTGTAAAATCAAATTGTGTGTTGGGAGCGTGTGTGAGTGCCTGGATAAGCTGTGAGTATCTATCTGCAAATTTGATGTCAGGCTGGCATCAGTCACTCGTAATTTAAGGCTCATCAGATTACTGGTCAAGTCTTTCGAGCTGTGCACAAAATTGTTGAGGTTGGAAACGGATAATTTATGTGTAAGCGTGCCGCGACGGTGTTTTCTCTGGCTAGAGCCCTGGCATATGTGAAATTTTTGCACTTTGGTCGCATTTACACTTTGCAGATTCTGTTTTCTTTTTTGTTAGGACAGACAATTGTCCGTATTGCAGGTGCTGTCGTTTGTATGTCTGGACGGTTGTTTCTCTCTTTCTCCATGAATATGAATTATGGATATTGCACAGCAACAGCAGCGGCAACGGCAAGGACAACGGCCGCGCAGGACACCGAAACGAGAGTTCGAGTCATGTTACAGTTACAAAAATGTATTCGCAATTGCATTTGGCACATTTTTGTTGCCTTCTTTCTATGTGATGTTGTGTGTGTGTTGTCGCTTATTCAATGTTTGTCATTTATGCATATTTCGAGTTTAATTCACTTGGGAAGTGGTTGATTTTGTAATAAGGTCATGACCGAATTTTACACGTGGCAGCTGACAAAACAAGAAAATATGAAAATATCAATAAGGGAAAAATTCAATAAATATGAATTTAAATAGAAAACACTTTGCCTGACTAGCAGTCGCTCAAATCGGACAGTAAATCTGATTATCTAAGTACTGATTTATCTTTTTCCAGTTAGTTGCTATGTGTCAGATAAACTGAAAATTTACTCTGTTATTTGTACGTTCATGTAGAGGATAAATTTTAAAATTTTAGAGAATTTTGTAAAAAGAACAAAAATCTTTATTATTTATAAAATTAGTTAAACTAAGAGTGCAAACGGTATCAACAGTACATAATATTCGATTGTCCAGTTTCTTACCCCAAGAAAGTTTTTCATTATTCTGAATACAACACTTTCTACTGACTTTTTTCTTCTTATAAAACTTACACAGTTTATTTTTAATCTGTCGAAGATTTGAAGACCACGAAATAAGATCTTAAAACACTATGAAGAGACCTTGCACTATTTCTGGAAAATTATTTATACATTATTTTTCAAAAGATTTTAAATCAAGGTAAGGAACACGTCAATGAATAATGTTACATGACAGAAATGTTAGCTAAATGCAATTATGTTAAGATAACAGTGTTTGAAAACAAATGTTTATTATGGAATAATTGTGATAAAGTCTTATAAGAGTGATATCATATTTACCATGTAGGAGATATTAATTGTGATTTCAAAGGTGCTTAGAAAGAATTTGTCGTTAAATTGGTATCGGAAGTGAAAATTACAGTTCAATATATTTATTTTTATCACTTGGCCGTGTTGCTCAATCTTGTAACTTATTCATGGTTAAACAGACGTCAACAAAACAACATGGGGGCCTTTCTTTATAAAAGACGTTTAGAATATCCAGCGGCGTACGCAGGGGGTAAGTTTAGGGTAAGTTAAAAACAAACTGCTATACTTATCAATCCGTTAACAAAACCAATTATAAACAGAACAAAGTTATTGGCCAATTAAATGAAGGCCAAAAGATTGATTTCGTTAGGCAAACATCAATTAACACTTGTTACTGCTTTTTTTATTACTTCATTCTCGACTCCCCCAGTTTAAATAGCATAAAATCAATTAACCAAAAAACAAAACCAAAAAAAAAGGGGAAAACGAGCGCAAAGTAAACTGAAAATTGCAAAATTATACAAAAGAATTGCTCGCCCCCATTACCACGCCCTCGTCACATTTGCCCAGCGTCCAGCGTACGCCACTGACATTTACATTTAATGCTTGCAAATTTAACAAATAATATTCAATTAACAATTTGAATATGAATTTATTACAGGGGCCAGCCGGCAACGTCCGACGGAGGCCGGACCCGTGCGTCCAAAGTGGTAACAAGTTCGACATCGACATACATATGTGTGTTTGTGTGCGCAGGAGGAGAAGCGGAGAAGTGGCCGACTTGTTTACCCTGCCAGTGGCAACAACCCAGCCAAGACGTACCACCAGCCACTACAACACACAAAAAAAGCAGCTCAAAAGTTATGTGAAAAAGGTGGGAAAATGCAAGCATTGTTAGCCTTTTGCCCGGCAAAGGTAACGAAGCATGCAACATTTGCCGACTGTTGACGCTGACGCTGACGGAAGCCACGCAGGAAGCACAAGGAGCACAATTCCTGGCGGCCGCACATTTCAATAATTATTAACTGCAACATGCAACATGGCCATGGTCACCATGCAACGTGCAGCACACACACGGTAGCCAATGCCAGCACACAAGCACACAGGGCGGTATCTGCAATTATCCAAACTTGTCCAAATTGACATTTTTTGTACCGAAAGTAGGTGGGGGAGAAAGCCCTTTGGCCATTGCAGTTGGCGCAGTGTGGATTTTGAAATGCAAACACGGCATTTAATTCTATTAAGCCCGCAATTTAATTAGCTCTTGCCGAGTGTACTATGGTCGAAAAGTCGACTGTTTGGCACAAAAATTTAAGAAAGCATCTAAGCACTTGAAAGATAGCCCATTTATGAAATTGTTCAATTGCTCTTTATTGTTCAGTGGTTTAGTTGCTTCCTTGCTCAAGTGAGTGAGCAACTGAACAGTGATCCATCTACTTTTGCTCACAGCAATTCAAATTTAGTCCAGTGGATTGCATTGTTTACCCAGAACCACTTAAGCCAACTATCGGCCATCTTCTACTTATTCCTAATCTCCACCCAAAAACAGCAGCTCTCATCGGTAGCACCTACTTGCCAGCTCTTATCGGCATCTCCAGCAGCCGCTCTCATCTTATCTACTGCGTGCACTTAATTGCCCAAGTGCCAAAAGTGTTGCCTACTGCTCCACGAGCAGCCAAAGGCTGCCCACTTGTTGCGCCTGTGCCAATATTTTGCTACCGATTTGCACAAGATTATCAATTGAATATAAATAATAAGCAAGCAGAGGCTGTAGCGTCTGGGTGGCGGCAGAGTCCCTCGCCATGTCTGCAATTTTGCGCCTCAATGCACTGCCCCAGAGTAGAGAGAGATAGAGCAATGTATGTAATTTGAGTGCCTTTTGTACAGAATTGTGCCCCACAACGAGCTCCAGCTTCAGTCCCAGTCCCAGTTCCAGTCTCTCACTCTTTGTCTGTGTGTGTGTGTGTGTGTAATTGGATTTTAAGAAGTAGCTGCTTGACTCGACGACGACGATGCGCTGATTGATAACCTCGCCTCAAAAGATCCCCCCCAAAACAACATGCTGAAATAAACGCCTTAAATGGCTCTGGGCTTTGATGTTTGCACGGCTAAGGCAGCAGCAGCGCACTTACTTACAGTATAAAAGACCAATGTAGGAATATTCCCTGTCTTTGATGTGCCGAAGTTTCCATACACTGCTTAGTCTGAAGGTTTGGGGCTCCAATTTTCACTTTCGTAAACTTTTGCGAGTTAGAGATTAAGTTTGCTCAAAAACCGGTTCTAAATCAGAAAAGCCTTGCGGAAGCGAAAATGTAAGCACAGCTGTATATTCCATCTTTCAGTATTGGAACCAGCTTTAAATAAGTTTCTACACAGTTTTTCAAATTATTCCAAAAAGTAAAGCAGTATTTACACATGTCACTTGCAAACTCACAATGAACCGAGGTATGTTTCAGCCTCATCATATGATACATCAGACAAGTGTAAGATCGGCTAGTACTGATGCGTTGTTCCAATTTACTCGAATATCTACGAATTTAAAAACTATTCAGTCCAATGTGGTTCAGCTCAGGCCGTATAGTTTAGGTACATTGCTCGAAATGAATGTGAAAGCAAATATTGAATAGGTTTCGGAACGGTTATATTTTAGTCTCTAACCTGGTTAAAGCTTAGATTGAGCTAAGTAAAGGGGATTTTAACCTGCCTACCTCCTTTGCTTCAGCACATTTAATGAATTAACAAAACTCAATCGTTGAATAAACTCAGCACATGGATCGAGTGATTGAATATGAGTCGGCTGATTGAACATGTTTGCAAGTAAATCTGCTTTCGCTCTCTCTCTCTCTATTTTCCATCACTTTCAGCAGTGCCGTCTCAGCCCATGCAAAAACTCATACAAAATGATCCTCGTTCATTCTAATCAATCGTTGGTGAACCGAACGAACAGCCGAATTCATTGGAATGAAGACGAACATGATTATAATCTGAGCTCGAACAAGGTTTGATTGCAAAGCAAGTTTATTCGGTTATTGAAATAATGTATAAACGTTTTGCAATCAAACGAAGCCGTTTTCTGGTGCGAACCAATTATTTATTAAAATCCATTTTATTAATCTTTATGATAGTTTACAGTATCACAGCTTAACTATAAAAATTCTGTCGATTCCTTTGTTTGGAATGGAACATTTTTCCTGACTTTTAAGATCTCGAATAATAATATCATTATTTGGGTAGAAAACTGGATCAGCTAAAATGTTGTTGTTGATAGTTGTGTTGTGGAAACATCGATGGCACTATCGATAGAATCAATGTATATGTAGTTGGCCAACCATCGATTGTTGTAAACCGCTATTGATGTATCGGAGAAAAATTCACATTGTAACAAAGCAAGGTTTTTCCAAGCCCAAAAAAAAAAAAAAATAACAAAACAAGAATACAAATTTCTTATTTTATTATGAATTATCTATAATATTATTTCGTTTCGTTATTTTTTTTTTTAAATGACAGGTTTTTTTCTTTTAATTTGTCAAAAAATTATAAAAAAAGGTATAATATATAAGGTATAACGATAATATGGATATCAAAATACCTGTTTTTGTTGTTGTTGTTAATTTCTTGTTGATTTATTCAAAGCTAATTTTTTCGATAGTGGAATACTATCGATGTTCAAACTGTCGATAGTGCTTACTATCGAAGTTCAACAACATTTCAATCTTAAAATACATATATTCCAAAATGAATCAGGTTAAATATTCAAAAAGGATCACGTAAAGGGATTTTTTGATATATTTTGAATAAATAATGAACTAGTTTCGAATACAGATTCATTCCCTCAGCTTGCTTGTTTAGTTTTTACTTAATTGTTGCCAATGATTTGTGAGATATGGCAGTGAATAACATGTTGAATGAAACTTTGGTTCACAAATACTTTGATCACCAAGATTTCTTGTTGTCGGAAAGATTTTACCATTCCAATTTTTAGTGTGCGGCGCGCTAACATTGAACTTACTATGTTCAGTCGGTTGGCTTTGATGTGGATGACTCAGTCAGTCGGGGAGTTTGGATCTCATTTGAGTAGTCTATCAATTTAAAGTTTCATTTCTCCAAACCTCCAGACATCACGCATTTTAACAAATTTATCTATTATGCATTGCAGCATAATTATCTGAGACTACGACTGCCTTTTTTTTTGGCAAATTTTAGGCAATTTTCGCATTTTTTTTTTTCAAATTGTTACAAAAAAACTCTCAATTACTTTCTGCGTCTCTCCTGCTTTGTATAATACTCATTCACTTGCTAACAAAGTGTATTTAAATCAAAAAAAAAAAAACACGCTCGATCAGCAACCAAAACAATTACTGATAGCACAGCAAAGCCGCCTGACCAGACACACCGACACAGAGATTCAACAAGGTCGGAGCCAGCTGAAACCGGCAGCTCCCGATGCGTGTGGCTGACCACATTTGTTGGCGAATTGAATTGCCATGTTTAATATTAATTGCCCCGGCAGCCTCAACGTTGCGTGCTCTGGCTGCAGCTAATCAGGGGCCGGCCATTGGACATCAAAATCCATCATTTCCACACGCGGCCACCTGACTTTGGCAACCACCCCCGCCCCCAAGTGTCTGCCAATGCGCTCAGCATTGTTTTTAATTTTGCTTTGCACGCCTGAATGTATGCTAAAACCCAACACCAGCACGATATTCTAGTTAATATTAGTCATCTACGCTACGCGGTTTTGTAATTCGCAAGAAAATTAACAAATTGTAAAACGAATAAAAATAAAATAAAAGTGGAAATTTTCTTACCCATGTCTGTTGATATGCCGCCGTATTGTGTTAAATCAGATCTTATCTTACCTGAAAATGCAGTGGAAGAGAAGAAAAGAATAACGTTTAAAAAATGTGTTCACATTGAAAAAGATCACAGATGAGTGGGGGTATGAGTATGATGGGTGAGAGTTGTTTAGTTTTGGTAGCAAAGTTGAATATATTGGCGCTAAGCTTTGTTCTTGTGCTGTGTCGTATTGTTTATTTTAAATGATCCCTTTTCTGTTTGAAGCTCTAAATAAATTGTCTGAAAATTAAAAAAGTAACGACCAACAATTTAATTTCTGAAGTTTGAAGAAGTTTGGGCCGAAATTCCATTTCCTGCGAACACTTGCTTTGTTATTTGTAAGTTTTTGAGAAATCTGATCTTAAACGGGGAAACCTATCGACAGTTTACGGAAAACGATCCGATTCTGGTATTACAATTTTAGTTAAAACTGATTTCACACAATCGGATTATCTAAAACTGTTTTTTACACTGAATATGGTCACACTATTTATTTGCCTTTGGTGACTTCTTTTTGTTGGTACTAAAATACCGAAAGCATTATCGGAACCTAATCAATGGGTCTGAAAATGCACAAAGAATATATTCAGCTGCCGACAATGCGCTCTGAGTATAAGCATGGCCCTGCCAACTCGATTTTTTTTTCAAATCAGCTGATACATTGTCAAAAGAGTTCATTTGTGTCATAGTTCTTAAAGAATTATTTAAAACAAATCACCGCCGACAAAATGGAGAGACCGTTTCATTTTCAGTAGCTTTTCGAACTTGCCTGGTCACAATATTTTGCAAAAGTAAAAATGTAAAATTGGCTATACCAGCTCCTCCAACGGGGCCAAGCCAAGCTTCTCACAATCTCTTGGCGTGTGTGCCTTCAATTTATCGCACAAGTGAAAGGGACCTACAGTTTAACGCCGAATCCGAACGGCAAAGTTTGAGAATTTGCTTTTTCATGGCTAGTTACTTCACAGCTGGCGCCAATAGCTGGTGAAGGTGACCGAATGTGTAAAAGCTAATTTCTAAAGAAAGAAAAAAACCAGGAGTCCAGCACACTAACCGCTGGGCCACAGACGGCCACAAAAGTATGCTCAGAGAAATATGGAACAATTTCGAGAATATTTGCAAACTCTCGGTACCAGCCTTAGCATAAAAAGGGGCTAACGCGTTTATTCGCGTGCATGAGTATGGTACTACTACTATCACCGTTGGAAATCATCCAACTAAATTCCTTTACTAGAGCGTATCAATCGATATTTTTAGTTTTAAGATGGCTTTACAACCTCTGACAACATTTCGTTAGTTAGTTTTCTGTTTCAAAAGGGTGTTCTCCGGTGAATAGCGACCGTTTACAATCTAAATTACCAACTAATCAAAATCTTTACTGCCATAGAAGTCATGACAAAAATTCGTACCGAATAAATTGGTAGCTAAATAGAACAAAGAACTGAAACAAATATAGTCAGAGAAGATTTCGAGACGATCGTGCTTGATATCGAGCATTTTTGAAAATCAAGAATAGATTTTGAGATCAAAATTCTTGGTTTTAAATAAACACGTAGAGCTGGGCTGGCCATTTCTTCATTTTCGACTCATTTATTCATCTATTTCAAGAATCCATTTCTTGGAATCAACAAGAGATCTTATTGGTTGTCAGCATGAAAAATACTCGAACTCAATAAAAAATCTTCTTGGATTTAAGAAGAATCCGTTCGCAATTGTAGTCATTTCTCGCAGACCGATTCGCTTAGTCGCTCTCCCTTACTTCCCTTGCCTTGAAGTTAGAAATTGAAATCTATTGTCTTTAAGTCTTGAAGCACTTATCGTACAAAAAACTTAGATCAAGATTCAATTGAAGCCATTTTCAGTCTCGCGTATTTGTGTAAGTACCAGAACCGACAATAAAAGCAAAATGCGATTGATTTTCTGCCTTTGACCATCTTTCGCCTTGTTACCAAACAAGACATTTAATCGAGCCGTCTTTTTACGCCGCCTTACTCATTAGGCATTTGGCACATTTACGTGGGGGGGTGGTAAGAAGGGCTTGCATTTGATAAAAACGCGTTAATAAACGATTATTAAAGTAAGCTTTCTTGACCCTTTGGGTAGTTGAGGTCAAATCCACTTTTACAGCTTAAGTAACAAAAATTTTATAAAAAAAAGCCGGAAAACGGACATAGCTATGATCGTTGCTGAAATTTTTTCCTTCTTTAGATTGTTCAAACCATTTTCAATTTACCATTTTCAGATCTTTACTAGCTAATCTGAATTTTGTTAAACCATTTTCAATTTATTTTCAGATCTGCGCCTAATTGGTTATTTTATTCCAAGTGCCCCTTTCGTCACTATCAAGTTGAGACACCGAAGCTCCGCACTCTCCAACTCCAGCTGGACGTCTTCTCTATGCTCTATCCCCCATTGCCAGTCCTCTCTGTCTTGGTCTTTGTCTCGTTGTTCACAATATGTAGCGCCACTTGTTTGTTTATGCCGTGAAAGTGCAAAATGTAAACAATCAAAATGCCAACACTCCAAACTGGGTGGACTCAAAGGGGCGGCGGTGCAGCAAAAAAAAAAAGAAAAGGTAAAAGTATAAAAATATGATTTAATGGCAGCGATAAAACACGTGTGTATTTAAATATGCGCGCCTGGCGCCTGAGTAAACGTAATTTTCAGCAGAAGAGCACAAACACACACCGGGAGACAGGCAGACAGACAGCAGGCCCATAGACAGACCAAAAGAAACAACAAAGAAAATATTAAATTAACAAAGAAAAGCTGAAAAAAGTAAAGAGGGGCGAAGAGGGGCGCCCACTAAAAGTAAACGGAAAATTTGACAAACCGTTGGTTCTTTTTTTCCTCTAAATATTATTTTTTTGCAGCCACAAATGAAAATTATGAAAATGGTACAAATGGCAGGGAAGGAGCAGGAGAGAACAGCGGCAGCCACTTTAGACAAATTCAAACAAATGGCTGGCGGGTACTGGAAAGTGTTTACATGCGACGCGACGCGAAGCGCCTTGTAAAAATTAAACATTTAGTTTGCGGTTGCCACCCCCTGCAACCCCTGCTGCCCCTGCTGGGTGGCCTCGGCCGGTGGATAACTGCGTTTTCACACCTTTTTGGCATTAAAATGATTTTTATGACTCTTTAAGGCAACGCACGCTCAGGGAACTCTACTCCTCTCTCTAGCTCTCTTGCCCCGCTGTTTGTTTGCACTTTGGCTGCAGCAGCTCGTGGCGACGGCGTCTTTGGCTTTTATTGCCCCATCAAAGGCGCTGATATAAATCTTAATTGCCGACCCAAATAAATAGATGCCAAGCACATGGCAATGCCACAGCCACTATACTTTATATCTAGCCCCGGTGCAGGCCTAATATGTTTATTTATAAATCTGGAAGAGACAATGCAACTTCACTTTTCGGTGTGCGGGGAAAACTCGTTAGCTAGTTAGCATAAACACTTTCCAGCCAAGCGACAAAATTGACCAGCAAAACTGATAAGAACTAAGAAGAAAACCACCAGCCAAGTTGCAGGCCAAAAGAAGTCATTAAGGAAACATTAAATTGACATTAATGTGCCGCCTGGCGGGCGGGGGGGGAGGGGATGGTGTAGGAGAACTCGGACCACACTAAATCAAAATAGTTTGCCATATATTATGGCAAATGTTTAAATATTCGTCGAGTGGAATAAACAAATCGATTCGTTGGCCTAAAATGGAAAATTCGTAACAGTTACCCACTCTGGCCGAGGGCATCGTAAATCATAGAAATATGGCGCAACCCTTGGCTTATACATAAGGCTACTGTGTACACTGAAAAAAACAGTGAAGTGTGTCACAAGCAGATACAGTAAAAAAAACAAATCTACGGATTTTAACTGCTGTTAAACCATCTAAAAATTTTTTTAAAACAAGAAGTATAGTACTTGGAAATAGAAAAAATTAAATAAAGAGTACATTTTATTCACAATATTCTTTAATGGTACTAAGTAGGAGATTCTGATAGTAAAAAGTACAACAAACATCCTTAATTTCGAATGTGGTTACATGTTGCTACTTTTCGGGTTTCGGTACAATTAATAAAATAGTTTCTAGTTTCTCGTCTCCTTCTACTCTTTAATTGATTTGTAATAAACTTTTTTTTAATGTGTCCAGATCTTGGCAGGGCAAACGAAAACGAACAGAGAAACCTTAAAGTCAGCTTGCCCCATTTCCGACTGTTCCATTTTCGAACGTTTTGATTGACTGTGGTTTCGCTCTTGAGTATCTACTGCAGCGTTGACCAGCGAGAGCGAGGCGAAAAAGTGAGGGTGTATTGGTGTGCGAAAGAAAAGCGCTGCGAATTTGCTTCGACCTGACCGCATTAAAGGCTAGCAAGCGACTAGAGGGCTTTTAGCTCGCTTCTCCTTAGCTGCGGCAAGAGTTCGGCTCGTATATGTGTAAATTGCGAAATATCTATGCCCCCTGGGGGATCCGGTGACCATCGCTGTGTCATTCTCTCTTGGACCGGTAATGTAAAATTAGCTATACAGCCCCTCAAAGGGGCCAAGCCAAGCTTCTTACAACTTCTGGAAATTGAGAACACAAAAACGAATCCAACTAGTGTTATAAATTTTAAGTTTTATACTTGCAACACTAGGATGTTAAAATCAAATAAACAGAATTGCGTTCAACTTACTTTTCGAAAAGGACTGGAATTAATAACAGGCCTGTAAACATTTTTGATAATGGTTGACAAAGTTCTTAAGCCAATATCAATTTTGTCTCAAATAAGGCAAATAATGTATAAACAAGATGTGGAAAATGTTGCACTACTTCTTGATATAAATGTTGGAATTATAAATGTTCCTCTGTATTTGGTAATAAAAGTGTGTTATATAATTATTAATCAGGTCTGTTCCCGTTTTCGATTTCGAAAATCGGACTTAGATGCTGTTCCCGTTTCCGAAAAACGATCAAGTTATTCCGTTTCAAAAGTTTTGCCTTTGGGTCAGTGGAATGTATTCATTACTATTCATTACTATTGTAAATGACAATTTTCATGTCAACGGTTATACTTTTTATCTATCAAATATTTTTATTCATATAAGACAAACATTGTAAAGATTTTGAAGTATCCATAGATATATTGAGCATACAACTTGGCTTAAAACTTATTTATTCAAAGTTGTACCTTCAGAAATTGCATGTGTTCGCGATTCCGCATCAGCGCATGCGCAGAATTTATCGAGATTTTTAAGGTTTAGCAAACGTTTCGAACATTCATCGATTCCAATTTCACTCGGAAACGGAAAGATCATAATGAAATCGATTCGGAATTACAATCTTTTTAATTTTTAATTCCACTGAGAAACAGACCTGAATATCTTTTTGTCTTGAGAACATGAGTACCAACGTAACGCCACCAAAAAATCGAAAATCGAATGCACAATCTCTAAATAGTCGTTTGTCAGAATTCTCTGAAAAGAAACTCCTATCAATATAGAATCTGTCAAAGTTCATCATAGAAGGATAATTATCTAAATATTCAGAGATATTTCCTCACACTTCGTTGAAGTTATCTTAAACTAACTAAGAAACGGTGTATCGCCAAACTACTTGTAGTCGGACAGGTGTATTTTCTGAGTGTACGAATAACCAAATCTAAATTGATATTCTCTCTAATGTCACTGTATGAACTCAACCCCATAGATTTTTATTCTCTATTTTGGAACCCAACAAAAAAATTGCCATTGGAACGTGTGTTGCTGCTTCTGCTAGTCTAGGGTCTACTCTAGGCTCACTCACCTCAAGGCAACTGGCTAAACAATTGTGAACCCATAAATCTTTGTCTTTTTTAGTTTTCAAGATCTCTATCTTAATTGAAGCTCATTATAATATGCGTTTCCTACCCAACTCGCATATAAAACATAACGCAACTTGTGTTACAACGGGCAAGAAAATAGCGTTTGGTCCATTCATGGAGCCGCACCAGCGTTGATCACGATCGTGGGTAGCTTTAGCACTTGGGAGCAGCGTTAGCGGTGCTGGAGATCAGATCGCAATCAGCAGCGTTGTCGGCCACAGAACCAATACCAATCCCGGCAAGAGGCCACCACCAATGAATTATTAATAATAAATAAATCATTATTAAAATCAAAATAATACGCAAATATGCATATTATAAGAAAACACACACACTGTTACAAGCTGGAGCCGTGGTGCCAGTCCGAATCGGCTCTCTGGCTGTTCCACTGTGCGTGTGTGTGTGCTTCTTTTCATGTTTACGCCACTTTCTCATATATACACACAAGTGGTTATAATGAATGATTTGTTGTTTTATAATAAACACGCCGAGCTGCGGCGGCAGCGGCCACGACGCCAACGTCGTCGTCATCGAAGTGGCTATGACGTAGCCACCGGAGCTTGAGTTCCAGGTTTGTGCTGGCCCCTAACAACTGCCCTTACACCCCGAGCTCTCTTTGCTGTTACCCTGTTCTGATCCCACTCCCGCTACCTTTCTCATTCGGAAACTCACAACTTGCCCCTTTTTGGGATGGCGCGTTTTCGTTGCATTTCGCTGCGACTCTGCGTGTGTGTGTGTGTTGTAGCCGGGTCGTGTTGTTGTTTTTATTAGGTATCAAAAACACCTTAAAACATGATTTTGCAACTGCCAAAAGACGATGGCTGTACAGTGGAATGCTGAAACTAAAGTTTCTCATCAAAAAATTTGAATATCAAGTGTAAGAAATCTGTAAAATTTATGCAGGGTGTGCACGGGGATTTGATAGAGATTTTTGGATAAAGGAATGAAATTGGAAAAGAAGAATAAGTTCGGTTCCATTTGGCTGGCCAGTTTGTAATAAGACAGCTGCACGATATATTCATCCGATTTGGATCAAACTCGCCAAAATTGATTGTAAACAGGTAATGTTCATAAATAGACATTGTAAAGACGCAACCATTGAAACCGAAAATGTTTTTCTCAGTAGATCTAATTTTTCGATCGATAGTTCCTAGGGTAGCTAAATGCAATAGTCATCCGGTTTTTATCAAACTTATCAAAATGTTGTACTTAGCTGAAGAGGGTTTGAAGTATGAATGGTAAGAAAGAAAAATATTGATCCAAGAACAAATTTTCTAAACCGAGTTTCTTGATCTATGAGTTTGAAACTAAGTATACTGCTTTATCTGATCAACCACCCAGAGGCGCAGAGCTCAACGTGTTCTGTCGAAAGTACGAGAGAGATAGTAATAAAAAATTAAGTTTAAAATTCTTCGGTCACCCCGGTCGGTAATTAAAATGAACTTTTCAAAAATATCAATATTTATTTTGACAAGAAAATATAATCTCTCTGATTTACTTAAATTGATATTGCATAGTTTCATATATCGAATAGAAGTTTTTAACATTTTGATTATTTTTTTATATATAAGGCCTATACTCAGATGAGAAAAATTTTTAGTTTGGTACGATATTTCACTTGAATAGAAACAATTTCATACAAATAAGATGCCTTTTTAAACGTATTCCGATTTCAAAGCTGTACAAAATTGTTTCTATTCATGCGATATATCGTACCAAACTAAAAATTTATCTCATCTGAGTATAGGCCTTTAGGAATAAAATTGATATGAAAAATATAATTTTTTTTTCTCGGTGTATAATCAATAAAAACGACCGGCAGAGTTCTAGATCGATCGGGATAGAATTTATACTGTTTTGTACTTAAAATTTCAAGCATATTTTGTTCTTGGATGTACATAAATTACGTACGAAACATTCTGGAATAGAAAAACGACAGGTTATGCTAATTAAAACGAGAACAAATGTTCTTGAATCAAGAACATTTCGTACTTACAGTTAGCCCAAAAATTTAAGAAAAGATCGTATTCAGTTCAAGTACTAAATTTCTTAGATTAAGGACAAAAATAAGTGTGCTACGAAAAGCTCGAATTATTTTAAGTTTAATCTGTTTTTAAAATTCACTTCTGGTTCTAACACGTTGGTTATGGAGTGAGGGTAGATTTCTGACCTATAAACATCTTAGACTTTGGTTAATTCATTCCCTCTGGATTTTGATTTTTAAAAGAGACCTAGTTTCAAGGGAAAGCCTAGAATTTTATAGGCCATACGGACATTCGAAGTTACCAGAAATTTCAATCAAAAATTGAAGGAAGAAGAAGCAGAATTTGCGATTATTGCAAGTACGGAGGTGAGAAAATAAATGTTACCCTTAACAGCACATTTGTGGAGACTATGTAAATTGGCTGTGGTTTGGGCAGCAGACGCAGCATTGAGAATGCACCATATCAAGTCACTATGATTCTACCTGCATCGGTCAGCTGGGTACATTTAGCTAAGGTGATTAAATAAAAATGAATATAAAAGAACATGGTAGAAAAACAAATGCGAAACAGTCGTTTGAAATTGTTTTTCCATGACGAAAAAAATATCTTTAATTTTAACGGTGAAAGAGTTTGATGTCATTTGGGATCTTTCCCGCCCCAAGCATTTGGAGAAATCAACTTGACATCAAAACAAATTAGAGATGATCGAGCTGTGTGACCCACCGGCAATTAGATTAAATATACCAAAAACCTAAAATATTTGGCGTAATTTTTTTAAGTCTGGTCACACTACTCTTACGTTCCACGGTGACGAAACGAAACCAAAATCATTTTGTACTTACTTTTTGAAGTATTATTTTGTTTCGAAAATGTTTAGGGGTTGACATTAGAATTTATTAGACTTCGATGAAGAACATTTTGCTAAATGCAAAATATTTTAATAGAACATCGGGCTGTACTTAAGACCATAACAAATTTTTTTTTCCAAATTGAATTACCAAATAGATATTATAATAGTTCGAAATGTACTTAAAATATCCCAAAACAGTCTTTGTGATTAAAAAATCGTAATTGAAATAGGAATTGTATACTTGAATCAAGTATTTTCGTACTTACTACTATACTATTGACACCGTTTGAACTTGATTCAAGTATAAAGTTCTTGGTTTTTTTCTGAGCGTACTGATGTCAAAGTAACGAAAGAGTTATCTGTTATGTAACGGCAATTTGCTCCGCTGGGCACTTACCCTCACTTCCCTCGCCTATAAACAACAGAATGAGAACGATTTTAGTTCGATTTATTAATCAAAATTCTTGAAAATTCAAGAATTCGAATAAATTGGTTTTCAAATGCATAAAATATTCGTTCTACTTTCCTTCTTTAGACCTGGCCAGCCAATAGCCCCGGGGGGTCAAAGACGTTCGTGTCTTCAAGCAAACGCTAGTCGAACTTATGATTTTTTGGGTCGGTGAAAACGGAATTGCAAGTAAATCGTTTCTAGTCTGGAGCAGGGTTCCCCAAGAAGAGAGCGCGAAAATCTGACTGTCTCTCTCTCTAACACACAGTGATGCGTGACTTCGGCAAACATTCGATGTGAATTGGCGAGTTTGTTCGGCCCCAGGGGCTAGAGAAAGTCTGCTCTGGAAAGAGCTCTCTGGTTCACTGAGACAAAAAATTTTTTCAATTTTTCATATAGATCGGCCTAAATTAAGATTTTTTGGGCAAAAGAATTTTATTTCTCTCCAGTTACATTCGATGCATTGTTACCTATGGTGTAGAAAAAATAGTTTAGCTTCTCGAAATAGTCGGTTACCGCAGCTTCTTACTTGGAAAATGCTTGACCCACAAAAGCTTGAAAGGGATAAGTCTGGGAAATCTTGCGGAAGAGATAGCATTCCAAGATCTGAAAATCCGATAGCCTTAACCTTTCCCTTCGAATGGAACTGTTTTTGCTCTCTTTATAATATTTCTGACTCAAATGGTCATTCATATGTTGATCTATGCTTAAAAATCAAAGTAAGTAAATTGTGAAACATTTACAAACACTCGATTGAAATATTTTTTCTACGCTGTTGGTGTTTAATCTCTCTAAATAGCACGTAATGTTCAAAATGAAGAACTATTTTTGTCAAACATTTTTTAAAATTTGCTTTGAAAAACTCCATCTAAAGCCCATTGTCCTGTATATTGTACTGGAGACTTGGCCAAAAATTGCTCTTCACCCTGCAGTCTTTTGTGGCCATGTGTCTGGGCCACTTTGTGTTGTCGTCGCAGTTGTTGTGGCCGTCCAACCTGGGACCTGAGAGTCGTTGTTCGAGGACCGCCAAGGTGCTTATTAAATTCCTTATTTAAAAATACATTAAAAAATGCAAGAAGCTGCCCGAAAAACGCAAACCGATCGAACTATAGGGTCGGTCCCTGGGAAGGCGCATCAGCTGCTCCACATCGATATCGAGGCATCCGCGATTTGATTTGTTTTTGATTTTGCATTTTGCAGATTATTTGCGGAAAAAAATGATTAAAAGCGCGCGTTGAAATGCTTTCCTGTGTGTGTTTGCACTCGCCATTTACATAATCATCATTGGCGTCGTCATCATCATCATCATCTTTCGGGGGTTGGGGGCCGTGTGTGTTTGTATGTGCCACTTGTGGCCTATTAATTGCATGTTGCAGTTGTTGTTGTTGCTGTTTTGTTACTGTTGCATGACATGCCTGGCGACGGCAACTCTGCAGTACATTGGCATTTGAACTGAACAGCCAAGTGAGTTATGATCTATAATGGTTCAGAATTTGATGCCAGCCCAGCACATTAACCTTGACAGAACTCGACATGGTTCTGTACGTGCGAACCACAATTGCATCTAATGGCCTCGTCTTTGGCTACCTGCCTCAGGACACCGCATTCTAATAATTGCCACCATTTGCACACACAGCAAGTGGGCTCCCTTTTCTTTCGGAAATTGTGAGAAATATGAATTATGATGGCTTCGGTACGTGTCAATTGCAAGATTCTCAAGGTCATTTCGGAACAAAAAAAAACACATCAAGTAAGAGCGCTGCAGTTAAGTGTCTCGACTACAAAGTACCCTACATACATATACTACACATATGCTGTCGCTCAACCTGAAAGATCGCAAAGTCCATCCTTGCAAAAATTCCGTGTTTTTTGTCGGAGTCAAAATATATAAATATGTTTTACTAAAACAAGCCTGCAAAAGTTCTTATCTAATGCTAATTCACATTCTTCTACCTCTTACATACATTTTTCACATCTTACTCTACTCTTTGAATTTTTCGTAAAGGACGCACAAATAGAGTACCGAAATAACCACCTGCACAGATACTGATCTAGAACAAATACCCCACAGAATTAGTCAAAACAAATTTGGGGCCACAAAAAATAAAAACACAAAAAAAATTCACTGCACAAGAATACATACCTTAAGACAGCCGCGCACCCAGACACACACACAGCCCAGGCAAATAAAGCAAATTTACGAATTTATGTTGAAATTTATCGATAATGACTTAAAAGCCTTCAGGACAATGATTTAATGCTCCTCGCCTGCCGCTTGCCGTGTTCGCACACAGCCTCAAAAAAAAAAAACTTATCAACCTCAACTCCCAAGCCAACTCACTCTGGAGTGGGTTGCCAAATCTAAAATCATGTTTAGATAGAGAGAAAAATTGAATTTTTTTCTTCCTTTTTTTTTGATGTAAATGATCGATGATCGCTGGAAGTGTGCGTCGATTTATTTATGACTTGATTTTGGGTTTTGTGGTGCGATTATTTGTTCGATTTAATCAGTTTGCTCTGAGCGAATCGCTTAAACTTGAATTAGTTTAACATTATAGCGATAGAGCGAGTTTGCAGTTGGAAATAAATCAAAAATGTGAGCATAACTGACAAACGGGCTTTGATAAGGGTTCTCAAGAGAGAGAGTGAGAGAGAATGAGAGAGAAATCTACTGATGGTTGTTGATATTGATTTAAAAAGAATATAGACTTTGGTTAAATATAGACTGTTCGGTGAAAGCCACAGAAATGAAGGGATAGATTAGGTGAGGTTGGGTCCGGGTTTGTCAAACATAACAAACACACTTTCTGTGTGTAGTCACTAACACAAAGTTCAGTTTGCTCGGAGGCATTGATGGCGAAGCCATCATCGGTGAGCACTTTTGGTCTGTAGATTGCAAGGCGCCGGACTCTAGGTTAGGTTAACTCGGTCGGCGCTCAAATTGCAATACATAGGCCCTGTTCTGATCCATTGTATTGGAAACCATTGAGAGGTTTTATTCAGGGAATCAAACCACAACCAGAACCGGAACCGTATACCAAAAAAAAAAAGAACGGATTAAAACTCAGAATCAAGACCGAAACAGATATTTGAAATTGTTTGTATACCGATATCCGAGAACCGATATGCTTTGAACCAAAAAGACCGAAAAGAACCTAACCGTTGTACCGGTACAGTTTCAGTTCTGATCAACAACTAGACTGCAAAGGTGGTATATTCTTAGATCCTCATTATAATGTCATGATAACCTTAGAACAAAAAAGTACTTGTGCTATCCATTTCTCTTCAAGTGCAACTTGATGAGGAAAGCAGCTCTGTCCAAGGCTGAAAACCTCTGAAATTCTAAAGAATGTTGAGGCTGGGCGTTGAAAACCCTTGGAAATGGTTAGTTTCGCTTCTCAAACCGGTTCCTTTACTTATTGACCCTAACCTGACCTTTTTTCCTTCTCCTGCACTATAAAGCAGTGGGTTAACAGTGACTTGACAGTAATTTAACAGCGGGTTAACAGTGGGGAGCAGTAAAGAAATTGTTGAAAATTAGTTATATTTTTTGCTATTTCAAGATTGAGTTTATCCAAACGAATCCAAAAAGTGTCTTTTTGCCAGTACCTTAATTTAAATCCCTTATTGGTCCGAACTAGGATTATGTCAAAATTTGGGTTTTCAGTATTTAAAAAAATAAAAAGTGTAGCCCAAAATAATAAAAATTGCCCTTTGCTCTTACTTATAAATAAACCGTTTTTCTTCGTTTTTTGATGACTAAAAGGGTTGAAATCGTGTCAACCATGCAGGCACCTTTTTTACCACCTCCAAATCTATCACCTGTAATTTTTTAAATTAATAATTTTTGTTTTTAAATTTTTATTCGTATTATTGAAATTACACAGTGTTACAGCGAAAAGATACTTTGGAAATGACCTAGCACGCTCTGTAGAACAGGTCGAGTATAGCATTTCCTCACACACCAAAATCTGAAGTTATGGCCCAAAAACCGCTTTTGCTATTTTACTTCAAATCAATAGATATAACTCGCGAATGAACCGTCCGATTGTTCATAACTTTATCAATTCCGATAGTGACGAGAGGAATCTAAAACAATTTAATCAATGGTTTGGCTAATTTAACGTGATGCCCAAGAAATGCGGCTTACAGATCTGGCATTTTCATCTTTTTTTGAGAAATTTTTACTTTGGCCATCACTGGTTAAACTATTTTATTCTAAGCTAATTTTT
This sequence comes from Lordiphosa stackelbergi, assembly GCA_018904235.1. Taxonomy (NCBI): domain Eukaryota; kingdom Metazoa; phylum Arthropoda; class Insecta; order Diptera; family Drosophilidae; genus Lordiphosa; species Lordiphosa stackelbergi. Next base: position 48,072 of record JAEIFU010000174.1, on the reverse strand, counting down.
TCTTAAATTTTATTATAAAAGCCCATTTAATTCTCCGTTGAACGGTTGTTGTCCCAATAAATTTGGGTACCGTTTGTGGAAGTTATGCGCGTTTTTCTGAGTACACATCGACAATCTAGTATTTATTTTTAGTATGTCAACATATTTATGCTTGCTTTAACATAAGTGCCCCTAAAAGTAAACTCAGTTTTCATTGGCGCCATATTCAAATAATCTTCTTAAATACCTAAAATGCAAGCATTTATAAACTTTCATGTTGCACGATTTCTGGGCCAAGATTAACGCTCTCCAATAATGTTACCTATTGAGCCAAATTGACCTATTTTGTACAAAGAGTAAAATGCAACCCATATTAGCGAGTCAATGTCGCCCACATTGCACTTAATTGCGCTGTCTGCTTATGCGGGCCGACTTCGACGCGCTTGGACTCAGTTGCTTTAAGCTGTGCGGGTCCTCGCCTCAAAAGGAGGCAATTTATTATGCACTGAGTCCACCGAGTATTTTATTGCGCATTGATTTTTAGACAGAATAACGTGTCGATGCCCAAGTGGGCTATGCATTACTGCTTTGGTGCAAGATGATGTCACTTTCTTCTCATTTTAACTTGGCGTGGTACTCTTTGGTTCTTGTTTGGTATTTATCGGTTCGTCCATCCTGATATAGTGGTTTTTATATTCTTCATCATTGGTCATCCATGGTATTTTATCGCGGTTCTGTATTATTACAATCATGGTTATGCAGTTATCATTGGGCCTTATTTGTGGGCTTGAAAAGTAATTTCTTAGGTATTAAACGGTTTTATTTTCATATAGAACCCACAGCTAAATTCTCTGCATTTGACCACATATTCCCACGACTGGCCCGCATGCCGGGACGAATTTCGCTATTCACGCCGATGGCCAAGGCTTGAGCCATGAGAGCAATCAGCTTTTCAAATTCCTTAACCGTGCCTGCCTTTGCGCTGTTCTTGCTGAGCGCTGCTCCTTTTAATAAGCGGAATGCAGTTCATTAACAAATAATAATAGCCACTTACATTCTGACTATAGCTCACCATATCTTTATGCTAGATAACAGTATTTCGCGACCGTTAATATTTGCCAAAAAATTGTGAAACATGGAAGTTTATATATTTGCATATTAAGTATTAAAAAAGTTTATTTGAATCTGGCGCCAATCAAAACTGAGTTTACTTTTAGGGGCACTTATGTTAAAGCAAAAATAAATATGTTGACATTCAAAAACATAATACTAGATTGTCGATGTGTACTCAGAAAAACGCGCATACCTTCCACAAACGGTACCCAAATTCATTGAGACAAAAACCGTTCAACGGAGAATTAAATGGGCTTTTATAATAAAATTTCAGGAAAAATTGCATAGAGTAAAATAGTTAAACCAGTGATGGCCAAAGTACAAATTTCACAAAAAAGTTGAAAATGACAGATTTGTAAGCCGCATTTCTCAGCCATCGCGTTAAATTAGCCAAACCATTGATTAAATTGTTTTAGATTCCTCTCGTCACTATCGGAATTGATAAAGCTATGAACAATCGGACGGTTCATTCGCGAGTTATATCTATGGATTTGAAGTAAAATAGCAAAAAGCGGTTTTTGGGGCATAACTTCAGATTTTGGGGGTGTTAGGAAAAAGCCAAGTATGAGGATATGCTATACTCGACTGGCCCAACAATATGTACTGGGTCTCGTGAAAAGTTTGTGCAGATTATTTTTTTTTTGTAACACTGTGTTATTAATAAACACTAATGGCGTTGTGGGAGTCCTGCCTTCACTAAATCTTATAACCTATATAGATGTCTTAAATCAGACTATAACCAAAGAATATCCATACATTGTATAATCTCTACTATAACTTTCAACCATGGCTTAGTGCAGATAAGCAGGAAACTGTAAGTGTTTGTGTGTTGCCCTTTTATTTGATGCCACAAATTGACAAATCAAATGGCCCACAAAAACTACAAACTTGACAATTTAGAAGTGTAAAGTGAAATTTTTAAATCAATGGTTCTTGCTTAAGAAATTTAAAAAACACAAAGATATTTCTCAAATGTGTAACGTAACTTTTTGAAAGTACAAAATAAATTTAAAATGCAATAAACTAAGTTTAGGATTATTTTCCGTTTTTAAGTATCAGTTCAGTTTACAAGTGTGTCCAAAAAAACCTCTGTTTAAGCATTTTACCTTATATAACCTTAATATATGTAACTTAAGAAGTTATAGCAAAATAATATTGACTTTTAAACCACGAAACGAAAATTATTTGTTAATAGCATGCGAAAAGTTCCGTAAAAAATTTGAAGAAAGAAGGAGCACTAACATTGATGCCACTCAATAGCACGTCGGTCTTCTTGTACTTTCAAACCATCAGCGATAAACTAAAGTTAAATTAAAAACGAAAAGCTAAACTGAAATTTATTTGCAGTTCCACTTGCTTGTAAAAATAGCAAAAAAAAAACTCCGCTCAGCTTTGTTAATAATAATTCTCAGAGTAAGGAGATATGAGCATGAATACTAAATTGAACCCAATGTTTTGGTTCGAACCTTTGTTAATAATTTATTGGATCATTGAAACACATTTGCTGCGACTTTTGGTGTACTTAAGATATGACTTTATGTCTTAAGTGATTAACGATTCCCACTTGCGTATCGTATTCCAATTACTGTACAAAAGTTGTTGTTTTTGTCCACAGCTATTAAAAATCTAGTATTGTGGGCAGCAAGTGGAAGGTGAAAAACTTGATGCTCCATTTTACCCCTATTAGAAGTCATAAAACAACATTTGGCGTTGATCTAGTTATTCACAAAGCAATCGATTATACGAAAATCTCTAGAAATATCCAGGACAACTTTGAATAAAGTGATGCCAAATATCATTTACGATGGGCGCACTTTGGGAATAAAATAGCGATCAATACTTAACAATTATTTTGAAGGTCAAATTGTTAAGTAAAAAATTTATGTTTTAAAAAGAAGATTTCAATCGTAGTAAGAGTAGCTCCGCTCCGGGCTTTGGTTCAGTATACCATTAACTTATAAGGTCAGTTTCCAGAGACATATTAACCCTTAAACCAAATCTGTTTTAAGTGGTTTGGTTTTGGACCGGTTTGCTGCCAAGATTATTTCACTTTAACGTTAACTAATATATCTCTATTTTCAACTTGGTTATAAAGTTCGGCTGCAAACCGTTTCTGAAACAGTGTGGTTGGTGATTCATTGGCCCCTGAACCATGAGACAAATATTCCAATATAATTAATTTCCAGTCCAAATCCCCGGTTCAAAAAACTATTTAAATCTCTTATTTGGGAAATTATAACATATAATTAATTTTTTCTAGGGGAAGTATTCAAGATGGGCACGAAATTTGTGGCTACAACTCTTCAATCCAATAATCCAATAGAACTTAAGAAGTTTGCAGGACTTAAAATAAATTGGTTTTATCCGGTGTTTTTGGATTAGAAATACTGAGATGAAGGTTTGCGCGAAATGTTGGGAGTCTTTAACCGTTGACCAACTAACCCTATGTCTAGATCCTTGCACCCATTTTTATATTCGTGTCCAAACTGGAATAAACAGTTCCAAAAAAGGTGTTGCAGTATTTTATGACTTTTGTCGCGTGTTTAAAATAGAAGCATACTTTCACCCTAATAGAACACTTTTTTTATTCCCACAGGCACAAAAATATGCCTTTTTTATTAAGGGTGCATAGCAAGAGAGTGGAAAAGAAAGAGAGATAGGTAGAGAGAGCGGTTGTTAGAAATTTACGATCAACCTAAACTCACCTTGATGAATATCGTAACTAGAATCCCATATCGTTTTCTAATTAGAATCGAAGGAAACTTCTTAAGATTCTCAGGATTAAATTTTAAGTGCTCATTGGAAACTCGTACAATAAAGGTGTGTAGCATTGAGCAAATGTCTGCATGTTTCAACTGTAAAACATTGTACCAGACACCCTGTATGTGATTTTTTTTTGGCAATTAATCATTAAGCGCTGCGACAGCGCATAAATTTCATTACGATCATCTGCCTTATATCAAAATCGATTGATTGAGCCACACGTAGGAGCAGGTATCCCAGGCAGGCGGCTGGTGCAATTTTCAGTCGCAAAAACCTGTCGTAGGGGTCTGCCCTTCCATATTCTCTCCTTGTATTTAGTTCAACTTTAATTGTTTTTTAACCAGCTTCTTGCCTTGGTGTTGGGTGCCAAAGTTGTAATTACTGATAGCTCGGTGAATTTTGATTGATTTTTTTGAAGCTCAGATTGGCCTGGGGCAAGAACTCATAAAATGTATGCTCGGCCGCTGACCACCCTCGTACATGATAAGGTGACCTACTCCTAACTCAAGTCAAACTCTGGCAAACGCCTTTTGCTGCTCGGCTGGTGGTCGCACTTGAAAGGCTGCACCAGGAGCAGCAGCACCTACTGAACATAATTACATAATGGCGTAGTTAACTGTAATAAGCGCGACTTCTGCTCAACCGCCCGACGCGCACAGTGTGTGTCCTGAAAGGATTCTTTTTTGCTATTTCGCTGGCAAGCCATAATTTACGTTTTTCATTCTCGCAAACTCTTGTTGCACAAATTGCAGCTCACTTTTGTTGCCACTTTGCCGCCGCCGCCGTTGCAACAATTACTGAAGACGTCGGCGACGGGCATCATTAAAAACTAAAGGTGACAAAAATTAGTAAACAAAGTGTTGAAAATTATGAGACAGTCAGTACGCCGGAAGGTGTCTGTGTGAGTGTGTGGCTCATGGTGGTTGTTGGAAGTAAAGCAGTGTAAAATTGCTTTGGCTGTAAGTAAAATTTGCTAGAGAAGTCTACCAAATTAAAAGAATTTGAGACAGATAACCTTTGATTTTGTTTTCATTAAGGAGGAGTTGTGCATGTTCAGCTTGGATATTTGAGAATATCGCCATAAAAGGATTTTTTGAAATTCTAAATACTTTAGAAGATGTAGAATTTGTTGTCTTACAATGTCTGCCGTAAAATTATGCCATATTCAAATTACTTTAAACTTCAAACGCATTTCTTGAAACCACGTTTTCGAACTGCTGCACCAGTTCGACGCAGAATTGTCATCATTCTAGTCTGACTCTTAATCATAATTTTAAATAAACTTTTACTATTTTTTTTTTACATTAAACTACAAAAAAGGGCGCAAAATCGAATTTAAATTTTTCAATAGCCGCTATTTGTTCCAAAAAAAAATCACAAATATTTTTTCAAGAGTCAGACCAGAATGACATCTACACCCCGTATAACCCCGATTTAGTTTTTATTTCACACAACCTGGAGACGAGACATCGTGGCCGCCAGCACTATAACTTTGTTTTGGACCCCCCATTTTGACGGCCGAGAACTTTTCGAACAGCCCTCATATCGAAGCAGTCCTCCTTTTTTGTTTACTTTAATCTGTTTGTAACAAAATAAGAAAAACCAAATCGGAAAAACTCTTTGCTTTGTCAAATAAAATTTTTTAAAAAAAAGGACCAAATAACAGCCTCGACATGGAGAATCTCCCGTTAAATGTGTTAATCCCTTTGTATTTCAGTAGCTGAGACATTATAGATTAATTTGACATTTATTATATTAAAATTATTTTATTATAGATTTGCTTGTTTTTTATTCGTGCTGAGTTAACAATCGTAAAAACTACCTTCTTTTCAGTTTAATGAAAGAAAATTATATATACGTACAAATCGATTCGTACCTGGTTCGGCATAAATCCTTAATCTATGTACACTAGACTGAACGTCCCTTTTATGAAAAATATTTTTTTGGAAATGTTCTGTTCCTCAGGGCGCATTGTACACACATGCAAATAATTTGCCCAAAATGTTGATAAAAATTTTTGGCCAATTTGGCAAAATTTTAGCGAATTTATTGGTCATATCATTGATCAAGTTATTTGCTTATGGAACCATTGTAATAGTTTTAAGCACTGCAAAATCTGTAATCATGGATATTAAGCCCAATGTTCATTAAAATTTAGGCAAATTTTGTACCTTTGTGAACAAAGCTTAATAAACAATTTATGACAAAAAAAAACAAGAAAAAAACTTGGCAATACTTAACTTTAAGAATGCTTCAAAAAGTAAAAATGTGGCAATTTAAAATACACCAAACAAAAAAAATACGAAGCCAGAATTATAAAATCTGAACAAACAAATTTTTAAGTTCATTGACAAATATAAAGAACCAAAAATAGTGAATATTATGAATTAGTCTCACTGCTATGGAGCAAGGTTTAAAAGTTTCTTAAGACTGAGCTGATACGAAACCAACTCCTATCTTTGCGTTGTTTTAACTCAATTTTTATTTGCTAACGTACTAATAATTATCAAATTAATTTTATGTAATTCAAGAAAAATACAATGGTCTAACATAACAATGTGCCCATGCAATCTACAACAACAAAGAACAACCACCTAAAAGATATGGAGAAAGCCCTGAAGAGCTAGAGCATAGGGGTGAGCTCATCTCTGGTCTATACAATTTCCCGAACAAAGTTTATTTCCTTAAGTTTTTTCGGATGAATTTACGATGAGTTTACGGTCAATATTTTCAGAATCGAACGAACTGGTTTTTAGAATTTTTTTTAACAATTATTTGTATTTTAAACAACAAATTTTTGATAAGCTAGTGAATAGAACTGAACTAATTATTAGGAATTTTCAGAACTATATAAGATTTGGACCATTAATTTTAAATGATTATTAAAAAAAATTATTCTAAAACTTCAAAATAAATTGAAACAAAAAATATTATATTATTGATATATTTGGTGCTTGATGCAAATAAACAAGATTTTTTATTGTTTTTTTATGGTAATAGGAATCTTGGTTTTTTAACATTTTTTTTGGATTCTTCAAAATAATTAATAGAGTAGAACTTCTCACTCTCTCTTGGCTGGTGTGCATTTAGTTCTTAGCACAAAATAATGGTTCTACATAGAGCTGGCAAACTTTCTGGCCTTACTATTGATGGCTTTTCCCACAATCGATAGCTTAGAGCTTGTTCAATAAGATCGGGGCTTGGCTGCTAATATTCTCTTACATATTGGAAAGTATTTATATGTAAGTTTGCTGAGGAGAGTAATAAGGGGCATTCCTATATTTTCAATACAATGAAGCTAGTTTGAAATATTTCTCAAAAATATGCCTGTGTATTCCTGCAACATCCACGGAATCAGAAACATAATTCACAAAGATAAGAAATATACATAACGCTTGGAGGCTTTAAACTTGGAAATCAAGTTCAAAAACTTTCGTATGAAAATTTTTTTCAAGTATCATTATTACGAAACTGTTGTGACTTTGCGTTTTTGCGAAAAATGTTGTTAAGAAATAGGATAATCTTGAATTTTCAAAAAGATTTTTTTATATTTGGATAGCAGTTAAGTACACAATTGACCAAAAGGAGTTAAAGATATAAGCCAAAATATATGGAAGTAGGTTTTGGGTTGGTCTGCGAATTAAGTCAAGCTTTTTGTATAAAAGTTTTTTATACTAATAGGATTTAATATGATAATAATTTATTTCCGGGTTATTATATTCATTAATCTTTTCATGATTTTTTTTTATTTGCAAAATTATCTGACGTGACGTTACCTCACCTTACGTTACTTAAATTTAATCATTTTAATCATTTTCTTTATGCTGTTTTTGTTTTGTAAATATTAAAAGATCAAAAACTTACAGTTATAAAGAGAAAAAAAAAATTGTTTTTAAATACTTTTAATTTTTTGGTCAATTTGGACTTTTCTGTGGAAATGCCCATCTGCATTTTTTGTTCAATATTTTCGTAAAGTTTTCTTATATTTCAAGCCATAACCCTAGTTAGATACGTAATATTTTACCAATCAGTGTACGATTTTAAAGCTTTTAAAATTATACATTAATCAATATTGCCATTGCGATTCCAAAAATTTTGCAATTAATCTCTTGATTTGTGTCGTATAACAGGTCGGTAAAACCCATATACATTAATAGGGGAGAATGAAGGGTTCTAAGCCGCTGGGGGTTGTGAGCTAGGGTTGTCGAAATATCGATATCGAATACATTGACGAATTTTTTAAATACTTTTGGTTTGGAAGGAAGTTTAAATCTCGGATATTAGGGCAAAGTAAATAGTAATATCCAAGAGAAGCCTTAGAAAAACCGCCATTTTTGAGGCCGCAACTAACAAAAATACACCCAAAAATTATTCAACAAGTATTCATATCGATATTTCGACATCATTGTGAGCCACTCGAATGTTGGCCACAAAAAAAATTTATTTAAACTTTTTGTTTATGTCATGTGTCTCCCTTCTAATTACCCAACTTTTGGCAAGCAACCTATCAGTTTTTTTACAAAATTTTTTTCGTAATGACAAATGTCACCAAAAAAAAGTTAGATATGGGGGGTTGTGAGCCACTTTGAAAAAAAGTCGGTTTTGACTTTCAAAGAGAATATTGCAATGACGCGCAATAAAACAGAGGAAGAACTCTCCAAAGAAGTAAAAAAACTTTAAAAAAGGCAAACAAAAGAACAGCCACAAGCAAAAAGTGCTCGTATATAAAAGAAAACAAGCCTGATGCCGTCAAACAATTTTCACTCTTCATTGATATTTCTTAATTCAGAATATGAGAAAAATTGTTCATTTTTTCATTTAATAAAGAATAATGGCTTAAAACACGAATTTCGAACTTTTAGATGGGTGGCTCACAACCCCCCACAAATTTTCGAAATGTCAAAAAATCACTTTTTTTTCAATATGAAATAAAAAAACCCAAAATTTTATATTTTTAAAACTAGTGATAAGGAAAGTTTTGTGCCTCTTTTACCTAAAATACAAAATTTACAGAACGAAAAAATATTGATTTTTGGCGAAGTTATGTTCGAAAAACAAAACTATGATCACAACCCCCCACTCTCCTCTAAATATAAAATCCACATATATTAATCAAAGTCGTGTGTGTTACACCACCTATATCTTAAGAATAGCTGAACGGATTTATCAGATCTTTGATAAGTTGGATTTGTTTTTTCGAATAGCAGAATAGCATTTGAAAACTCTCAAAAACCCAATCGGTCGAAAAATATTGCGAAAATTTTAATTCATTTTATAAGTTTAGATTATCATCAAGATTTATTAGTTGACAATTTTCGATAGGACGCTTAGGCCAATCGGTCCAAAAAAAATCGGGAGCTTTGCAAAATTTTTATATATAAAACAAAGTCGCATTAGTTACACCTCCTATAAGTCAAGAACGGCTGAACGGATTCTTAAGATCTTTGATATGTTTGAAATGTTTCCGCCCCGAATAGCAATTAGAAAAAACATGGCGAAAATTTGCAAAAAATTATAAGTTTTGATTAACATGAAGACTTATTAGTTGGCTATTGTCTACGGGTAAATGGGAGTTGTAGTTTAATCGGTCCAAAATGAAATGCGAAATTTGCAAAATTTTGTAATGCGTTTAGATTGTCAAGAAGACGGGTAAATAGATGGTGCTCATCGAACGGTTCAAAAAATCTTGAAATTTGCAAAATTCCTATTTGAATTTAGATTGTCATCAAGACGGTTAACTAGACGGGTAAATAGGAGATGTTGATCAAACGGCCAAAAAAATTGAGAAATTTTAAAAATTTTGCAATGAGTTTGAATTATTTTGAAAAATAGACGGATGGAAAAATTCGAAAGTTCTTAAACATGTGAAAAATTAAAAAAAAGGTATGTTATGTATACGGGTGAATAGATAGATGGTAAAGATCGAGATGTCAAAAAACCGCAAAACTCAATGAAGTTTAAATAGACTATAGATAATCATGAAGATTTGATAGATGGCAATTTCAATATAAACTTCACTTTTTTCTAAAGTGTTCGTAGCAACGCGACTGCTAGTATCAAATAGAAAACTACTGCATTCAACATTATTTTAAAATCGGTTAAGTAGTTGGAATAAATAAATACTTGAAAACAAAAGTTTTTTTTTCTTAAAATGGGGGTTTGTAAATAAAATCTATATATAAACACCGAAGTTGGGAAATATATTGTATTTAAAAGATTTGCAATGTTTGAACAGATTTCAGACATTTTTAGTCTTCTTAAGTTGAGTTTTTAGTTTTATTATTTTAACTTGAAATTAAAATAAAATTGGACCGGGAAGTGGGTAAGTATCTCATAGCATCCAAACTCAAAACCATCTCTAAAATCTTTCCATACTCTTCGGGTTGTCCCGGCTTATTAATTCTCATTTCTTTTAGCAATTTTATATAAGTTATTCTCTCAGCCCTTAGGACGGAAGACAACAAAAGGAAATCAAAATACATGAAACTGAACTGTTAGGATATCGCCTGTTTATGTCAGAGCTGCAAACCTCTTATATATTGGAAGTGATTACTACATTAGAACTTTTATCGGAGCAACAAAACTTGGTATTCACATAATAAGCATTTGGATACAAATTCATCTGGACTGCCTGTTGATAAATAAAACAAATTCCAGACTGAAAACATTGCAGAAATAAAACCAAACAAATAACCAGAGGGTAAAACCTTTAACCAAAATAATATTTCCAATCATTTTGTTGGAAAGTTCTTTCAGTGTGTTTTTTGTCGAAAAAAATAGTAAGTTCGTTTCGGTTTGAGAATGTTTAGCTAATTTTTATTTGATTTAAAATCTGGAATAAATTTGCATTTCGTTTCGGGGCCTTAAATAAATCTGCAACGGCTTAAACTAGGTTCAAACTTGTGAATAAATTAGGAGACTTCAGATATCACACATTTTCCAGCATTTTAAAGACTTTAAGCTAGCTTTCCAATTGGCATCACAAGTGTAATGTAAGAAATCCAGAAGTAATTGAATTTTGAACTCGAAATTTTTGCAAAATGTATCCATAACAGAATTTGTCTCAAGCTGTTTCAGCTTGAACTAGTGGATGAATCAATCCATTGAAAAGACAACAAATGCTCATCAATTGATTGTTTATACAACTGATCCTCCCCCGCACAACAGCTGACAACAACAAAGCTTTTCTTGCACTTGCTAAATCACACACAGACACACACACACATATCTTAGGGAAGGAGTTGGCACAAAGTACACTCACTTTTGATTGGATCGTCGGGACACTCACCTGCGATAGCCATCCAGGGGTAGAATGTGTGATTGCTGGCCTGGTGTAAACTACTGGCGGCCGCTGTCTGTGCCGCAGCAGCGCCCGAGATGGTGCAATTGGCATTCCAGGCGGTGCCCGCTCCGGCACCCACACCCACACCGCTGGCACCACCGCTCTGTCCGCCAACGCCGCCGGCACTCACATTGCCACCGGCACTGCCGCCGCGATGGCTGACGGGACTGCCGCCCGATGTGTCCAAGTAGCCGCCGACGCGTGAGTCTGGCGTGCAGGCGGAGGGGCGGACGGGCATGCCGCCCGCGGTATTATTCTGTCCATTGGCCGCATTGCCGGCATTGGAGCCGTTCGAGGCATTGCCACCGCCTCCGGCTCCACCGCCGCCGCCGCCTGTGCCTCCGCCTCCTCCACCATTGGTGCCGCCCGTATTCCATATGTCTTTGTAGCCATTGACGGTGTCCGCCTTGATATTGAGGCAATCCTGCTTGTAGGCGCTGGCACCATCCCCATAGATCTTGTTGCAGGCGGCTGTGATGCTGGCATCGTAGGGTGAGTCCTGTGTGGTGCGCTGCAGATGGTGATTGGCGTACGGGGACATGCCCAGTGACAGAGGGAAGCCTCTGTAAGCGGCCGCTGCGGCACTGGCCGTCTGATCGTGGTGTCCACCTGAGCCCATGGTCATGCCCGTGGCCTGGTGCGGATGCCCATAGAAGCCGGAGGCCTGTTCGAAGTACGAGTTCATGTTGCTGCTGGCGGTAAGAATTTTGGCGGCTAAACGGGGGACTACGGGGTGGGATGAGGGTGACTGAGTTGTGAAGTGTGTGGTTGGGCGGCTGCTTCAACTAAACTTGCATTGCACTTGATTTTTGGTAAACTTGATTCAAATATTTTTCAGATTGGTTTATTTTTTTTGGATTTGCACTTGCCACTTGGAAAACTGAACTTTTTGGCTTACATTTGAGTGGTTCACTTTCGGTTTTCTTTAGTTTTTGTTGTTTAACTATCAGCCGACTCGGCGGATACGCAATTTGTGTTTACGATTATGTTTATTTGATTGTTATTACAATTATTATTTTTATGTTTATTGCCGCTGCTCTTGACCGAACGACCGACGATGGCGAGGAGCGCGCGCTTGCCAGCCAACTGAACGCTGGGAGTTCAAATTCAAATTCAAAAACCAAATTCGGACTCGGATTCCGATTCAAAATCACGCATAAACGCGAGCTGCTGCCGCTACTGCTGCTGCTGCTGCTGCTGCTTCTGCCAATAACAATAATGCCGCTGATAATGTGGATAATAAAACAAAGCGCGCGCCTGTTATCCAAACCGTTGCCATCGAACGAATGCCACCAAAATCGCAGTTGGTTGTGTTTTGACTGAGCCTCAACTAAACTGAACGTTTTCTGTTGCTGTTGCTGTTGCTGTAGCTCCCCCGATGCCAAGAAGAAGCAGCAGCCAAAACAGAGAGGCGAAACGACTTGAATGAATGAGCGAAACTGAAACGGAATGAGTCAGAGTCGGGCGCTCCGCTCGCCAGCATTGTGATAAGCGCCACTCAAACCAAGCGCACACTCACTCTCTCTCTCTCTCTCTCGCATTCTCTCGCCACCAAATGAACTCACTGCGCGCGCTCACTCCATGGTCGCTTCGAACATGTTTGAGAGGGGTGGGTTGAGCCGAGCCGAGTTGAGTGAAGAATTCATCATTTGCCTGTGTGGAAAATGGGCTCTGCCACTGCGTGGAAATTCATCATGGAGGAGGGCTGATTTTCTTATAGGCCAGGCTGACAACTCGGCGTCGCGTTGAGTGAGTGCGAGCAGCGCCGAATTGCACTCAATTTTGGCAGTGGCAACTGTTGGCACTTGGTCCGCCAGTTGCCAGTTGCACGCTACGCGCTGCAGATACAAAATATTTGTACCTTCCACTCGAACTCTTGGACCTCATGTCGTTGATTGTCTGCAGATTGTGCAGTTTTTGCTGCTGTGGTTGTTTTTGGTTTATTTATTCTATGCGGTGCAGGTTGTGGGACGGCTGCATCCTCGATAAATCAATTTTACACATAATTAGGTAGACTACAAAAAGAAACTAGGACAGATTAACAGTCAAAAGTTAATTAAAAATAAATGAATTTTACATTGGCCGATTCAACAAATTAAACATATTTAAAAGAGAATAAAAATTAAATTTTTTTTTATCGATTTTGACTAAAAATAGTTTTGTATATTTTTCTTCCGAATTTTTTATTTATTTTTATTTCAGGTTAACATTTTGTCCGTTTATGGTTTTGATAGAAATTGTAAAGTTTATATTTTATTATTTCTATGTTAAGATTCTTTGACATTGATATTTGAAAACCCAAAACAAAATTTGTATCAATATTGGTACAGGTTGATTTAAATTGAAACTGAAATTAGAATCATTTTGCGATAAACCTTGGGAGTATCTAATTGATACATTGGCCTTTAATTTGACACTTAGAATATTCATTTGATATGCAAAAGTATTAATTTGATACAAAAATTACAACGAATGTTAGTTCTATAACACAGTGTCACAAAATTAAACTATTTGTATAGCCGGGAATTGGGACCAATAAATTGTGAAACTAGAGTCATTTAGTAGCAACACCTCATACAGAGCTACAACATCTGTTGCTGGTTAAATCAAAATGAGAGCTAAAATTTTAGAAAATTCACCAAAGATGAAGGGAGTCTCCACAATTGTTGTACCAAATTCCCGCCTCCAATGGAAAAGCGATTAGTACTTTGTCCATAGAGGTCTAACTTAGAAAATTGAATTAATGGAAAACCACTCGATAGAGTTTTTTAAGATTTTAAATCTATTGAGATACTGTCCAATCAAATGTGCCCTTAAGAGATGGTAACATGCATCGAAAAACCGCGATGGTGGGTACCACATTTGAAAGCACCTATTATCGAGTTCATAAGATATATTTCATAATTTTAGTGAAGCTTGTTTTACCTAAATGGTCAATGTTGTTCCAAGGCAATTGCTAGTATAAAAATGCCTATAAACCGCGAACCAAGGCTTCGTTGGTAAAATAGACATGATGGCCTATATGGACTCGATAATGGGTGTTTTCAAATGTGGTACCACTATCGCGGTTTTTTGAAGCATATTACCATCTCTTGAGGACTCATTTTATTGGCCTGCATCTCAATATGCTTAAAATCTTAAAAAATTCTGTCGAGTGGTTTTCCATTAATCCGATTTTCTCAGTTGGACCTCTATGGGAGGGGTACTAACCGCTTATCCAATGGCGGCGGGAATTCGGTATTACAATTGTGGTGATTCTCTTTATCTTTGGTGAATTTTCCAAAATTTTAACTTTCATCTTTATTTGACCAGCAACAGATGTTGTAACTGTGTGTTGCTAGTGTACATGTGCCCATAAAACGCGAACTTGACGTGCTCAAGAAAAACTGTCACATTTAGTGGTTTGATTTTAATGCAAACACTTCTATACTTAGTTAAAAGTAAAAGCTATGGAGGGCACTGTCCCAGACCACGTGCTGAAGAGACATTAATGGATTTCAATATGGAGCTTGGAAACACACATAACAAATGTAACTCTTTAGACAGGACATATACCAAGCCACCATGCTGCTGTGACTGTTTCTGCGCTTTGAAAGATGACGTCGAATTTCTCATTTTTTTTCTCAGATTCTCTGCAAATGCTGAAAGTTCCGCATGTATCAGGTTCAGCATAAAGCACACCATTACAGTTACTTCTGTTTATATCAGCGATTGTCAACAAGAGCGAGACCAGTAACTGAGAGTGTATTGGTCTGTGAAAATAAGTAAGTGAAGAAGGCTCGCCAGCGACTGAAGACCTCTTTACTCTCTTGGCCTCAGCTTCGGCATGCGTTCGGCTCGTGTCTGTGTAAATAGCGAAATGTCTTCGTCCCCTGGGGGCATCCGGTGGCAATCGCTGGCTTATATCTAACCAATTTCCGCGTGGACACGGAGCATGCAGAGTGTGAGAACAATGTTTCCCAAAGTGAGCTGTCCAAACCTGACGATTTCATTTCATTAGTGTAAATAAAATACATGTTGTAAGAGTTGGTACCAAAAACTGAAAAAGAAAAAATATTAAATTGATAAAAGCAATCATCAAAATGATACTAAGAGTTTGACAACTGAAATTTTAAATTGATACGACCTAGTATTCAATAGATAATTAAAATTTAATACAAAAAGTGTCAACCTGATTTAAGTATCATTTTGATATCCTCGAAATATCATTTGATACGGAGTATTGAAGAGAATTGAAAACTCAATAGTTTAAAGTTGATGACTTAAATGTGTTAAATTAAGAAAAATAAAAAACATATTTAAAGCCGTCTTTCTGCAGTTAAAACATTCATCATTTATGCCTATAAAAGTTCAACATTAATTGTCTTTTGACAAATAATTCTTATACACCTGCAGAGGATTTCTTAAAATTGTCCAGATGTTTGTAACGCGAAGAAGGTAGCAACTCCGACCAAGTAACGTTTATATATTTAAGTTGATATGGCCATGTCCGTCTGTCTGTTCGTATAGTTCTATGCTTTTTTAGGGAGAAAAACTTTTTTGTTTTTAATCCGAACGCCCCCAAACCTCGTTTTCATAACTCTTCTATAATTTTTTGTAATATTACAAACTCTGATAAAAATCGGACAACACTATAGTATAGCTGCCATACAAAAGAAAGATCTGAAAACAGTCTTATCGAGAAAAACTGTTCTTTTTTTGTTTTCAATGCAATGGCTCCCAAACTTGTTACTGATCAATTTTATATGCTACGACACATTTCTATTGCGTTTAGATGCCATAGGATCGATCGGTCGAAAAAGTAGTTCTAGTGAGGAAAACTGTTTGATTTCAATGGTGGAGTCTTTATACTTTTCAATTATAAATATTATCTGTTTCTACACCATTGATTGATCAAATTCGATTGAATATATAAAACAGCTGCCATAAAAACAACTGGCCATGTGGCAGCCCTGGTGACACTTATCTGTGACAGCTCTGGACACAAAATTCTATCGCATACTTTACAATAATCTCATCTCTAGCATTTAGAAGATGGCTACAGCAAACCTTTGAACAGCGTCTTCTTGAAATATAGTTAATAAATGTGCTATTAAACAATACTAAATCAATTAGTGTTTAAATTGGCAACACGGTTGCCAAAGCCATGCGAAGGTGGGGCCATCTATTGATAAGCTTGGGATATCGCTTAAATAACATCGTTCAAAGCGAAAATAAAATTGTTCCATAAAAATCATTCAAAACCTTTATTTCTTACAATTTATGAGTTGCAAGTGTATATAAACTTGGGTCGAGCCGAATTTAGCTTTCATCTATTTTCTTTCCTATAAAGTACATACAATATCACCCTCAATAAAATTAGCTATTGTGACAATCTGTCCCAATCCATTCCAGCATTTCCTTCAGAAAATAGCGCCAGAATAAAACATTTTTCAAAAACTTGTCTTCTTACTGGTCTTCGTGCTTTATCAATGCAGATCTCCTTGGGCTTAAATGATTATGGTTTAGGTCCCATGTTTTATGACGTTATTGGAAGTCTCAGCCCCTACCGCATGCTTAAAGTGTTTGGCCAAGATGGTGATCTGTTTAAGGATTTCCTTTGTTATGGCTGTTAGAAAGACACAATTCATTTCCCATAATTTATTCCGGAACCTTGATTTACGGTTCTGCTTAGCAAAAATTTATATGTTCCGCTGTTATACCGTTTCATAGAAATTAAAGTTAACCTCCTTATGCCCTACCCAAACTATTTGAAAAGATTCGGACTGCTCAGTAGCTGCTTGGGTTGCCGGATATTTTAAAAATTTCTATATCGATATTTTTTCGATATTGATATTTTGTTGGAAAAACCATCGATATTATTAATATTTTCAATATATAGACACATCTATACAATAAGCACATTTATTGAGGTAATTAAGGTGTCATCTGACTATTTTTTTGAAACTACATTCGGAGCTCCAATACACGGAAAAAATATGGATCTAGGAACGACTTCTCTTCTACCAGATAGCTGCAATATGTCAGATACTTACAATTTACTCTGTTAATTGTTAGTTTCTGTGAGAGATATCTCTATGTTACATAGCAGATGTGCCATCGGCCCTAAATGTAATATTATTAGTTTGACAAAAGATCTAGCAAGTTGAAACCGGTTTGAGGTTATATAATCGGGGGTGCCACAGAAATCACTAGCGATTTTCGTATAAACGCTTGTATTTTATATTAAAACTGCTCGAATTTATATGTGGAGGCACCAAAAAGCACGCCTACTAGATCAGATGGCGAATTTGAGCGATTTGGAATTAACTACTTAAATCTACTTGGCTTTGTATAGTCGGTTTCGATTCGCTTTATTTTCGCCATCTGATCTAGTAGGAGTGCTTTTTGGTGCCTCTTCACATATAAATTCGACCAGTTTTAATATAAAATACAAGCGTAACTTATTAAAACAAAGAAAAATTTGCCAAATATTTGTAGATAATTTTACTGGGAATACAGTTGTTAAATGCAACAACAAAACTCGTGCTAAAATAAATACCTGAAACTTACAAATTTTTTCAGTACAATTTACTGTTAGCACAGTTACAAAACAACACCAAAACCACATGCAAAAAAATTTGGAAAAAAGTTACTGTCAGCGTAGTTAATTTTACCCACCAGATTTTTTTGTGTGAAGGCTTCGTTGGCAAAACTGAAAACGCTAATCTGTCTATTTTTAGATCTATATGAATAGATTTGTGCTTGAGTCTAAACATGGTACTCCATATCGCGGTTTTTTTTCTGTGGCATACCGATTTTAATACAATCGAGTACAAAAGTACCCATAAAACGCGAGCCGAAGCTTTATTTAAAAAACTGGATATGAGGTGATGCTTACAGGGGACCCTTTCATAAAAATTTAAGGGTCTTATGCTGGGGGTTTCTTAGTGTTGTACTGTGTAGTAAGTCTGTACAAATTTTAATGTAAAAGTTTGGCATCAAGTCGGCAGGGGTTATCATTGTCCAATCTCAATAATATTTATTTTATGAGTCAATGAGGTCAATCATAATAAAAATAGAGGGCGTATTTGATTTCGCAAAGAAAAGGTTCCTTATGTTTTGGGACACTCTAATGTAAGTGTATTGTAGATCAATTGTGCTTCAGATTTGGCAAATTCCTCCTTCTTCTCCTTCTAACAGCGAAAAACTGCCAGAGATATGAGATCAAATGACGAAAGTTAACACTTAAAGCTAAACACTTACCATCTGATCTAGCAACCAACTGCTCTGCAGTACGTGAAAATGTTTTTTTGTGTGCGGACTTTCATATTATTTCCATAATTTGATGGGTTCTTAAGAAAATTGCATACAACACTTTAACTTATTCGCATTTTTTGTAGCAATTTGCTTGTACGTAAGAATCCCTAAAAAATATTTTGCTTTTTCTTCATCAGTTAGTGCTTCACCGCCCAGCACAGTATTTTTTATACCCTTGGAGAGGGTATATTAAAATTGTCCGGATGTTTGTAACGCACAGAAGGAAGCAGCTCCGACCACATAAAGTATATATATTCTTGATCAGCGTGACGAGCTGAGTTGATATAGCCATGTCCGTCTGTCCGTCCGTCTGTCCGTCCGTCTGTTTCTATGCTATCTCCTCCGTCAGTTTTAAAGCTATCGTAACCAAACTTTGCACAAAGTCATTTGGTACAAATACGCTGCACATTTGTCGGAACCGGCCGGATCGGACGACTATAGCATATAGCTGCCATAGGAACGATCGGTTGAAAAAGTAGTTTTAGTGAGAAAAACTTTTTTGTTTTCAATGCTATCGCTCCTAACCCTCGTATTTATGAGTTCTTTATGCTTTCACATAATTTCAGTAAGTTTTATGCAAATCGGGCAACTATATAGTATAGCTGCCATACAAAAGATAGGTCTGAAAAAAGTTTTAGTATGAAAAACTTTTTTGTTTTCAATGCTATCGCTCCCAAACTCGTTACTGATCAATATGATATGCTAACACATAATTCTGTCAAGTCTGATCCAAATCGGATGACTATAGCATATAGCTGCCATAGGAATGATCGGTCGAAAAAATAGTTTTAGTGAGAAAAACTTTTTTGTTTTCAATGGTAGCGTATTTTTACGTTCCAATTATAAACATTATCGGTCTCAACACAATTTTAGAGAGTTTGATCAAAATCGGATGAATATATCGTATAGCTGCCATATAAAAAACTGGCAGGAAAATATCATGCTCCAAGGGTATATAAACTTCGGTCGAGCCGAAGTTAGCTTTCCTCTATTTTTTTCTACTTAAAACGTTTATATGATGTCAAATTATAAGCTTTATTGCGCGGAGTTTTACTCAGAATGATGAAATCACGTTTGTCCCTATTCAAGTGTATGATAAAAATATGCCATTTTTGAAGAGCTCGTTGAAAAACATTTTTTTAACAGAAGACTACGTTTATTTAAAAAAATTTTTTTTGTTAATTCAATAAAGAATAAAGTGCTGAATGCTAAAAAATAATTGCCTTTTGATTCAATTTGATTGTTTCAGTCAAATAGTTGTATTTTCGCGTTAAAATGCTTGTCCCTATTCAAGTGCATGGCAGTGTATGTAAATAGACAGCGGATTTTGCATATTTGCATATTTTGAACCGATTGTCGGACTTAATTTCTGATTGCACACATCTTATTTTTATTGAAAAATGATGTAAGTCCGCTGAAAACTATTTTGCAAGAATATGCAAATTTATGCAAGACCTGTTTTATATAAAACTGCATACTTCAGATCACATATTATCCTGGTAGGCCAGGGTTACTAAAAGGTCAACAACATAAGATAAGTGAAAAAAAAATACGTTTGATTTCAAAACGGCTAGAAGATTTGCATTAAAAAAATTCAATTGCTATCTATCCAATCTTCACGATTATCTTCGGTCTTTTGATTTTCTTGGCCACTTGATCTACTCCTTCTTTTACTTGCGGTTTACGCGTCTTTATGATACTTATGAAATCAAATGTGAATTTTTGATATTTCGCGATTTTTTTTTCCTTTTGTTCCTTTACAGTATTTACTCGTTTACTATTAAATCTTCATAATAATCTTAGCTCTTATGAAAAATGTAAAAATTTTCCAATATTTTAGAACGTTCACTAACACACCTTTCATTTGCCAACGCCTGCGGTTTTTTTTTTTTTTTTTTTTTTAAATACTCATTTGAAATATTGGCAAATTTTGCGGTGTTGGACCATTAAGTTCTTATAAGAAAATGTTTAACTTTCGGTATTTTTTGATCGTTCGGTCTTCAATTTCTTTTTAACCGTCTATATTGGCCACGTATCTAATCTTTATAATAATTTTTATTTGTTATACGTTTTACACATTTTGCATATTTTTTTGCATATTTCGCATATTTTTTACATATTTTGCATATGCAAAATTTGCATATTTTGAATATGCAGTTTTCAATGGAAAGTGGGTATTTAATTAGTATAAGTCCAAATTTTCACCTCAATCTGTCTTTGTTTAAAAAGTTGCATAAAATCCGCTGTCTACATTTAAGGTTTCAGTGTAAAACTTTTTGTAATCCCGCCCCGATCCTTATCCCAAATGTTCGATTTAATCCTGACCTGATTACGAGGTTGTTTTTTGGGTCCAGCGAGAGTTCCGTCTCGGGCCTGTAGCAACCTGCTTGCCATCTATCAATAACTATCGTAGCCGATGAACTATCATTTCTATACTTTAGTTCTTTTCGAGACTCGAGGATACAATCAATATAAAATAAATTTATGATATAAGGTGCCCACAATACAATACCTAAAATAAATTTTAGATATTTTTAAGGGTGGATTCCAGAACGCACGAATGTAAATATTTATGTTTAACTTCACATGAATAGAAAATCTTTTGAACTGTTTTGAAATGTTAATGCCTCTAAATGAAATATTGTGCCTAACTAAATTTGTATCACATCTGGAAATCAGCATTTATTACCTATTCTTAGGACCAAAAAAAATTGGTGTTCGAAATAATTGTCTTACTCTTTTTACAGTGTTTATCTATTGCGACATGTCCAGTTTTTTTTGGTGGTTTTCAATAAAGTAACTAGTAAGAGCGTTACAGTCGAGCGGCCCGACTCCAAAATACCCTGTACAATTGAGACACACATACAAACGCACACACAATTGACTCGTACTAGCTGCCTGAAATATGCAAAGCGCTTTTCAAAGGGTATAAAAAAGGTATACTAAAGTCTTGCAAATGTATGTAAAAGTTGGAAGGAATCATTTCCGACCATATAAAGTATGTATATTCTTCATCATCAATAGTCGAGACGATATAACCATGTCTCTATGTCTGTCTGCATGTGTGTCCGCCTGTCCGTCCGTATGAACAAACAGATTTCATAGATGGTCAGAGGTAGAGCTTCGACATGTATGGCATATATGCTTCTTATACTTGCAGGCAGATCAGGCTTATTTTTAATTTTCGCTACGCCCCCTCCCGCACTCGCAATTCGGAAAAATCGTCATATCTGCCACAGTTTTTTAGTAGCTTTGGTACAGAGAATAATAATTTGGCTATTTTGCTATTGAGTATCGACTGTGTTATGAATACTGATGGAGTACAGACATTCAATTTACAATTTTTAAACAATTTAATTTTCCTATTTTTGTCATCTCATTTAAATTCACATTCTAGCAAAGATTTAAATTTTCCCCTCCCCACACAAATAGCCCAACCAAAAAGTTTATGCGCTGCGGTTCGACATTTCTACTCCAAAATGGCATATTAATGTCAATGTAAATACGCCTCAGAATTGATGATAATAAATTCATATGCATAATGCAAATAGATCGACGCAGTTCGCAATTCGCAGCGCCATTCGCGAAAGTTTCGCAAATATTTGTCAAAGTTTCCACATTCACACAAACGGCTCGTAGATTAAGCCAAACCGACAACGAACAAACAAAGTTGCTTGCCACAAGTGTTTGCAAAATAAACTTATTATAAGAAGAAATTTACTTTTCCCCCATACGCGACGCCTCGGTTGGGCGTTCGCATTCTGTGCCAAGTCTGTAAAATCAACAACAAGCGCAAAGATACAAAAACTTGCACAAAGCGCACGGATGTCCACACGCACACACAAACAGAGAAGGAGACGGAGACGGAGCCAGAGACACAGCCAGCCAAATCGCAGTCGCGGCGACATTTTCCAAATATTATGCGACGACCGAAGGAACCGCCTGGCGGAAAGCAGAGCAAAAAGTAAACCCAAGAAGACCAAAACGAAACGAAATGAAACCTAAAAAGCAACCGAAAAGTAAAAATCGCAGTCGCAACTGCAAACTAAATATCGTGGGACCAGCACGGGGGCGAGCCCGAGGACGAGGACGCAGGCGACGGGGACGACAGACAAAATAGCCTCATAACCATTTGAAGCCATTCGAAGGCGCATAAAAGGATCACAACAATCGCCGAAATGAGCCATAATGAGCTCGTAAAAATTTTGCTACCTAATATACTCGGGAATCTTACGAGTATATTCAAACTTGCTACGTTATGGGGGGGCTGGCGGGTTGGCACTTTTAGCTGGCTGTTGTTGTTGTCGAACAGAGTGCTGCGACTCCTATATAGGAGCGCAGTGTACGTGTAGGTTGGATGGATGCGGTAAGTGTTTTTATTTTCTTGCTCCTGAATCCTTGGTGCACATATTTAGTTAGCTAGAAAAGTTGAAAATGGGGGTAAACGTAGGTGTTTCTTGTCATTTAATGTTGGGAAAAATATGTGAAGTCATAAGAGTGGGGCGTATAGCTGACTCGAAGTACTGATATTCAATCAATGTAATCGCTTAACTCTTCCATATGGGCGTGGGTTCGGTCTTAATTTTCTTTTTATAGGCGAGGGGAATAAGTATAAGTAGCTGGGCGGAGAAAGTAAGCAAAGTTGGAGAGAATAGCGTAGCGAGAGAACTCGGAAAATTAATTTATTATTGAATCAAGCAATTCGTTTTTGGATTAAGCATTTTCATTTTTGCAGTCCTTCTGTTATCGAACATTCTTGATCCACTTATGAAATTCTCGATTTTTTCTCTGAGTATTCTCCCCTCGCCTATAGAATTCGATATATGTAAGAACGAATTGTGCTCGATTTTAAGAACAAAATTCTTAAAAATTCAAGATCAAATTTATGTAACAGAGTGAGAAAAATTTTTAAATGTCGAACTTTATTAGAAATACAGGATTCTTAATTCAAGAGCGTGTGAGGGAGGTGGAGGTGCTTATTCCCCTTACTGGGTTTTGAACTCAGGCAAGGTAAGGCAAGGACAGCCATTCTGGTAAGAAACGGCATATATGCTGACCTTATATCTAATTACAGCACGGATTACATCACAGTTGTGGCAATAATCACGATAATGAGTTAATACTATACTATACTGGCATCCTGCTATATGGCTGAGGCGAGGAGGAAAAAGCAACCACTCGTTGTAGGAACGAACGCCAACGCACATCACACCGTGTGACACCGGACATCAACGACAGAGGTGAGTCTCTCCTAAGCTTAATCCTACAAACTAACCTTATATCTTTTTAGATGTTTCCACACATGTGGTGCCAACATCCGCCAATGTCCTAGATCTCACTCTGACCTTTGGGAATATTACTCAGGCAGCAGAATAGAGAGTCCTCGATAGAAACTATTTCTCAGACCACAAGTACAAGCAATTTAAGATCGAGTCCTGAGGGAACCGCCAGATCACAGACTGGGGAAAGTATCTTAGAACGGTAGAATCAAAACTACCTACCCTGGCGAGTATCTGCTCGTTAGGCGACATTGAGTTGTCCGTCGAGACGCTCACATCGAACCTAACCGAAGCAAACAAAATTCACAGAAGAACCAGATCCCCCTGGTGGACCCCAGCGCTGAATACTTCAAACTCGCCAAATAAGCGGGTGAGCAGATAATCTGGGCGGAATACAAGATTAGACTTCGCGTCTTCAAAAAAGAAGTACGGAAGGCAAAACAAAACTCATGGAGAAATTTCTGCTCCAGCATAGAGAAGGTCTCCTGAAAGCGAACGACGGACACTGGACGGAAAACAGCAAGGAAGCGACATGCGCTCTATTTGGTGCGCACTTTCCAGGCTGCACTGTAGTCCCTAAGAGAGTTATGCCTGAAGACCTAAACACGCATCAAGTCAACATCCCAGACAATATTAGTACTCCAGAGAAAATCCGATGGGCGATCGACTCGTTTGCGAGTTATAAATCCCCAGGACTAGATGGAATATTTTCATGCTAAAGACGATCAAATACGCAATACTTACAGTAGATTTTTGGAGCATGCTTGAGGTGGAGCTATGTACCTGTGGCCTGTGGACGAGCAGGGAAATGCAGGACTACAGGCCCATTAGCCTCACATAATTCCTGCTCAAAACAATGGAAAATCTACTGGACCTTCATATAAGAGAAGGCATGAACCTGACCTTGAAGGGTAACCAGCCCGCCTAAACGAAAGGGAAATCGGTGGAAACAGCGCTACACTCCCTAGTAGACACCATCGAGAAGGCACTGTACCATCAGGAATTTTCCCTGGGATCATTCCTTGTGGTGTACCCTTGTGGTACAACCATGACAAAAGAGGCACATGGTGAAACGCCTAAGTGCGGAGACCTGTGACCTCTTTTATGAAACCTTTTCGTCAACGAAGTAATTCTTAAATTTCGCAGGAAAGCACCTGAGATAACCGCATATGTCGACCATATGTCGCATAATTATCATGGGAAAATGTCCATCAGTTGTCAGCTCAATCATGGACTCTACTCTCAGAGAGATCCTATAGTGGGCCACAGAAGCCGGACTTAGCATCAATGCGGAGAAGACGGACCTCATTCTCTTCGCCAAGAGATACAAGCTGCCGCAGTGGACTCCACCTACGAAAGTGGAATACCGCTAACACCAAAAAGTAACGTAAAGTACCTTGGAGTAGTAATCGATAGTAAACTATCCGGGAGACTCAATGTGGAGGAAAGGGTGAAAAGGCAACCAATGCGTAATATGTATCCTAGAAGATGCTAAGCAGCATTTGGGGACTATCACAAAGACTAACGCACTGGTTCTTCATATCAGTTATACGACCGATACTACTACACGGCATATTGGCATAGTGGCAAGCCACAGAGAAGACCACATATCTAAGGCTGATGGAAAAGCCTCAGCGGCAGGCAATGGTCTTCAAATTCACAGGCGCAGCAGCATTACTGGGACCTGGAGACTGGCGTTCAGGACTGGCCCAGGAAGCTACGAACCTTTTCACGGACGGCTCAAAGATGGCCTCAGGAGTCGGAGCCGCCGTACACTGCAAGGAGCCGAAATTGAGGCTCTCCTACAAACTGTCAAACCACTGCACCATATTCCATTCGGAAGTCTTGGCTATAAGGAAAGTTGCACTATAAGGAAAGCAGGGGAGTGGGCAGAATTGCACGGACCAAACAATCAAATAAACATATTCGTTGACAGCCAAGCGGCAATCAAAGCAAAGCAGAGGCACGCCATCAACTCCAAAAATGTTCTGGCAAGCAGAGAAGCAATAGATTCCCAGCACCTCAAGTAAGGTGCAAATCTACTGGATTCCCAACCACCAGGGCATGGATGGAAAAGATATGGCGGACACTCTTGCAAAAGCCGGGGTCAAACTAAGCCATGAAGCAACGTCTCCCTACGGACGCTATACAGCGCACAGTGGGCGAAATGACCAATTAAGGGGAATTAAATTAATATCTATCAAATTAAATGAGATAATCGTTATCTGTTTTTTCTCGTACAGAAACAACAGCAACAAAAAAATATTAAAAAATTTTATAATACTTTGTATTTTTATTTTTATACTGAAAGGTTATCAAGTTTAAAGAAAATCATTCTATAATTTTTGAAGGAGGAGCTGTCGTTGGCTTGCGTCTGTCGCCGTTGTTTGTTTCTACGATAACTAGTCTCAGTTTTAAAGCTGCGAGCTGAATTTTGCACAGAGTCTTCTTTTACTGCAATGCAATAGCGGAACGACGGATCGGATGATATATCTTATAGCTGCCATAGGAACTCGGTTGAAAAGGGGGTCTTTGTGAGAAAAACTTATTTGTTTAATTTAACGGCCCACTCAGCATTAATATACCTTCAATAGATTAGAAGTTTTGTTAAAACGTATTACTATCTTATAGATGCCATGGGAACTATCAGTCGAAAAACTGGTTTTAATGAGAAACATTTTTTTGTTTTTAATGTTAACGTGTCTCACATCTGCGATTATTAATATTAAACGCTTTTATACAGATTTGAAAGTTTTGGTCAAAATCGGATGACTATATCTATAGGTCTAGGAACTATCGGTCGAAAAATTGGTTTTATTTAGAAAAATTGCTTTTAAGCGGTTCTAACTATGTTTAAAACATAGGTATAAAAACTTCCCGAAGTTCTTTTTAAATTTAAAAACAAAAATTTGATTTTCATAATTCAAAAACTTTGCACAAATATTTAAAGGTAAGAATAAAAGAAATAATAAAAAAATAAAAATATGTTTTTAGTATTTTTTTTTTAATTTTAAAAATTTTTAAAGTTAAATTTAAATTAAATTAAATTTAATTTAATTTTTTAATTATTTTGGTAGGTACACTTACAGTTTGAGCCCAACCTCGATTCAGATATGTTAGATTAAGTCAAGCTAGGTATGAATCGAAAGGTTATTGAATTTCCAATTATCGTGTTTAACATTGATTTTAAATCGGTAAGTTAGTTTGAATGCAAAGAGCAAAAATATTTTGAAAAAAATAATTTGTTGCTTGAAAAAGTTTGAAATTTCTTTTGTAATCATCTACAACAAATAATAAAAATATAGAAAATAATAATTTGGATTTTTTATTCTTAAGAAACGCAAAGAATATCTATGAATGAACAACGAATCCATCTTCGATGATCGCAATACATCATAGCTAAAAAGAATCTCGGCGTTTTGAGCAGCCCATTGGTAGAATGTCGCAAGCTTTTACAGATTTCGATACGGTTCAGCTTACTAGAGGTTTTGTCAATTAAGACTGTATCAAAACAAGTAAGAGTGTTGCGGTCGAGTGGCCCGACAGCAAAATTATTATTTGAATAAATGGGAAGGCGCACTTGCATTCTTCGGTATTTTTGATCGGATCTTATAGTGGTATACAGAATAGACAGATATTGGGCTTTACTGAATATATTTTAAGTCACTAGGTTCAAGCTTAAAAATTGTAGCTCTGACAGTTTTTCGCGGTTAGAAGAGGGAGGAGGAGGAATTTGCCAAATCCGGACCAAACTTGATCTGGGTACAGTATACACCTACATACATGCAAAAATTTGTGGCTCTACCTCTTATAGTCTCTGAGATCAACACGTTCATTCAGAGAGAGCTTTTTCGCTGCTAAAAGATGGAGGAGGTGGAATTTTTCAAATCTGAAACCAACTCGATGTACACAGAGGGAAAAATGCACTGAAATTTGAATATTTACACTTTGAATTTAATATTTTCACCATTAATTTAGCGTTAAATATGGAATTCGTAAATATAAAGTGTGTAAAAGGTTGAATTCAATATTTCTTATATTGAATATTAATTGCTCACATATTTAAGGTGAATATTAAAAATATTGAGATTTACTATTTTTCAGGGTTACTCTGAAAATATGTATTTTAAAATTGAAATATATTAATACTTAAATCAAATATGACCATATTGAATATTAATATACCATGAAGTTAAAATTAATATTATTTTTATTTGATTTTACTTACTTGATAGTAGCATTGAAGTGGATTAATATTCAATTCAAATAAGTTTTATTATAAAACAAATATATTTCATATTTATTTCAAAAAAATTTAATTTTGAATCGAGGTTTGCTTATTTTAAATTCAAACGGTTCCATATTTAAAACAAACATTTTCCATATTGAAATAATCATTTTTAATCTTTATTTTACAGCATTAATGGGGGTGCCAAATCAAAAATTTCCACTTTGCTTATTATACATTTTTATACCCTTGGAGAGGGTATATTAAAATTGTCCGGATGTTTGTAACGCATCCACTATGTTGTAACTTTAAAATTGTAGCTCTGACAGTTTTTTGCAGTTTAAGGGGGAGGGGGGAAATTTTCCAAATCTGAAACAAACTCGATCAGGGTACGTTATCAACCTATGTTCATGCAAAAATTTGGGTCTCTATCTCTTATAGTCCCTGAGATCGACGCGTTCACACAGACAGACGGACAGACGGATATGGCTAAATCGACTCGGCTGTTGATGCTGTTTAAGAATATATATACTTTATAGAGTCGGAAATGTTTCCTTCTCCCTGTTGCAGTAGAGTAGCCCGACTTCAATATGCCCTGTACAATTGACAAACACACACACATACACCAACGCGCAAATAAACACGAACACGCAAATACACACACACACGCGGGAAATCTGCAATAAGCACTGTGTGTGTGGAAGGAAATTGTTTAGTGAATAACTTTGGTGTTTTTGATCGGATCATGTTGCGCTTATCAGAATAGATATATGAACGGCCAAAGATAAAATATGCTAAGCCACGATGTTGTAACTTTAAAATTATGGTTCTGACAGTTTTTTGCGGTTTAAGGGGGGAGTGGGAGAAATTTTCCAAATCTGAAACAAACTCGATCAGGGAACTCTCTATCTCTTATAGTCTCTCAGAGATATAGGTTATACACACAGACGGACATTGCTAAATCGACTTGGTTGTTGATGCTGATCAAGAATATATATACTTTATAGGGTCGGAAATGTTTCTTCTTCCTGGTACATACATTTGCACAACTTTATGATCCCCTTTTACTCATTTTTAATGGGTACAGGGTATAAAAATCAAAATGACTCCCTCTGTACACGGTTCAAGAAAAAGCGGGACTACTCCACTTTTGTCAACCCATACTTGATTTCGGTAGATTTACTTATAAAACGAGAAAGGCAAAGCTAACTTCGTCTGTACCGAAGTTTTGATACACTTGAAATAGCTTGTCTCAACGGTTAGCGACTTCGACCAAACTTCGCAGATCAGCTTTAAAACATTACATATTACCCATGACCGTGTTTGAGAGCGATAATATTGAGAACAAACCAGTTTTTCTCACTAAAACTCATTTTCCGAACGAACATTTGTATGGCAGCTACAAGAAGTAGTCATCCGATCCGGTCGGTTCCGACATATTAGCAGCGTGCAGTAAAAAGAAGACTCTGTGCAAAGTTTCAGCTCGATAGCTCCAAAACTGAGGGACTAGTTCGCGTAGAAACAGACAGACGGACAGACGGACAGACGGACGGACGGACAGACGGACAGACGGACGGACAAAGCTTAATCGACTCAGCTCGTCATGCTGATCAAGAATATATATACTTTATGTGGTCGGAGATGATTCCTTCTATGCGTTGCAAACTTCTGGGCAAAATTATAATACACTTTTCAAGTGTATAACAAGTACAGAAGTCTAATAAATTCTTAAAAACAAAACAAAATAAAAGTTTATAAAATAGGGACAAAACGCTCTTGGATTAAGCCCATTAAACTCTAAAGCTATACCCATTTTTGTTCTTCAAAATATGCTTCTGTTAAATAAGGTTGGATTAATCCAAAAGAAAACATTTAATCAAAGACCAAGACGTGGTTACTGGAGGTACCATAAGCAAAGTGTTAGAGCCAGAAGGGAATTGTAAGAACAGATTCAACTTAAAGAAATTCGCATTTTTTTGTGGCACACTTTATGAAGCTTGATTTGTAAGTGTATTTTGTGTTTCAATCCAAGATATTTTGTATTTGAACTAGGAACGCGCTAATCTTAAATTTTAAGGTTTACTATAAGAACGAAAAGTTCTTGATTCAAAAACGTTACTTCTCATTTTATTACCAGTCACAGTCGTTTTTATACGCACAGAAAGAAGCAACTCCGACCACATAAAGTATATATATTCTTGATCAGCATGACCAGCTGAGTTGATATAGCCATGTCCGTCTGTGCGTCCGTCTGTCCGTCCGTCCGTCCGTCTGTCCGACAGTTTCTATGCTATCTCCTCCGTCAGTTTTAAAGCTATCTTAACCAAACTTTGCACGAAGTCTTTTGGTACACCACCGGTACAACCGGCCGGATCGGATGACTATAGCATATAGCTGTCATAGGAACGATCGGTTGGAAAAGTAGTTTTAGTGAGAAAAACTTTTTTGTTTTCAACGCTATCGCTCCCAACCCTCGTATGTATAATTTTTCTATGCTTTCACATAATTGTACAGAGATTTATCAAAATCGGACAACTATATAGTATAGCTGCCGTACACAAAATAGGTCTGATAAAAAGTCTTAGTGAGAAAAACTTTTTTGTTTTCAATGCTATCGCTCCCAAATATTGTACAGATCAATATTATATACTACCACACAATTCCGTCAAGTTTGATTCAAATCGGATGACTATAGCATCCGCGGATAACTACAGCGAAAATATGGTTTATTCTGCATAATAAGATTAGGATAGAGCAGCTACACTCCGAGACCATGAATAACCCGAAGACGTTTTACGCTTAAGTGATCAACTCAAAGAAAGTTCACATTCGAATTATTACAAATATCATTAATTTTGTAGATTCTCTCAATTCGAGTGGAATAGTTGAATCATTTCAGGTGGCAACCGCTAAAACGAAAACCAGAGCTTTCTCTGGCCATTCATCAAATTTGTGCAATTGTCACCCCATAAAGTTGTCGACGCCATCACGATCGGCGGACTCTTCAAAGTCGAAAAAAACCTACATAGCACATTGGATTGACTTTGAAAATCTGAACGATTAAGCGTAATAAATCTAGAGCGCGGCGATAAAGGCGCCCTTCAAACACACAACATCCAACAGGTGCCGAACATTAGTCTAGCGCCAGCAGCTATGAAAATCCAAAAACAAAAATATGTACCAAAATCTTTATGGACCAGACACACACATAAACAAAGGCAAGTGCAACCGATCCCCACTAACACGTACTCGCACTGGCCATTCAATGAATTCTCCTCTTTTTTTTGTAAATAAACCTCCGCCACAGCGTTTGGCGTTTGATCTCAAGCTAAGGGGGGAATGGGTGGTACTCGACTGGTACTGGTCTTTTGATGTTTTGTTTAGGCGTCAGCGCCGGCGCTTCCAGCTGCCAAATTGCTGCTTTATTAGCTGCGTAAGTGGCGTAGCCAATACCCAGACCCCCCACCCACACCCACTAGACCAGGCCGGGACGAGCCAAGACATGTGTGTAATCAGCGCCAGCGCTGTTTTGAGCGATTACGTCCAATTAAACAGCAGGAGCGCGAGAAGTGGGAGTGGCAATTAAATTAGCTGGTAGCTAATTGCCTTCACACTCGACAGTTGAATGTGCCATCCATCACCATCAGGTGCAAGTAGCCAGGTTGCAAGCAGCCTGGGGTCTAATTGTCCACGTTTAGCTCTTTCTTCCGATCTGTCCGGGAACAATCGTAAATTTTGTGCTCTTGGCTACCGTTGAAATAAGAAACCCTTTGTATGCAAATGCTGGGAATTGGCATAGATATTCCACAAACTTATTTTTCCAACATTCATCAAAGCTTTACTAAAATATGTAGAGGGTGTTTTTACACTCTGTACAAAATCACACAGAGAATATTAAGTTTTGTGCAAAAGTATGACACAGTCAAAGGAGAAATAAGATGGCTTATCTAGTTTGGTCTGTCATAACATTATTGATACAAATTGTGACTACAATTATTAGTTTAAATTGTATTGTCATTCTTCCTAGTTTAAAGATATGAAGGATATGTCATTTTAAAACGCTAACATTGAAATCAAGAATTTTTTTTAGAAAAGAACAATTGGTTTGATAGCAGCAATAAAATATAGTTATCCGATTTCGACCAAATTTTCCAAACAGGTTCGAAAGAATAATATCAATAATGCAACAGTTTAGGAACGTCAGCATTGAAAATAAAAGAGTTCATCTTAAAAGGCCTATTTTCGAACCATCTCACACTGGGCGAAACAACCGATTTAGCGAAAGAAAATTCAAATTTTGATATACGAAATATACTTAGTTTTGATTTGCGTTCAATTACCAACAGACCAATAAGCATATCGATACTTTTTATTTATTTGTGTGATTTATATTCGCTTAGCTGTGAGCTTTCAAACATAACATATATGTTGTCCGCAGCAGGCAATAAGTCCCCAAACGATAAAACGAAATAAGACCCCAAATTTGGTCAATTATTTCATATGATATAATACCCAAATTTGAAGTATGAAATAATGCCCCCACTGGAATGAAATAATGCCCAAAAAAATGAAAAGTTTTTCCATATAAAATAATACCCCAATTTCAAAAATGAAATAACACCCCAATTTTGTAAATTTTGTAAATTATGATTTTAAGTAAAATAATCTATCTCTAAAATTACAAAATAGTGAAAATTTGATACATTGAATTTTGATATTTCTGAATCAATTTTTATAAAATTAAATAATGAAAATTTGATACAAAAAATGTTTTAAATTTTCGCTTGCCGTGCTAAGATTGATACATTTTTGTTAATACCCTTGGAGAGGGTATATTGAAATTGCCCGGATGTTTGTAACGCACAGATGGAAGCATATCCGACCACACATAGTATACTAGCTGAACGCGCCGCGACTTCGTCCGCGTGCAAGTTTTGAAAAAATCGTAGTAAGTAGAAAAATTTGTATTGCTCTTTGAACACTAAGTTTGTATTTAAACTATTTGTTAAAACGCAAATTCTTTTTAATATCATTGGCTTCATTTGCTTAATTTTTGGACAGTTTCGAGTTTACGGTTGATTAAAATAAATCAATCTGGCCATCAATATTACGCTGGCTCTATGCATCGCTACGTTTGCACATAACTTCAAAATCTGGGAAAAGAGGATTAAGTAAGGCGTGGAAAATGCAGTGGGCTGATAATGAATTATATCCCGTCCCGTCATAAGGGACACAACCAAAATTTTCAAGTCGAGCGGAACTTCCAGAATTAAAAATTTTTCCCTTCCTGTCTTGTGAATGCTGAACAGACTATAGTATATTCTTCTTCCTAAGGACTACGTAAGGAATTTAATGTCAAGGGAAATTTTATTTATAAGTGCGCACCTATATTCATTTGTTTAATATTAGATCTCTAGGATATTCTTTTCTGATCAATTTATGTAAATCAACACAGTATGAGAGTATGTACAACTATTTGAACATGTGTACCTATGTGTCTTTGTTATGCGGCAACCAAAACAGGGAAACTTCATTTCTTAAAAATAGAAAAAATAAGAAGCAAAAATTTAACTTTTCTTTTTTAAAAGCGGAAACAATATATATATTTTTAATAAAGGTCACGATTCCCGCCGCCCTCTGATTTTTGATCTGCAAAGGCTAAATTCAAAAATAAGCTGTTTTGGCAACACTGTTTATTGTTTTTTATGTGTGCCATCACTATTCTGATAATATCGTTGAGTGACAGTTCACAGCAATGATAAATTTTTGGCTTTTAGCTTTGTGAAACTTTAACTACTTTTTTGTAAAATACGGTCAACATATTGTTAAAGCTATCGATGTGTTTTCTATGTGCCATAGGATTCAATTCAATCGGATGAGGCTGTTCGCTATTTGATTTTTTGTTTGTTTTTTGTGAAACTCACACACGCACACAGCACGCTCTCACTCTCTCTCTCTCGCGCACTCAGCAAATCAACTCATTCCACAACATTGCCTGAGCGCAACCGTTATGTTCAAAAAAACATTTAATTGGCCTTTTCACACACTGCAGAGAAAATTTTCCAAATTTTATTTCTTAGTGCGCGCCTGCATAACTAAACGAAGGTCTATGCCAAATATCAGACCTGTAGAATAAGCCGTTTAGGCTGTGGGTTGATAATATGTCAGTCACTCACCATGTCAATCAGTCGGGCGTACAGATTTATATATATAGACTAGCAAATAGATAGACTCGCTTCACTGAAATGAAATAAGGCCCCAAAAATATTGCATATCTGGCTGGCTTGAGGTCGGTGGAGAGTTACAATTCAATGTAATCAACACAAATCAATAGAGATTAATTACAACAACTTGGAATAGCAATTGGTATGTCCGTACAACGAAATAAATAAAATAAGGCCCCAAATTTGGGGTGTTGTATTATATGAATTAATACACCAATTTTAAAAATGAAATAGCACCCCAATTTTTTGTATATATTATTAAATTTGGATTTTTAGTAAGAAATTGTAAAATTTGATAAAAAACTTGCGGATTTTTGTACCAAAACTCGCCGGCTAAGATTGATACATTTTTTTATTATAAATTAAATTTAAGCTTGTATAAAATCAAACTTCCAGCCTACGCAGAGTCCAACACTTTTTCTGCATTCCATAATTTTAACTTTTATTTTATGTCTACTTCGCACAATGCAAATCACTAAACTGATCAACATACTCTAAAGCTTATCACTGAACTATTTTTAAAACGTTACTTTTCACACCTGTACAAAAATTCTGCGCATCACTTACTTAGTCTAAGAACACCTGCAGTTAAAAAAATTAAGCGTTATTAAAGTTCTTGGATTTTTTCACATTTTATCAAAAATAAGAAAATGAAATAATATCCTACAAAAAATCATATTAACGAGAAAGCCAAGCTAACTTTTTTCTTTGGTGAGGTTTTTTTACCCTTGCAAATGTTTTAATAAATCAGAGTTTAGGAACGCCAGCATTAAATCAAACAATTTTTCTAAATAAAACCCACTTTTCGACCGATAGTTTCTATAGCAGCTATAAGATATAGTCATTCGATTTTGGCCAAAACTTCCAAATCTGTATAAAAGCGTATAATATTAATAATCGCTGAAGTGAGACACGATAACATTAAAAAACAATAAGTTTTTCTCATTAAAACCCACTTTTCGACCGATAGTTCCTATGGCAGCTATAAGATATAGTCATCCGATCCGGTCGGTTCCGACATACATATTAGCAGTGTGCAGTCAAATGAAGACTCTGTGCAAAATTTTAGATCGATAGCTTTAAAACTGAGAGACTAGTTCGCGTAGAAACAGGCAGTTCCATAATTTAAACTTTTATTTTATGTCTACTTCGCACAATGCAAATCACTAAACTGATAAACATACTCTAAAGCTTATCACTGAACTATTTTTAAAACGTTACTTTTCACACCTGTACAAAAATTCTGTGGCCGTCTGTGGCCCAGTGGTTAGTGTGGTGGACTGCTGGGCGGGAGGTCGTGGGTTCGATCCCGCCTCTGAACATCTAATAATAAAAGTTTTTTTCTTTCTTTAGAAACTAGCTTTTACACATACGGTCACCTTCACCCAGCTATTGGCGCCAGCTGTGAAGTAACTAGCCATGAAAAAGCAATTTCTCAAACTTTGCCGTTCGGATCCGGCGTAGGTAGGTCCCTTTCTCTTGTGCGAAAAATTTAAAGCACACACGCCAAGAGATTGAGAGAAGCTTGGCTTGGCCCCGTTGAGGAGCTGTATAGCCAGTATTACCTTACCTTACCTTACAAAAATTCTGCGCATCAAATACTTAGTCTAAGAACACCTGCATTTAAGAAAATTAAGCGTTATTAAAGCTCTTGGATTTTTTCACATTTTATCAAAAATAAGAAAATGAAATATGATTCTAAAAAATTATATTTAAAATTGACGTCTTATTTCCTGATAAAAAGGAAATAAGGCCCCAAAAAATTGGTTTGCGGTCTTATTTCATTTCTTCTTTTGGGGACTTATTTCATTTTGAAATTTTATTTAGGAAATAATGCCCCAAAAAATGAAATAACACCCCAAATTTGAGAAAAATCGTTGTTTTTTTTTCCATATAAATTTTTGGGGCCTTATTTCATTGGGGCCTTATTTCGCAGCGCCAAAAGATGCATGTAACTTTGCTCGTGAGCCACTTATTGAAAAAGTTTAAAAATCATGTTTTTAAGCAATAATTCTTTCTTAAATGAATAAATTAACATTTTTTCTTATATTTTGAATCAATATTGATCAATGAAAAGTAAAAGTTTATTGACTGCAGCCGGCTTGTTTTCTTTTATAACCAACACACTATTTGTACAATAGACAAATCAACTTGATTACGAAATATCTACAAAAGGTATGGAACATCTATCTAAAGGAGTGGGGGTGGAAGAGGGCGTTTAAATAACTTAAAATAAACTTGATCTGCATGCAAGCTTATTAGAAGTTTTTGTCCCACACATATAAAACCTGAATCGCTTACCATCTCTGAGATCTGTTTGCAGTATAAAAAACTGAAAAATTCCAACAAAGGTGGTGAGGGCCAGTTCAAGAAATATATTTAATTGCATATACGAGGACCCAGAATTGCCAGTTTGATTTTCATGAAACTTTCGATATAAAAGGACCATCTGGAATGCGTATAACAAAACAGTCGTTACAGTTGGCACAATTGACAACTCTGATATCCTCTTACATTAGTTAAACCAAACCCAGAACTTATGACAATCCCGTTGCCAGATCTGCCACGTCCAAAAACGGAACCACTAAAAACAGCCCTTTAATTCACTCCCCCACATCAAAAGAGTAACATAAAAAAATAAAATCACAAAAAGCGAAACTATTGCGCACTTCCTCTGTAATTTGAATAGCTCGGGGTACATGACCATAATGTACGCATGGATTAACCAATTACATTGCAATTTTAATTTGCAGGCTGGCGAAATTTTATGGCGAAATTGTCGGACGCAAAAATGAAATCGACGCGCCGCGAATATGGAACGCATTGATAAGGAAATCCTGAGGGCCACCGGGTTGAGCACTGAATGGACCTCCATTATACGACCGTGCTGTGGCTGTGGCGTTCAGCCAGACAAAGAGAGCACAAACAGAATGCAATGCAAAGCAGAAAATGCGAATTGCAATCCAACGGATTTAAGTTCTTTATTAACACTTCATAAATCATAGGGCAGGCGGAGGGCAGGGAACGGGAATGTCCCCTCATGGCGCGGCGGAAGAGGGAAATGGAAGTGGCCGCCATAAAACTAGCGCCAGATTCAGCGCCAGCGCCACTGCTGTAAATGTTTGTCCATTCAACCATCCATTCGTCCATTCATCCATCCATCCATCTCGCGGCACTATCTGCCACATTGCGACAGTGTCAAGCATAAATCCTCATCATAATTCAAAGCATTGATCATCGCTGGCCCTGGCACCGCACCCACCGCTGGACGAGCAAAAAATGACAAATTGTTTGGCGCTCGATTGGCGTTTCGGGCACGGTGCGAGGGGATGGAGGCGGGGGTGTTGGCTGCCACATGTGGCGCCTGCATTTGCACGTGCATTGGCCCTGGCTACCAACTACCGACTACCGACTGCACCATGCACAATAAAATACTCGTAAAATGCAGCAGGCAACAAAAGACAGCAAAAAATTTCCTGTTTCATTTTTAAATGAAAGTTTATTATTGTTTTTGTGTGACAAGATAAGGTAAAAGTCGTAAAATTTTATTATGTATTTATGCATTAAACATTCAGCATTATGAATTTAATACGGAATTATAAATATTTGCGGATTTAAACTTAACGCCGATTTGTGTGCGAAAGTCGTTTGCTAAAGCTGAATGGGTTGGGGCAATCAAAGGTGAGTGAGTTTTGGGGCTTTTAAAAATAAGTAAATCGGAATGCAGATAAACAAAAGAGTTTCATTACAAATATTCAAATATCAAAAGTTCAAGAAATCGTTCGAAGTTGACCAATCCTCAACTTAACATTAAACTCTTTATTCACAATCGATTGA
The DNA here is from genome assembly GCA_018904235.1 of Lordiphosa stackelbergi. Taxonomy (NCBI): domain Eukaryota; kingdom Metazoa; phylum Arthropoda; class Insecta; order Diptera; family Drosophilidae; genus Lordiphosa; species Lordiphosa stackelbergi. The sequence goes on along the minus strand of JAEIFU010000174.1, from coordinate 10,008 downwards.
ATTCGTTGATCTCGGCAAAAAACAGTGTTAATGTAATGACCCATTTATTCGATGATTTGAGCATTCGACTAAGGTAACTAAATTTCATCAAAAAAGGAATATTTTATTTGTGGAGTAACAAGGGTTTTGAAATTTTGAAAAATCCGTTTTTAAACACTGATAGACATGAATCTGTTTTGGGAACTGGATTTTTGGTTATTTGAGCATAAAGTTGCTCAAAATGTCTATTAGAAACAAACAACAACAAGAAAACAATGGAAGGTTTATAAGAGGAGGAAGCTGTGGAAGGAGCGCACAGTGGTTGGGCTTGTATGAAGCCGCGGCCATAAATACTTCTAGTTTTGATATCGTTATGAAATTTTCACCAAAATTCTAGAAAAATATTTTAAATTCATAATAAAAAAATTGACCGTATCTTACGACTATATCCTATAGCTGCCATAGGAACGATCGGTTAAAAAAATTCTTTTAGTGAGAAAAACTTTTTTTGTTTTCCATGCCAACGTCTCCGAACCTCGTATTTATAAGTTCTCTATGCTTTCAAATAATTTCGACAAGTTTTATGAAAACCGGACAACTATATAGTAATGCTGCCATACAAAAGTTAAGTTTGGGAAAAAATCTTAGTATGAGCAACTTTTTTATTTTCGATGCAATCGCTCCCAAACTCGTTACTAATCAATATTATATGCTAACACACAATTCTGTCAATCTTAATCCAAGTCCAAGTTTTTTTATATTACATTAACAATTTTCAATACCGTCAAATCCCCTTTTTCAATTAAAATTAGGTAATCAACAAAATCACCTCCAATGCCGTCAAGAACATCATCCTGAAGTTTCACAATCCGCGAAGCCGTGTTATTGATGTTTGCTTATGTTTGTCTCTATGAAAGCGATAAGACCTCATCGATGTTAGCTTTGGTGCACAATTGATTTGTTGGAATGTTGCACAGGTTCATCGGCTTAATAACTAAAATCTACGCAGAGGTCTTTTAGCCATTTCTTGAGACATACTAGGGGTGCGTTTATTTGAAACTGTTTCCTTATCATTAAGACAATTTGATTGATGTTGGAGAGCCGAAGGCCTCGACGCTAGCGCTTGCCCCCTTATAATTAATTATAATATTTTTATTTTATAATGTATTATAACTAATTTTAAAAAATAAAATATGATGCTTTTTATACCCTTGGAGAGGGTATATTAAAAATTGTCCGGATGTTTGTAACGCATAGAAGGAAGCATCTCCGACCACATAAAGTATATATATTCTTGATCAGCGTGACGAGCTGAGTTGATATAGCCATGTCCGTCTGTCCGTCCGTCTGTCCGTCCGTCTGTCCGTCCGTCTGTCCGTCTGTCCGTCCGTCTGTTTCATCTACCCCATCACGTTTTAAAGCTATCTCAACCAAACTTTGCACGAAGTCTTTTGGTATAAATACGCTGCACATTTGTCGGAACCGGCCGGATCGGATGACTATAGCATATAGCTGCCATAGGAACGATCGGTTGAAAAAGTAGTTTTAGTGAGAAAAACTTTTTTGTTTTCAACGTTATCGCTCCCAACCCTCGTATTTAAAAGTTTTTAATGCTTTCACATAATTTCAGCAAGTTTTATGCTACTCGGGCAACTATATAGTATAGCTGCCATACAAAATTTAGGTCAGGAAAAAAGTATTAGTATGAAAAACTTTTTTGTTTTTAATGCTATCGCTCCCAAACTCGTTACTGATTAATATGATATGCTAACACATAATTCTGTCAAGTCTGATTCAAATCGGATGACTATAGCATATAGCTGCCATAGGAATGATCGGTCGAAAAAATAGTTTTAGTGAGAAAAACTCTTTTGTTTTCAATGGTAGCGTGTTTGTACTTTTCAATTAAAATATTATCTGTCTAAACACACTTTTAGAGAGTTTGATCAATTTGGGATGAATATATCGTATAGCTGCCATATAAAAATCTGGCAGAAATATATCATGCTCCAAGGGTATATAAACTTCGGTCGAGCCGAAGTTAGCTTTCCTCTATTTTTTTTCAATGCTTTCGCTCCCAACCCCCGTATTTATAAGTTTTCTATAATTTCACATAATTTTATTGAGATTTATCAAAATCGGACAACTATATAGTATAGCTGCCATACATTTTGTCAAGTTTGATTTAAATCGGATGACTATAGCATATAGCTCCATAGGAACGATCAGGTCCAAAATGTAATTCTAGTGAGAAAAACTTTTTTGATGTATATATCGTATAGCCATATATCAAACTGGCAGCATATATCATGCTCAAGGGTATATAAACTTCGGTACAGCCGATTACTTCAATTTTTTACGTTTGTATTGAATCCAAAATGCATAAATTTTTTACATATGCACATTTTGTATCTTTTGTATCAAATCTTACATTTTGTAAGATCGCTCATCTCGGGCATTTAGCCGATATTTTCAATACTGCTTTGCACATCATCGCCTCCAGTAATTTTTCTGCATTGGTGCCCATTTCTGTGCACCAAAAATTGAAAATATAGAAGCGTGTAAGTACACACTGATATGAGTCGCCTACCAAAATAAAATTGAAAAAGAGAAAGTGCAATCAAAATTATAATTTAAACTTAAAAAAAAACAAAAAAAAAAAAAAAAAAAAAAAAACAAAACAAAAAAAAAAAAAAAAAATAATCCTTTTCAAAGGTATATAAAAACATTCCCCCAAAACACAATAAAAAAAAAAAAAAAATACCCCAAAACTTAAAATTTTAAAAAAATGCTCTTTGCTCAATCAATGAGAGTTTTTGCTAGCTGCTTTGCTCATGTGTTTCCTTGAGACACTTTCTGGCCAAATTTTTCGAAAGTATCTTCTAAGCATGTGTATGTGCCTCAATTAAATATAAGTGTGTATGCATGTATTTTTTTTGTAGAAGGCAAAACAATACATCGACGCAGTTGATTATTGTTAATTAGCCTATAATGGCATAAAGGAATTATAAATTTTCCAGAGCCTTTATTTTAAAAAAAAAAAAATATATATAAAAATGATCAGAAAAAATAAACAAAGTTACCACAACTGTATGTATGCCTTTGAAAGGGCAAGTAAGCGTGGAACCAAAGACACTTCATATATAGATACCGCATCTCATACAAACTTTTTTTTGTGGGATCCAATGTCAGCTCCCAAGAAAAATCGTTCTTTGCGTCACATGTGTCATCTATAATATCTATAAGCTTTTGCTCTCAGTCGTATAGCTAATTTAGAAAACGTATAGCTAAATTTCAATATATGTTTCCTCGTACAGGCAGCGAGAAGCACAAATTTGCATCCAATGTCAGCTCCCAAAAGCAATCGTTTTTTGTTTCACCTGCATCATCTATTTTTTTAATTTTACAATACCTTAAATTCATCGCCTTGCAGCGAATGTGGTATAATATTATCTGGCTCCCATGTTAAAAATTTTGAGGCGGTATTGACGGCTAAACATCGGGAAGTGTTCGAATCATTTAATGAGGTCAAAGAGTACACCGGAATGCAAAAAATGCAAGGAAAATAAAAATTGCCATCGAGGCAAATAAACAAACAATAATTGCGTCTAACGTGAAAATTGTATCCACTGTCGGCAGGCCACTTTTACCATAAGCTTGCCCTGCAAATGGCTCCAATAGCCTGTCCAAAATGATCTGTCCATTAAAGACGATATAAAGGTTATGGTTAAACTCAAGTTCATATCGCTTAACATTTTTTTGGCGACCGGACTGGAGAAATTAGTCTAAGAAATTAATTTGCAAATAATTAAATATACGTTGTTAAAGACTGAGATTGTCGTGAATCCGCTTGGGATGATCCAGCTACTTAATGCTTAAAAATAAGTATTTAAATTACAAAATACATACAAAACAATTACAAAATACATCGAATATTGTATATTTTTAAACATATTTTAATCCTAGTAGGCCAAGGTGAGTGTGTAACACAACAACAAAAAAGACACTTTGGCTCGGACACTTGGCTCGATTTGCTCAGTTGCTTATGCTCAGCTGCTGACACCCAAACGAATTTGTCCCCATCAAACTGTTATAGTCAGACAGCTCAGAGTGTTTCTCTCATCGATTACTATGAAACAGAAAACACTAGAAAATCAAAATCTAGTGTTCTGTTGAGAGAGTGAGCAACTCTGTTAAAGTTTTTCCTGTCATTTCGGTGAGCAGACAGCATAGAAAAATTTGGTTGACCATATTTTGCGAGCTCTGCACAGCACAACTACAAGGCAAAGCAGCTGCTTCGGAAGGCAAAATTGACCTTGATGAAAAAAAGACGGAGTTAGTATATTGTTAATTGTGCACACATCTGCAAATATCTGTAGCTAATTTTAATTTTGTATTATCTTAAGACCCACACAAATCCACTAAAAAAGAAATGAATCGGGGCATCTTGGGGGAACACAGCTAAAACCTTAAGTAAACATTATAAAGACGCACAAAAATTGTTCAAAAAACTGAATAAACTAAAGCAGTAATTTCATAATTAATACAACACAAATTGGCTTTTATTAATATAGGAACTTAAAATAAATACCTTTAACTTCAAAATCCACTAAAAATAGTTTAAATTCGGGAACGTAATTAATCGACTGATCACTTTGAAGTTCGCTTTTGTTGTGAAATATTCGCCCTGCGTGCAGCAGCTTTGCAAAATTGAACAAGTGCTCACGCTTTCAAGGCAATTTTTGTAAAGTCCACTTAGGTTTCCAGAAAAAACCCGATTGCCATTAAGAAGATTGGACATATAAGAGACAATTTGTCTACATTTTCTTCAAAAATTCTGTGAGCGATTTTTTGATTTTTGGCCTATGGACGCGTCCCCTGTGTGTGCGGTATAATTGTTCTTCAATGACATTAACATTCATTTTACAGTGACTATCTTACATTGCTTTTTAATTTCTGTACGTAAATTCTTGATAATTCACGGCCAATCGAAGATATTATATTTTGAAAATTTTTGGGGTGTGGAGACCTATACTAAACATTTATCGTTGTTGTCGTCGTTTTTTGGAACATATGTAAATAATAAATGTAACTCCTTAGGCAGGATATATACCACGCAACAATGCTGCTGAAGCTGTTTTTGCGCTTTGCAAGATGCCACCCAATGCGAGAGGTTCGAAACGAAGACAGCATTAGAAGAGGCGTTTATAGCGATTTTCACTCAGGTTCTCTGCAAATGGGGGATCGATATGTGTGGGTTTCAGCATGAGGCACACCATTGCAGCTATTTCTGTTTAGACAACTTCCGCGTGGACAGGAAGCTTGAAAAGTGGGAGAACAATGATTCCCATAGCGCGGTGCACACACCTGACGGTTTCACTTCGTTAGTGTAAATACATTTCGTAAGCGTTCAAAATAAAAATAAACAGTTTATAAAAAAGTAATCATCTAAATGTCATCAATTTGAAAATATTGAGTATCAAATTCCCTTTAATATTTCAAGTATTAAGTTGGAGATTTTCTGAAAGTTTTAAAATGATATTTCGAGGATATCCAATTGACTAATTTGTATCAGGTTGACACTTTTTAGTATTAATTATTTAGAATCAATTTGATACTTAAGCTCTTAGTGTCAATTTGATACTAGCTTTTATCAATTTAATATTCTTTCTTATCAAGTTTGTAGCACCAATTCAGTTCTCTACGCCCAAAAAAAATCGTATCAATTTGATACGCGTTGTCTCAAGTCGAAACTAAAACTGGTATCATTTTTATACCCGTTAGTCGTAAAGAATAAAGGCTTTACTAAAGTCGTGCAGCCAAAAGGAAACATTTCAATATGTGTCCCGATCACAATTTGACAAGAATTTGAAATTCGCTCCATCTTCAGTTTATGAAAGCATTCAATTTTATTAAACCGTACCCAATTGATCAGAAATGTTACCAACCCAATGCTTATTAATTGAAACAATCCAAACATACAATTTCACTAAGTCTAAAAGTTTAGCTCCTTCTAAACAATTTCAATCAATTTACGGCACAAAAGTTGCTCTCCAAGGGTAATTGATTTCTTCGATACACATCTCTCAAGACAATCTGCCAATCATCTATTCCATCAAATGCAGCATAATACGCACCTATGTATGTATTAGCTGCTGCTTCGGGGGCTTTTCAAGCCAATCACTGACTGACTGCGTCTGACTTGGACTGGTTTGCTTTATGGCCCAAGCCTCGTCCCACCGGCCCCACCGGCACCACATCAGCCACCAACAAATCCAACCGGGCGCATAAATTAAGCAGACGCTTATGAAATGGCGCTGGGGGCGGTTATGATGCATTTTTAATTGACGTTCATTTGAAGAAACGCGAAGAACGCTTCAATTCAATTATGCGCCGGTTGCCGGCTGTCGACTGCCCACCAACGAGCAATTGCAACTAGACTCCTGCCCCTGGCCGGACCATAAAAGGTGCTCGCAACGGTTTTGGGCCAAATTGCCACTTTGTGTGCAAATTTGAATTGTGGAAATGCTGGGCATAAAACTGAAAATAGCGCTGAACAATTGTTGGCAGTCGTCGTAACTCCACTCCGGCATATCTCCCGCCTGCAATCTGTGGAAAAATGTATTTTAAACGACGATGCAGCTCGTCAAGAACTCAGTGGGCCAACCAGCGCGTGGCGTTTGCCTTCCCCACCCACACATGCCCACACTATGGCAGTGTGGCTTCCAACGTTGGTGGCACCAGCTCCTAACGAATGCACGCCCAATTGTTGCACATCCATTTGACAATCGGTTGGTGGCACGTCAACTTAATCATTAATTCATCAAAATCAGAAAACGAAAAACACACACGGAGCAGGGTACTGATGGTGGTGGCTCTATGCCAAACGCAGTCGCATTCGCATTCGAAGTCGTTGACAGACTTAATTGGCTTCGTTTCTGCGATTCGATTGTATAAAATAATCGTTAGAAAACGTGTTTTGCTTAATTGGAAAATTTGTATGTCTTGTACGTATCTGGCTGCTTCTTCGTCTCCCGCGCTGTCATTCCCCTGAAGTGCGTTTATTGATTTTCCGCGGTTAAATGAAGACAAATGCTGGTGCTATCCAAAGCCAGTTCTATTATCAGCAGAGGAAATAATTAAAATAAATTCTTGATAAAAAGAAGCTATGATTAAGATGGAATTGATAAAAACTAACATATTTACCAAGATAATTATAAGACCTTGCAAAAACCATTTCTAAATGCATTCAAAAACTTCAGACTGGACAATTTTCGATGGGAGACGATCTTGAGCTGACAAGCGAAATCTAAACCAACGCTGTACAAGAAGCTGTATGCTATTAGAGGGGACGCAATATTCGCTCAACAGAAAAAATCACTTTAACTAATGACATTGATTCTATTTGATAATTAAAGAAGAAATACTGTTTTTATACATTGAAAAAAAAAAAAAAATGAAGCATGACGATGCGACTTTGCATAGAGTCTTCTAAGGGAACTCTAAAAGTGTGTTTTTGTATGTATGCGTATGTGTTATGGTGGTAAATTTCGCAACGATATATCGAAGATTTAATTAAACGATATTCGGATATGACATTTCATGTAGCTATATAGTCGATATATCAGTAGCGGTCTAAATGGTACTGCCTAGTTTCGTCGTATCGAGGAATCGATGACCTCGATAACATGTTCTTAACTAAGCAGTCTAATTTATTGTCTAATTGATATGTCTGGAAATAAAAGTCCAACCATCAAGGAGTAGTCAATCCAAATTGACCTAAATGAAATACAATATGATCACCTAATATTTTACGATTTTGGAAAAATTTGAGTGCATCTGAACGAGTTTGCCCAAGCGCTGACCTTCCGTGACATTTCCCATCTAATTTTCCTCAATTTACTTTACGACATACAGTCTTCATACAAATATAGGGATTGTCCGGAAATTAATAGTACTGATTTTGTTCCGCCACGACTGTACTTCGGAGCGTGCGCGCACCGACTGGATTCGGTAGAGGCCGTTCCTAGCTAACGAACGAGTGGTCGGTTGTCTCCGAGCACATGGAGAGTCAGGACAGGCATTTTCGAGCGACGTGTTTCTTTGAGTGATGCAAGCCGGCAAGAGGTACGCGATTAAACTCTGTGTGAATTCTGCGCGGTAAATCTGCGACAGAGACGTTTGATATGATCAAGCAGGCTTACCCATATGTTACTTCAGCAAGAAGTGGTGAGTTTCGGTGGCACCAGGCCTTTTTGGAGGGCCGGGAAGAGGTCGCCGATGAAGACCGTGCTGGAAGACCTTCGACTTCTACAAATACCGACTATTTCTTTGTTTTGAACTCAGACCGTAAACTAAATATTCGTTTAATTGCCCAGATGTTAAATTTACCAAAATCTGTGGTTCATGACATTGTGACGGAGCACTTGAACATGCGCAAGGTGTGCGCGAAGATGGTCCCAAAAGTGAACTTGAAAAATGACTCCTTGTGAACAGCTAACTGACCAAGGCCGGCATCCCAAAGCTTCCGCAGCGGCCCTACAACCCAGATGTGTCCCCCGGACTATTTTTTATTTCCTCGCCTGAAAATTCCGATGAAAAGCAAGCATTTTGAGACGACAAGGCTATTCCGGAGAATGCCTTCCGTGACGCCTTCAATGCTTGGAAATCGCGCTGGCAGTGCTGCATCGACGCAGATAGAGCGTATTTTGAATATTTATACACTTGAAAAGTGTATTATAATTTTGCCCAGAAGTTTGCAACGCATAGAAGGAATCATCTCCGACACAAAATATATATATTCTGATCACATGACGAGGTGAGTCGATACTTTGTCCGTCCGTCCGTCCGTCTGTCTGTTTTACGCGAACTAGTCCCACAGTTTTGGAGCTATCTAGCTGAAACTTTGCACAGAGTCTTCTTTTTACTGCACGCTGCTAATATGTCGGAACCGACCGGATCGGATGACTACTTTTTGTAGCTGCCATACAAATGTTCGTTCGAAAAATGGGTTTTAGTGAGAAAAACTGTTTTGTTCTCAATATTACTGCTCTCAAACACGGTCATGGGTAATATGTCATGTTTTTAATCTGATTTGCGAAGTTTGGTCGAAGTCGCTAACCGTTGTGCTATTTCAAGTGTATCAAAACTTCGGTTCAGACGAAGTTAGCTTTGCCTTTCTCGTTTTGATCATAATAATTCCCGAAGCTTATAAAGTTTTGCACATTTCACAATTTTTTAGCCGTTCAAATTATAAATCGGGCATCCCATTGCTGTAAAATCTGTTTTGATAATTTGAACTCATAATAAAACGTTGCAAGCTTCCAGATTTTTTAACCATTTGACCTACACCTCCAATTTACCCGTCTATTTACTCGTTTTTATAATAAAATCTAAGCTCAAATTTAAATTTTGAAAATTTAGCATTTTTTGACAGTTTAATCTACACTTCCTATATTTACCCCTCTATTATTGCCGTCCATCAAATCTTCGTAATAATAATCGTCGGTCATTTGAAAATTTTGCAAGATTTGCGATTTGGTGGATGGCAATGTTTACGGGTGAATAAAAAGTGTACCCAAAAAAACACATTTCATTTATGAGTAAAGAATGTCAAAGGTGTAGATCAAACTGTCAAAAAAACCGCGAAATTGTAAAAATATAATAATAAGTTTTGAATCTAAACTTTTAAATCTTAATTAAGATCGTCATCATGTAAATAGACGGATGGTAAAGGTCGAAAGTTCTGAAAAATGAGGAAAATTATTCAAATGAGTTTAGATTATTATAAACACGAGTGAATATTTAGAAGGTGAAGAGGGAAAGTTGAAAAATCATTGAATTTACTAAATTTTAAATTGACCTAAAATTATCATGAAGATGGTTGAAGATTATAATTAATTTAGTAAATAGGAACCCCCAATTAAATGAGAGCCTCATTCTCTCTTCTCTACCTCAAGAGTCTAGCGTTTACATTCCAATCATTTAAAAAAACACATAAGTCTTCCCGTACATGCACACATTTATTGG
>JAEIFU010000173.1:0-204376 GCA_018904235.1 Lordiphosa stackelbergi | reverse complement strand
TTTGAGATTTGGCATAGACCTTCGTTTAGTTATGCAAGGCGCGCACTAAGAAAGAAAATTTGGAAAAATCCACCCGTGAATGTCGTAAAAGCGTGGGAAAAGTTTGTATGGGGGAAAAATTTATTTTTTCATCCGAATGACTTGAAACTTGGTCTTGTAAGCATGGTATGCGAAATAATTCGACACGTTTTTTCCCGATTTTGGAAAATCCGCCCACGAGGAAAATGGCCGGATAATTCAGCATGCAAAAAACTATTTTTCATCCGATTGACTTGAAACTCGGTTTGTAAGGTCAAAATGAGAATTCATTTGTGTTGTCATTTTCCGATGTTGGAAATACCGCCGGGATGCCCTCTGGGAAGTGGTTGGAAGGTGGATGGAATGTGGGTGGGATGTGGGCGGGAAGTGCGCGGTAAGTGGGCGGATGGTGGGTGGTAAGTGGGAAGTGGATGGGAAGTGGGTGGGATGTCGGCGGAAAGTGGATGGTATGTGTGTGGAATGTAGGTGGAATCTGGGTTGAAAGTTGGTGGGAATTGGGTGGAGAGTAGGTGGGATGTGGATGGGAAGTGGGTATGCATTGGTTCTATACTGTTGAAGGCGCAGCGAAGCGCGACGGGTTATTTGCTAGTCATGTATAAATGACATCAACCAAACTTTCCAATACATTTTCAACCTTTGAAAAATATCGAGCCGTTTTTTTATAGCAAAATTAAATTCCAATTTTTAAATGGACCATGGGACATAAACTTATTATGCTTGCAGGCAGATGAAGTTTATTTTAAATTTTTGCCACGCCCCTCCCGCCGCCGCTCTTTGAAAAAAACGTCATATCTCCCATAGTTTTTTAGATAGATGGTTCATACATTATTTATTTATCGATTTGCCGAAGAAATGATAAATGATTGGAAGAAGGATTCTAATTCTAACAACCAACAACGCATTTCATACAACAAAGAGAGAAGAGATGAGCGTATAACAAAACAAGAAAAGTGTTGCATGATACCCGCGTGACTCTTTGGATGAGACCGGTACAGAGTAAATTATAGTCGGCTTTGACCGCCTTTCTCCCTTGTTAATAATGATTGTTTTGGCCGGCTCGAGGTCAGATTTATTTTATGTGCATTATTTTTATACAATAAAACACATTTCTCCTTTTTATCTCCGATATATTTCGCTCCAGGGTTGTAACATATATACCTAACTATACAAGACATAAATGTCTGTATATGTGTTCGCAATTCTCAGTGTCTGTTTTAAAGTTTAGCCTTATGTGTGTGGGTGTGTTGATGATTTGAAGCATCTCCTGTGAAGTCTGGTGAGTGTGCATACTCAGTACAGTGGGCCGCAAACGCCGTTTTTTCAATTGTGGTTTCACCTCTGCGTTTTATGTCAGATTTATGTCCAGATACTCTAGTTTTTAGCCTTTTTTTTTTGGAAGGGTTATTAAAATATTAAACAAAATATTGGATTTTAAACATATTTTTAGTTTTTGTATTATGGAAATTTAAAAAATGCTAAAAATTTGTTCCTCTTGACCACAAATAATAAATTAAACGCTTCCATTATTGATATTAAATGCCTTCAAAGTGATTTACAACATTTTTTAAAATCGAATGACTATATCTTATGGGTGCCATAGGACCGATCGGTTGGAAAATAGATCTTAGTGAGAAAAAATTTTTCGTTTTGAATTTTATCGTTCTAAAACTCGGTAATTATTAATTTTATATGCTTTCAAGCATATACGCAAAATTTTGATAAGATCGGATGACTATATCTTTTAGCTTTATTCAGAAAACAAATGGAAGTGAAAATTCTAAACACTTCCGAAATAAATTCAACTCTCGTTAATAAATATAAAATACCTAATTTGTTACCTTCAACTGACAATTATTTTTAAACACTTAACTTTACCTATACTCCCCCCCATGTACCCTGTAGTTGTATTTGAACGCTCATCTGGAACAGATGGTTACAAAATAGCCGCACAAAACTTTCTTGTCACATCACTAAAAAATCAAAAGAGCGTGCCCCAAAGGAGTTTCCCCCCCGAAGCAACAAAACAAATTAGTTTGCCCAGTCTGCTCGATGCTCTCCTCCGTACACCTTCTCTCTCTCTCTCTGCTTTACTCTGGCGGCGAATTCCAACCAAATAACTGAGGCTGACATTGTAAATGTCACACAGAAGGACCGTTACACAGCGACGGCGCACACTAAAGAGAGGGAAAGCAACAGAGAGCCAAATCCCCTAGAAAAAAGAGAGTTTTCAGCGGGGGCGACTGGCTGCAGTTAAAGCAAAAAGTGTACTGATTTTTAGGTTCTCCTGGCTCGTGGGACAGTGCGGACGTGTTTTGCTTTTTTAGAGGCGGCGGAGGCGTCGGAAAAAATCTTAGAGCCCCAGAGCAAGTGCAAGAAAAAGTTCAATTAAAAAAGCAAACCAAAAAAAAATAAATATAACTAAGCCAATTCAACCAATAAATATAATTGTTAAATAGAAAATTATTGTTGTGCATTTAAGACAAATTTTTAGTCAAATTAAATAAAAAATAAATGTTTATACTGTGAGTTAAGTCCATGTTAATCAGCGGCAAGTGAAAAAAGGTGTGAAACAGAATCAATAAATGTTTAAAAATACAACAAAATAAAATATCAGTCAACTACAAGATTGATTACCTTTTCTAAACACTGCCAAAGTGAGCCAAAACCACCGTTTTATCCTATCGAAAGTTAAAGAAACAACACAAACCCCAAAACGAGCATTTAAGAGCTACGCTCAGCAGATACTAACTGGGTCACTAGGCAAGCAGCAGCAGCAGCAGCACAAACGGCAGGAGTAACCGAAACCTTCCACGTGCCGCCAAACATCACTGTAAGTACCCACTCTGGTAAGACCCAATAATTGAAGGGGAGGGGTAAAAGTTTCTTGTTTCTCAAATGTTATTGGCAAACTAAGCCATTAAGCGATGCGGTTACCTGTTTGGGTAACACAAGAAGAAACTGGACGGATGTCAGTGGTCTAATTAGCATCACTTTACCTATTATTCTTAGGCAAAAGGATGAGGATAAAAGTGTATTTTCAATACAATTTGAAAGTTCGAAAGTACAGCTTCAGAATCAAAATATAACAACGGAAAAATTTTGGCTCTTTTTGTGGTATTTGTTTTGAAAAGCCAGTGTTTGTAAAAGTGTTCAACTGGTAACAGGGTATGTACCTTTTTGAAAACTTTTCCAAACAAATCAATACATGAACAAACCTCTGAAAACATTTCGAGAATGCTAGTTTATAAGGGATGCAAATCGGTCCTGAACCAAACCGAACTTCAAATACCAGTTGAAAAACGGAACCGCCCGCTCTCCCTTCGAAAACACTGAACCGAACCAAAAACCACAAAGCAGAACGGTTCGAGAATTAAGAGTATTAAGAAGTAAGTTTCGGAAATTTTAGTAAGTTTCCTAAGATAAGTTTGATCGAATCTTTTGGTCTAAAAATTGCTTTCGAAAATAAAATTTTCCCGAAAGGGTGAAATAAAAATTCACCAAAGCTTTCTTTCGTAATTAATAAATTTAAAAAAAAAAAAAAAAATAAAAAATAAAAAATTTTGGGGGGGGGGGGGGTGGGGAAAAAAAAGAGAAAAAAAAAAAAAGGAAGGGAGGGGGGGGGGAAAAAAAAAAAAAAAAAGGGGGAAAGATACACAAAAAAAAAAAAATTAGGGAAAAAAAAAAAACAAAACAACAAAAAAAAAAGAAAGGGGGGTAAGTAAAAAAAAAAAAAAAAAAAATAATAAAAAAAAAAAAAAAAAAGGGGAAAAAGGAAAAAGGGGAAAAAAATTTGGGGTTAAAAGTAGGTTGGGGTGTGGGGGTCCTCGTTTTACCTGAAACGGAAAACATCTTACTTCTGGCCTTATTGGCAGGCATGCAGGGGGCTTGGGCGTCGCTCACAACGATTTCTTTAGAAGAAGAGGAGGAGAGATTACTTCAGCTTTTTTGCCATTGCCCAGCTCTAAGCAGAAGGAAACTTAAATCTTTTGGTCACACTGAACAAATTGAAGAATTATATTATTATGTCCCGTGCATATTTAAAAACTCATAGCTTGAGATGGGCTCGCGACGGGATTCCAGCGGGACCCGCGAGAAGTAGGGCATCAGGCGCGACGATATTGAATTAAAATTTGTTGGTCGGGATCAGTACGGGACAGCTGTGGTCGGGATCGTGGCGGGACGGGAATGAATTGTCATTATTCGCTCTTAGCCCATTGCCACTCTGGTAAAATTAACATTTTCAGACCTTCTTTGTGTGGATTGGAGGTTTCTTAATAGTAAATGTATGTTTCGACAAAGTAATAAGAATTGGCCATCGGATATTCGATTTTATGTGCACATTCTCGCCGTGGCGGGGCGTACAACAAACATTAAATGGCTAACAAAGTCTTAAGGAAAATTCAAGGGGAATTCCAGGAGCAGTTGGTGCTAGTGACGACGGACATAAATATTTATTAGTCAGTTCTTAATTATATTAAGCTGTTTGTTGTTAAAATTCAAACCTTCCGCCAACAAAAATATATTGATAACTTTGTTGCCTAAAAATTCTATCAAACTCATTCACCAGCAGACCAATACTTTTTTTTTTATTGATGATTTTTGTTAGATGATTGGTGTATGCTGGTGAACACGCCCAATGTGATTTTCAAATTTTGGAAAATCACCCAGTCTATTATTGTATATAGCCATCTATATAAATATGATTTTTTCAAATTGTTAAATATAACTCTTATCCAACACACAATCTAAAAATTTATGCTTTCGAAACTATCGATGGGTGGCCAGAAAAATAGATGGTTTGCCTACTTCACTACAACGATATTATCGATGGTTTTCACACTATCCTCTACAGGGGGACCATTTTATTCTTCTTCTTCTTTATTGGCCCGATGTTTGCATCACAGCCGATTGACGGTCTCGGCCGCTGCAACCAATGTCCGCCAGTCGCTTCTGCTCCGTGCGAGCTGGCACCAGTTTTTCACGCCAAGCTTGGAAATGTCTTTCCGCACCTGGTCGTCCCACCTTGCCATGTAGGGTGACCATTTTATTAGTTATGCTATTAGTTTATGCTCTTAATATGCCTGTAATAGAAGGAACGCGTGATAAAGTGATTACGATATGGACAATTACTACGTTTATACGCACGTCTTATTTGCAAATAACAGTTTTGGAATTGACAAATTTTTTGCTTATAAACGCTGAGTTAATTTTCAATTGGCAAATAGCTAAGACACGAAAACAATTACTGACTTATTTGCAATTAGTGTGCTAGGCGTTGCCACTTTTTCAGTGATTTTGTTGTTTCCAACAATATGGAAGCCGTGCAAAATTGTTATTGATATTATATCGATTGCTGGCAAAGGATAAAGGTAAAATGCTCAAAATAAAAACTGAAAGCAAGCGTTTCAATTGTACCACGGCGGAGACGAAGGAACTTCCTGGACTGATGAAGGAAAATTAGGTCATGGAACTGCTGGATGCAATGCATATGTACTCCTTGCTAAACAATTGGTCGTGAATGGTATGCCAATGATACCATAATTTGTAAAAAGTTTTTGCAATATTTAATACGTTATTAATAGCGTATAGAGTTCACAAAAAACAGATAGAAATTGAAACTAAAGTTCAGCACACTGAAGTTTTTAAAGTTAAATGCGGCAAAAGTGGTGCTGGGCGGAAAGTTATTGACCACTACGAAGACTTAGAGAAACTTCTAGCTGTGGGGAGAGATACCACAGTAGTGGAAGAAATGCTTACAGAAGAAATTGAAGAGGACATGACAGGTGGAGGACCAACTCCCAAGAATATTTTTGATGACAGCGAGATTGAATAATTCGACGATGAAACAAATCTTACAGATGAAAGTTTGTTATCTGAGCCGCAGCAAACGGGAAGAAGGCTTCAAAGAAAAAAAGTAGGTTGTAAATAGAATAAAATCTTTCTGCTAAAAAGAGAAATTAAGTTTTTATTTTATTTTCATGTCATAGTATTTACATTTACGAATGTATGTATATTCGTATTTGTGAAATTAATACGAAAACATAAGTAGTTCTCATTCCAGGCAGAGCAAAATTATTTGCCAAGAAGTTTTTAATATTGTCTCTTATTTGTTTTGGATCGAAACCGTTGCCAGGATGTGTATTTTAATGTGTTTTTCTTGTCAACGATTCCACATTCTCAGTTCTACTAATCAGGCAACACTGATTTTCATATCAATGTTACCAGATACTCAGTTCTGCCAACCCGGCAACACTAAAAAACACTTTTACTTAAGTACAATATTAAGCGTATAAACGGTGAGTTAGTTACACTGTAAAATAAAATCATTCCATTCCGGGATTTCCGGGATCAATTCATGCCGAAAGGGTACTAAAAATGGGTTGATCCCGGAAAGGCAGAAATCAATCCGTTCGGGATTAATTTTTAAACACTTTTAAAAAAAATGTTTTTATGGAGAGGAGGAGGAGGGGGGGGGGTGTGGAGAAACACCGACCGACCCCCGATCACACACACACACCAGCCACTTGAATATAAACTGTAATTAATTTTAAGATAACATTAAAAAACTTTTTTCTTACTCACCATACTGGGACTTGAGCCTTGGACCTCCGAAGACTAAACAACACACGGACGACGTCACGTTAGACAACTCGACTACCAGACCAAAGCAAGACGTGGTGTCAAAAACGCATTTAAGAATGTACTCATGGAATTCTATTGGCATTTTTCCGCTCTGAGAGCAACAACAGCCGTGGTAGAGTGGACTTCACATTCCCTTACAAGCGTGGAGGCCGAAGATCAAGTCCCAGTAGGTGCATAGTGTTATATATTTAAAAAAAAATTTTTTTGTTTTTATGTTTTCTTATTTTTGTTTTAGGTGTTTTTAACATTGTCTATATTTTATAAAAATTTTAAATCGATTGTTTTCGTCAATAACGTCAAAATATACAATGAGTACGCTGCGGGATCAAATCATTCCTATATATGTTAAAATCTTCCCGGCATTTTTTTTTTTTTACAAATTTTTTTTTTTGGCAAATAGCTGGCGTATAAACGTACATTTAAGCTTATACAATTTTTTATTTTTTTATATTTTTTGGAGGAAAAAAAATAATTTTAAAAAAAAAGAAAAAAAATTTTTTTTTTTTTTATAATTGAACAAAATCTTGTTCAAAAAATAATTTCTTAAATGGGTAATTATTTGTGAAGTGGGCAACTATTTTTTTCAAAGTCTCCGAACATTTTAATTTTTTTGTCAGGCTATACCCGCAGTTTTTCACGATTTTTAATAGATTTTTTCAGAATTTTAGTTGTGGGATGCAAAGATATAGCGATTGCTTATGTTTTGTTAAAGTTGGTTATAGCTAAATATTTGATGGGTCTAAAACTTAATAAAAATTTTCAAAAAATATGGTTTTTCCTTTCACCAGCAGAAAAACAGCTCGAATCATTTAATTACTTCACTTCCAGTTTGTCTACTAAAGACATTTTTAAATTAAACTTAACTTTTTCTTTAAAATTTAAAATAAATTGTTTTCAGATTATTAAGATATATAAAACAATGAACCTTATTTGGCTTATAAGTATTTGCTTACTAAACAGACAGACTATAGTCAACACAATATTTAGATTTCACATCACACTCGATTATTATCCATTGAAATGCGTCAACATTTTAAGAAAGCGGAAATCAAAATATTAAAACTGAAAGATCAATGCCACTCAAAAGATCTAAGGGAATGCCTAAGCGTAAATATTAATAAAGAAAACATTTCTAAATATATTGCTTAAATAAATATGTCATTAGTTTCTCAATAGTTATTTTATAAAGTCGGGCAGTACCGACTTAAACTTAACTTTATTAATACAACTACTTAATTGCCTTTAACTTTTGTTATTTTTTGTACAAACTCTTAAAGTCTAAAAATTATTTCAATTGTGTGACATTTTATATGACATACACACAGACTGGGGCCTAATTCAATTGTAATTATATTCACCCTCAACACCCACTTCAGCTAATCATAAGGCAGGACTTTTTCTTAATTTATTCCTGTAGGTTCGGTGCTACTTAAGGTGGCTTACAAATTTGATGGTTCAAGTGTTTCGATTAACCTGCTGCACACAAAACACAAATTACACCCCTGAATTCTTAATGTCAAAAGGTGAGACAGGTGGAAAGAAGAGGTTCAGTTGTAAAATAAATGTACATCGATTATGTGCCAGCCGTTTTGACCTTGTCCGCTTGAATATGGTTCTGCCTCATACATATTTACATACTTGCATTATGTAAAAAGTAAAAGTTGAGTTAATGGTCATTAACTTATACGATTGTTTGCCTACAAGTGGCGATTAAACTTGGCGACTTTTTGTTTGTTTAGTTGGGTAAGCAAATGTTTTTAGCACTACTCGATGCATAACTTAAATCTAAGGTGAGTTAATAGTAAAAGCTAATTGAACTTCTGTTATACAAGTCAGAGCAGTACCATAAGCAAGCACACGTGGGTAGTGTGAAAAGTAATAGCAAAAAATAGACTTAATTTAAAAATTCATTTAAGACAAAGATTAAATTTTATCAAAGTGCTCTTTGTGTGTCTTAGATTAAAGCAGCGTGGCGAACCGCACCTGACCGCATCAAAGGCTAGCCAGCGACTGAAGAGCTTTTTGCTCTCTTCTCCTCAGCTTCAGCATGCGTTCGGCTCGTATATGTGTAAATAGTGAAATGTCTTCGCCATCGCTGAATTAATGCTACAATTTATCACCACTTCCCCCCTTGCCACCATTTCAAAGCTGTCCAACTAAACTCATAAGCCAGGCTAAGCCCAAAAAGAAAAAAACTAAACCCAACCCTAAGCTAAATTTATGGGCCAATTTGATGTGTTGTCTGCAACGCATACACACAAATCCATGCTTATATTTAGACTTTCGCTTGAGTGCGGCCTAGAAAAGTGTGCATATCCCCTTACCCTTACAGTTTATCCGTCTATCTACCATTTCGGAACACTTTTAACGCGACCTTACCCACAAATCGCACTATTTAACCGCATCACTGACACACAGAGCAAAATAATCAATAGGCACACAAGCCAACATTTTCCTTTCATTTGCTGATTTCTGTCCACACGGCAAAATTGAAAATTTCATTTACACTTGACACACACGCACACACGAGGCTGCTGGTACCCCCTCACGTTTTTAGTATACGGTGTTTGTTTTTGTTTTTGTTTTCTTTTCTATTTTTTAAGCCCAATGGCACGTGGTTGGTTGCAAAACGGTAACAGTTCTCATGCCCGTGCGGAGGAGGAAATGAAAGACGAGAAAATAGACTGTCAAAGACTTTTGCATAAAATAGAAAAATTGAATAAAACGTGAATATGAGAGGATGAGTTGAATAGAAGGCTGCGGAAATGCAAAAATTATGCATAATCAAAATGCACTTTTCCGAGCTAACTTTATGAAGCTGATTTGGAACTTCTTTAGCAAGTTTAAGGTAATGTTTATTTACGAACTAGCTGTATACCCCGACGTCACACGAATCCTTTGAATTGTGAATTACAGAATTGAAATTACAGAAAATCGAAATAAAAATTAACATTTAAACACGTGCTTACTTTTTCGAAAACGCTTTTGATTTGGGAAAGTATAGTGGTGCCTACGGCCTATGCGCACAGCGCGCATTTGTTGTTTTGCTTTATATGTAGCATTCATCGCTGATGTTGGTAAAATTACCTTGAATATTGGATTGTAATTTCGTTCAATCGTTGTACATCTTATTGTTTTATAAGAAGGTCGAACTAGGAAATTCACCGTAAAGCAGCGTGCAGATCAAGTTTATTTCAAAATTTCGCTCAGGCAAACAGAAAGTCTTTTAAACGCTTGCTCTCCTGAGTAACTGGTATATCAATGTCGATTAGAGCCGACTTTAACTTACGCTCTCCTTATTTTTATTCATTTTCCGAGAGCCAGTTGATAAGAGCCACTTCCCTTACCGACTAAGTATTTGAATTTACTCATAGTAACTTTCAGTCAGGGCCGGCCAAATGGAGAAGACAGAAAAGTATGACTGCCCTGTAGTTCGGGAGGTCGCCGGCCGGCCGGAGAATGTCAGCCGGATTCTGGCTCCGGCTGCCGGCCCCCATACCAGCTCTCATACCAGATTTTATATGGACAAAAGTGTCCAACCGAGCGGAAGGCTGTTTGGGTAAGCCTTATGGCGGGCAGTATGGACTATACATAAACCAGGCGGTCTTATCACCCAAAAGACCAAAAGAAAAAAACATATTTCGTTTTTTCACTTTTATATATACATTTGTTTCTATACATTACCACCAACCACCGCAACATCACAACACATCTTTAGCATGTGTTGAAAGAACTCTGAAATTTTTTTTTTTTATAAACATACCTTTACTGGGATTTGAACTCGAGACCGTACGCTTCTCAGTCGAATGCTCTAGCTCAGTGCTACTGTTGCTACACAGAGAAAAAAAATGCAAAAGCTACACGAAAATGTTGGATTTCTACACGTTTCGACCGGGATTTTCAACCCATTACTTTTGTGTAGCTTTTCTGCACGCCGCATGTTGAAATGAAAAAGCTAAACGCGGCGTGCAGAAAAGCTACACGCGCCGTGTAGAATTTAGAAAGCCACACGCGCGTGCAAAAAACCTACACGTGGCGTATAGAACTCAGAAAGCCACACGCGCGTGCAGAAAACCTACACGCGCCGTGTAGAATTCAGAAAGCCACACTCGCGTTCAGAAAAGCTACACAAAAGTAGTGGGTTGAAAATCCCGGTCGAAACGTGTAGAAATCCTACATTTTCGTGTAGCTTTTTAATTTCTATTTTTTTTTACATATTTATATTTTTTTTACTTACTCAGGTAGATTTGAACTCCCGGCCCCTTAGACTGCAACACGATTGGAATAATGTTTTAGACGTCTCCGCCACGTAACGCGTGTAAGGCAAGGCCTCTAAGACATTACTTGTATTGAATCTGCTAAAGGCACAATCCTATATTTGCTTGATTGTAATTCTCAAGTTCTAATTCAACGCAATCGCTATTTATATAAAGGCAACAGAAATTTGCGCACGATTCGTGTAGATTTTCAACACGCAGCGTTTAGATTTTGTAAATCCAAACGTACATTTAGAAATCCCACACGTCACGTGTGACAACCAGCTTGCTAAACGAAAAATATAAGAATTCAGTACTGATGTGGAGCTACATTTTTCGTGTAGAATTTCCACACGCGCGTGTAGGATTTCAATATCCAAATGTAAATGTAGAAAACCTCAACGTTCGTGTGGTATTCAGATTGCTGCATGAAAAATTGTAGAATTATTTGGGGAAATGAGCTGATTTTCTAATGTCGTGTAGACTTTGCCTTTGCACACGCAGCATTTAACTTTTCTACATTTGCATTTAGATTTTTAATTTCTACACGTCGCGTGTAGCTTTTTCTGCACGTCGCGTGTGGCTTTCTGAATTCTACACGCAGCGTGTGCAATTTAACAGGGCGAAATACGTTGCGTTTAGGTTTGACGTTTCTACACGCGCCGTGTAGCCAATTTTGTTTTCTCTGTGTAAGGTCAAAATCCGAACTAAATGTGCTATATATATTTGAAATATTTTATAAAGTTCTCATTTAAAAATGTCTTACCATAAGCGTTATAAACTTAAGCGTTAAAAACTGCAATGTACCGAATGCTTAACGCAAAATGCACATAACCTCAAGAAATATTCCTTACTGACCGTCCTAGTCTCTGGCCGCTTGAATTGGGGGGATGGTGCTTCGGTCTGGGTGTCATAACCATATACAAATGCTATTCATCAGCTATGACCCTATAAAGCATCATACTTAAGAAAAAAAATTGTACGATGATATCTGTCCAAAAGATGCAATAAGTGCAAAGTGGATGATCATGTCATCATAGGTATATACGTTGAGAGAAGGTGTACCAACATAAAAAAATAGTATCCCGCAAAATTTAAAAGTTGGTCTTTTTTAACAAACCTTATTTTTCTCTCTGCCATTCCCATCATATGACGGTTCCAAATCATCCAAATCAGTAAAGGTCTTAATTTCTATCTTCGGGGATCAACAAAGGAAAAAATGTAGCCGTTTGTGGTGCAGCAGGAAGTGTGTTTGCCTTCTGTGCGGGAGGTTGAGGGTTCGATCCCGCCTAGGAACATCTAATAAAAAGTTTTTCGTTCTTCAAAAACTTTTAGACAACCGCGTTCTTACATTTTCTGTGTACACTTTGGTATTGCTGTACGCATCGGTCTGGCTGATGGTTATCCTTAACAGACAGACAAATCGCTTGGCGGATAGCTGACATTTCAAGTATAAGTTCTGATATTGCTGGGCGGATCGGTCAGTCCGATGTTTACCTGGCCTATGGCTGTTCCGAAAAAGCCTGGCGGATGGTTGGCATAATATGTATAACCTCTGGTATTGTTGATCCGATCGGCCTGTCCATTGGGTTACCCTTAGCTGAATGCCGGGTGGTAAGTGGTAATGACTGACCGCCTAAGCCTGACGATTTGACAATTTGTGCGAACGTCTGGCGTTGCTTTGCTGATCGGCCAGTCCAATGATTACCCCTTAGCAAACTGCCGGATGGTTGACTTAAATTGTATGAGCGTCTGGGGGTACTGTGCCAAACAGGTCACCGGATGCTTTGCTTTTGGCAGCACCCCACACAAAAAAACTACTGGGTGGCTCTCTCTGACAGTCATTGATGCATGACTTCAGCAAGCATTCGATTAATTTTCGATTACACTGATAGCTTGCACTGAGCTCCGACGAAAGCTTTAAGCTTTCTCAATTATGCAGCCTCAGCCTAAAAGCTTTAGCATTTCTGGCCCACCATAGATCATGAAGCAGAAGGTATATTAATTGATTCACAAGCTAAAATATAAGTGAAAGAAGACTTTCAGCCTTGTTATCAAATTTGTGATTGAATGAATTCAGATCTAGTTTGGTCTGACGGTTAAATGGGGAGGACAGAATGATATGCTTGTGTTGGTGAGCACGAAATCTTCAGCCAAATGTCTTGCTATTCTGTTCTCACCGATTCCCACAACCATAAGTTAGACTCGCGTCTGTGTTTGAACTACGACTGACTTCGGTCACCGGTGGCTAAATGCTGGGCGGCCTTGCTCTAATTCGTAATTTTATTTAGAAATAAAACTTCTTCAAAGTCATTTTGGTTTTGAACTGCCCTCCAATGTCAACACATAATTTGAATTTCCTCAACATAAACTCAGTCGACTAATTTTAATTTAATTAAATTACCTTCAAACAACATTTTCCTTCCGGTATTCTTCACACACGAATTTCCAGCATTTTAAATTGTAACCATCTTCTTCCTCTCTTTTTCCTCCTACCTCCCCCTCCCTAACCACCCTTTATCATTTATGCATCATGCCCGTAATATTTTGATTATATGACAGACCACACAAATCTTAATGTGTGTTAACTTGTTAACAGAGAACTAACCCAAAGAGCTTCGCTCTCTTCGCTTAAGTGCAGCAAAGAGCACCAGAGAAAAACAGCTGAGTGCAGTTCAAAAAGAGAAAATGCAGCAGGAAAAACTCTGACTGCACAAAGCTGCATATTGAACTTCTCTAGAGTCCACCGGCCGGGTTAGTCTGCCGCGCGACTCATAGACAAGCGCACTCAAAGCTCGGAAAAATTTTAGTTTAGTTTCTTTCAAAGACAAAAAAAAATGCCAAAAATATATCCATAAATATAAAGTCAAATCAATTGATTAGACTGAGAGTGCAGTTAAAGCTGACTTGTGTGCTTTGTTCAAGACGAGCAAACGAACTAAAGGCGGGGGAAGCGAAATCAGAAGGTGAAATTTCGAGGACTCGCTTTCTTTGTTCTAACCAGACGCGGTCATTAACCCACCGAATGATACAGTTTTGAAATTAGTTTTAACAAAATAAAAATTTGTTGATACCAGGATGCCTCAACAAGCGCAACTGAAACATATCCATGGTCACGGTCGTTTACCCAGAGTGATCAACACAGATAGTAGCAGGTAAACATACAGGGCGTATGAGTGATGCATAGAATTGGGCAAATTTGGGGATATCGTTAAATTAACAATTTTAAGTCTTAGACGTAAGAATAAGTGTCAACAATTTGCAACCACAAATAAGCATATGTGGCAAAGAAAAAGTATACATGTCAGATATGTAAATTCTTGATCCAAGAACAAATTTCTTCATTCAAGTATTATTATTTTGCAATTATATGTAATTACGGGGGCGGGAGGGGCGTGGCCAAAGTTGGAGCAAACTGATCTGGAAAGATAAAAAAGAAGCATTGTCCCTTACATATCGACACCCCTACTCTGCATCCTGAGACGACGCGTTACATACAGACAGACGGACGGACGGACAGACGGACAGACGGACAGGGCTAAACGACCGGCTATTGATGCTGATCAGAATATATATTTATAAGTTGAGATGTTCCCTTCTCCTATTACATACATAAACTTAATTATACACAAATGCGTTCTAAAAAGCAAAATTTTCCTACTTTTACACCCATTCCGTTCTCCATTCTCCGCTCTTAAGACATATGTTCTAATCCTACAAACAAATTAAAAAACTCGTTTTTATAAAGAGATACAGGAAAAAATATGGATACCTCAACAATCATTTTTAATTTTACTATGCCCATTTTGTATTAAAATCAATTAATACCTTGAAATAACTTAAAACATATAACCACCAAACTATGTAACTTTTCTTTGCGCTATTCATATGAATAAGAGTGGGAATTCAATTTGAGAATTACAAGTGATCTCATACTTTAGGCAGATTCAAGACTTAATATTAAATATGTGGCAAAGAAAAAATGTCGCGATAAAGGAGTTGTACCCAAAATTATACGACACCATGAAATTAATTTTAGTTTCGACCCTCGTAGGAGAATGGGAAAGCATAATACAACGAAATCAAGTATGCAGAATGAAAGCTTAATGAATTCTGCTAAAAATCTGATATTCGTCTCTCTGATTGCATCTCGCGTTTTCAAGTAGCAGTTAAAAAAGCAAAAAGTTAGATTTTTGTCATGTCTGCAATTGTATCAAAATTATACGACACATGGCAATTTGTTGGATTTAGTTAACATTTTACTCCTAGAATGGTATATAAACACTATTTAATAAATAATAGAGCACCCTTGAGCCTTTGCTACCTCGAAAAGTCTCTTAGGCATTGAATTCACCAAATTTGTAAGTAAATTTTGGTCTAAAAGAGACCATTGGGCCAAAATTTCGCTTTTGAGGCTTTCGACATTCTCAAATTTGTTGTTATTGGCGTAAACACGCCTGGCTAAGATACCTACAATGTTCTCGATTGGGTTTAGGTCAGGGGAGCGTGCTGGCCAATCCAAAACATTTATATGGTGATCACTTATAAAGCGCTGGGTCTCTCTACTCTTGTGAATAGATGCATTATCTTGCGGAAAAACAATATCTCTTTCCATATTTTTTTCAAAAAATGGCAGAATAAGATCCTCCAATACTTTTTGTATTCTCCACTGTTCATCCTGCAGCTTGTGAAGCACAGATCAAGCGTTCCAGACGCATGAAAGGCTCCCCAACCTATTGCGGATCCGCCTCCGTAATTGCGTTTGGAAAACATAAGTGGATCCTTACGCAAATCTGTCCAATAGTGCCGAAACCCATCTGGGCCGTCAGGACAAAATTTTTTTCATCAAAAAATATTATCTAAATGATAAATATTGAACAAAGCTGTTTAAACAAAATAAAGCTAAAATTTTATACCGAGGCCCAGTTTCTCTCCAAGTTTTATTTCCACAAATTGAAGTCGTGCTGTTTTGTGGTGCGGCTTTAAGAACGGAAACTTTTTTTAAGACTCCTCTGACAATGCACTCCGATGATTGCAGCGTCCGCCAAACAATCATCCGTGACACAGGCGTACTGCAACATGCGGCAAGTGTGGAGCACAAAGCTATCGAATTGCTAGCTTTAAGTATTATGCGACTTTTTCGCGGTCAAACAACTTGGGTTTTCTTCCAGAGCTATGCTTCACACCATATTCATCCGGATTGTTCAAAAATTTTGTGATAACACATCGTGTTCGACCGATTTTCCGCGATATTTCGCTTACATTAAAGCCAACATCTTTGTAGGCTCTTATCCTTCCCTTTTCCTCGTCGGATAACAAACGCCCACGCGGCATTTTATTACAAATTCATTAAATTGTTAGCAGATATATAAAAAATTTTTTTGAAACCAAATCTTTATCTCCAGCCGCAATATTTTAAATATGTCGTATAATTTTGATACACTTGCAGACATGACAAAAATCGAACTTTTTTGCTTTTTTAACTGCTACTTGAAAACGCGAGATGCAATCAGAGATACGAATATCAGATTTTAAGCAGAATTCATTAAGCTTTCATTCTGCATACTTGATTTCGTTGTATTATGCTTTCCCATTCTCCTACGAGGGTCGAAACTAAAATTTTCATGGTGTCGTATAATTTTGGGCAGGAGTGTAGTGGGCGGCATGTAATGTCGGGTAAAAATGCAACGTTTGGCATCTCAAGGTTGCTTTAATGAATAGGTATAATGAAAAGGGGAAAATGAAATTTAATTTAACATCTTTAAACCCACACGGCGCCAGTATTAAACCTTAAATTTTCGAGTTTTGGTTTTGTCATGGTAACTAGAAATGATGAAGAATTTTTGCGCATTGAGGAACAGAACATTTTCAAAAAAAATATTTTTCATATAAGCAACATTCAGTCTAGTGTACACTTTATATTTACGAATTCTATATATTACGCTGAATCAAAAGGCAAACAGCGAAACTACAGAGAGAAATATTGACGTTCTAAAATCACTGACCATTTGATTTCACTTCAGCGACCAGAAATAATTTGAAAAGCTTGCTATATTTCCAGCTGCAAAAGTTCGTTTTTGTAATGCTGTGTTATCGGACAAATCTTTCACATTCTTATTTTTTAGAACGGTTTTTCTTAAACTTTTTATATCATATTTTTCGAAGTTCTATAAATTTTTATTTTTATTAGAAATTTTTTTTAAACACCAGGACAAAATTAAAAACATGCCGATTTTCTTAGTACGTAGTTTTTCTGGTGTCCGTTTATATATATTGGAAAATGGGAAAGTTTTACAATTATAGCATCTGGATAAATTTTTATAATTTTTAAACCGAACCCACTATTGACTATTTTTGCTCGGTTCAGGTTGAGAGTTCGGGCGGAAAAAATTTATTCGCTCAGTTTAGGTCCAGGTTCCGGACTTCCCAAAATCCCGGAGTTGCCTACATAAGGCAACAGCAAATTATATGCGAACTCTCTCTCTTTCTTTCCGAAGATTTGTTGTTGGCGGCGCGAACAACCCGCGGCCATCTGGCTTCGTAGAGCAAAATCCTTTCTCTGAGCAACGGCTTTGTTGTTGGCTGCCTGCGCACAAACACACAAAAAAATTGGGTTTCTCATTTTATTTCTTGTAGTTGTTTTTGCTTGAGATATATTTTGTGCATTTGTATTTTTTTCTCACTGCCGTAAGCTCATTCTGGGCTAAGGCAACAGTCTTGACACTGGACTTCATCATCTTGATGCTCGATGAGTGCCCAAATGCTAAGTGCATATAGCTACGTTAATTACTTAACTTTGGTCGCACTTCAAAACGAGTTTCGAGACTCGGAGTTCAAGTCTCACAAAAGATAAAGTAAAAAAAACTACTAAAACAAGACAAAGAAGGTCCTCATCAGGTCCAAAAGCAAGGGACGAAGAGTTCTTGAAATTAGAAAATAGGTCTCAAACGATCCCGTCGCACAGTGGTCCCAATACCAAAAAAGCTGGCCAAAAGTCGAAAAAGGTATTTTATTGCTGATTACAAATTCGAACTTCAAATTCAGAAAAACAAAAAGGCGGATCTAATATGACGGAAAATTTCTACAAAAACGTATTTGATTTGGCTGAAAGTCTGTAATCGGGGGTTTTCGGGGTCGCTGATTACGAATTCGAAGACAAAATACAGAAAAACAATATGGCGGACAATTTCTTGAAAAACGATTGGCGTGTGTGCTTTAAATTTTTCGCACAAGAGAAAGGGACCTACAGCAAAGTTTGAGAATTTGCTTTTTCATGGCTAGATTACTTCACAGCTGGCGCCAATAGCTGGTGAAGGTGACCGTATGTGTAAAAGTTTTTTTTTCTAAAGTAAAGTTCTAAAGAAAGAAAAAACTTTTTTTATTAGATGTTCCGAGGCGGGATCGAACACACGACCTACCCACCAGAAGTAATTTCCAAGCAACTGTACGTTATTTTAAACTTACTCTGCATAAAATTTCAATTGCTGTTTAAATTTTTGCTCAAATTCTCACACAATAGAGATCAAAATAAGCAGACATTTGTACATGCAAATATCCTAAGTATAGCTCAACCCACAAATGGAATGACAATCATCATCATAATACAGATGCCTAAGTTTATAATCTCGCAAAAAAAAAAAAAAGAAATAATCAGAAAAAACGACAGAGAAAATATACTATTACCCAATTAAGTGACAATAGAGACACACGCACAGAGTTATATAGTCAACAATTTGCTGATAAGAACACGAAACAGACTTTAAGGCGGGGAATTGCATTCAAATGGGAATGCGAAATAGATCATTAATGCAGGGATTTAATGATTTACTTTCTATTTGTACTATTTTTATGTGCTTTTGTTTGGACTGGGTCAACAACATGTCAAGTGCAAGAAAGTCTTCTTTGTTGTCATCCAGCAGACGGTTTGTTTATTGTGTGCGGGGACTGTGATAAGAAGGAGGGACGTTCGATGGTACACACCAGAAGCCACAAAAAACTTCTCTTGCATTTGACAACTCCCCTGTGCAGCAGGAGTTTTCTGCAAAGTTCTCAGTTTCTCTCTCTCTCTCTCTCTCTCTCTGTTTCAGTTCTCATTTCTGTTTTGCTTGGCTCATTCTCCACTTTTTACGTACGGGGACATTGCTCCCATTTGGTCCTCAATTCTGTTTGTAATGTGTGTCATTTCCTGTCTACAGCGAATGACACGCGCCGTATTACCTCAGGCCTTAGTTCGCACCTGTTTTGTAAATATGTTGCACGTTTTACTATTTACTGCTTAATTTTGCCGGTGTTAATTGCAAAAATTCGCCAAAACTTGTTAAAAGGTTAACTGCTTTGACCATAAATACTCGCAGTTAGTTTATGGTTTTTGCTTTTTTTTTTTTTTGCTGTCATTTCCATTTGAGTCTCAGATGTCCTTAAGCGATAAAAAATGCTCTCGTCCCTGAAAGACAATAAAAACTGAAAGCAACTATGACATCAGCCGCAGAAGCAGCAGCAGCAGCGACACCCGCACATATTTCTCCATTTTCACACAACTTGGCTGGGCTATAATGGTACACATCAGTCCTAACTGGCGGAGTCAAATTATGGACTATTTTTTGATAAATTTATTAACGCCTTTGACCTTGGCCAAGACTGCGTGAGCTCATCAAAATCAAATTGAAATTTAGTCAGAAATGAATCAAAGATTTACTTTAAACAAGATTTGTGGAAGATTTAATGAGGCTCCAAATACTCATTTTGAAAAGTATCCGAAAGAAACCGATTCAAAACCATCTTATTTTAAAGTTAAACATTGTGGAGCTCAAAAAAGTTGATCGCGTTGAGACAAAAAAAATCTGAAAGAGTACGATGGTAGTATAAAAACCCTGTCTGGGTTTGGTCTGATTAGCTGCCGTGTTCTTTTTATTGCACTTTGAACTTTTCAGCTTTAGAGTAGAATTTACGATTTCATATCACGTAAACTATTTTAAATTTGGCTTTTTTTTCAAAAAAGTAATGTTGCACTTGGCTTGGTCTACAAAAAAAATACATCTTCATACTCAAAATTACAAGAATTGAAAAAGAAAACAAGTTTTGACCACTTTTTTACAGATTTTCAACATCATCTTGCAACCCGATAAAATTAGGACAAGTAATACAGTAAATAGTTTTAGCTTAGACCAAAATAAACAAACCAAGGCTGCAAACCTCTAAAATCTTTCAAAAGGTTCGGTCCGGGGCTCGAACCCTTTGTATAGTCTAAAGTTCGGTTCGCGGACGGGTTGGAACCCCTGAACCCAAGGTTTTGGTTCGAGCCTCGGTTCGCTTGATCATAAAAGAATAGTTTCTGATTTATAAAGTTTTTAGTTGTCAAATTCATTAGCTGACATTTACAACATTTAAGAAAACTGCTTGTTTAAAAGGAGCTGTTATTAAAGGTGTACTAGCTCTTAGATCAGAAAGATCAAATTCATGTGTGGAAATCGGCCGTTCAAGTCCGGTCAGTACTCGTTTTTTTGACCTTTCCAAAATTTTAAAACATTTGTCGATGTATGTTCTCTTTGACTATTTTCGAAGGAATCTATAACATCATTTTCAGATTTGAAATCTTATATGTGTTTATTGCTTTCATAAACTTCTATTCTTCACAATCAGAAGTTGAGTTGAATTTGGAAAACTCTCATTCAGAATTTGTTCTTGAACAAAGTCTGAAGTCATGTGAATCTCGGGTTTAAGAGCAATGCAGACAATTTTGGTAATGAGCTCATATTAGAAGAACGTTTATCGAAGCACTTAGATAGTTATAAACAATGGTTTGCTAAAGAACAATTGCTCGACATGAAAATCAAGCGTAATAAAAATCACTTGGTAGTAATTGTGAATCCTGCCGCTTTAAAAAAAATTTAAAAAAGAACTCTGAATGCAAAAGTCTTTAAGAGTTAGTAAGCGTTCGCACATTTTTTCACATATTTTAGCACTGTTTTTTATTTTTTACTTTGTATAAAATTTTAAATTTTCTATATGCAATAGATTTCTTATAGTGTGAGTACGGAGTTTATTACAAAGAGTGCGAGCCTTACTAATGTCAAACTAAACTTTCTTCAAAAAATTGTTAATAGCTAATTTCAGAGTGTGTAATTATAGTCCTGATCTTTATTTAAATAAGCAACTTTCATCAACATTACAGTTTTCATAGTTGTGTTTTTGCTTTTTTTGCAACCAATAAAGGATATAGGATTGGAGAACTTCTTGAATGAAACAAGTCAGGTCACAAGGAATTTCTATATTTCCCTGTATGTGTCGTTGGTGAATTTGGTGAGCCGAAACTAACTTTACGAAAAAGTTCGGGTTAAGGTTCGAGAAGGAAAAATATTAGGGGGTTTGGTTCATGGTCCGGTTTGTCGGAAGCAGTACTTTAAAAACTTGAACAAAAAAAAAAAAACGAGAAAGGCAAAGCTAACTTCGTCTGTACGAAGTTTTGATACACTGAAACAGCTTGTTAACGGTTAGAGACTTGACCAAACTCGCAGATCAGTAAAAACATTACATATTACCCATGACCGTGTTTGAGAGCATAATATTGAGAACAAAACAGTTTTTCTTACTAAAAACCATTTTCCGAACGAACATTTGTATGGCAGCTACAAGAAGTAGTCACCGATCCGGTGGGTCCGACAATAGCAGCGGCAAAAAGAGACGTGAAAGTTTCAGAAGCAAAACTGGGACAGTCGCGTAGAAACAGACAACGACAGAAGGACGACAAAGCTTAATCGACTCAGCTCGTCATGCTGACTAAAATATCTTTTATAATACATTTTCAAGTGTGTAATAAAATTTTTTTTAGGTAGGGGAAAGTGGGGGTTGTGATCAATTTTGTTTTTCGAACAAACTCGTTTTTATTTTATAAAAAGATGCACAAAACATTTCCTCATCACTAAAATAAAAAAAAAATTTGTTAGGTTGATTTTGGAAAATGATTTTTTACTTTTGAAAATTTGTGGGGGGTTGTGGAGCCACCCACAAAAGTTCAAAATCGTTTTTAAGCCATATACAAAAAAAATTAACAACTTTTCCCATATACTGAATTACGAAATATCAATGAAGAGTGCAAATTGATTGACGGCATCAGGCTTGTTTTCTTTTATATACGAGCACTTTTTGCTTGTGGCTGTTCTTTTGTTTGCCTTTTTCAATGTTTTTTTTACTTCTTTGGAGAGTTTTTCCTCTGCTTTATTGCGCGTCATTGCAATATTCTCTTTGAAAGTCAAAACCGACCTTTTTTCAAAGTGGCTCACAACCCCCCATATATCACTTTTTTTTGGTGACGTCACATAACCAAATAGAAATTGTTACAAAAAAAAACATATTTCTATCAAAAAGGCAATTGACCAAAGATATTTCCCTCATACTTACTTTTGTCATTACGAAAAAAATTTTGTATAATATTCACAAGTCAAAAATGAAAAAAAAACTTTTTTTTTTTTAAAAAGTGGAGTTCGGTTCACGAACTTAAAGAAGGTGTAGACTGATAGGTTGCTTTGCAAAAGTTAGGTAATAAGAAGGGAGACACACGATATAAACAAAAGTTTAAATTTATTTTTTGTGGCCAATATTCGAGTGGCTCCACAACCCCAACAGCCAAAACCCCCATTCTCCCCTATAATTTTTAAGTTATGGTTTTTTCTATATTATAAATTTAAAACCAAAAATTTTATTTTTCGAGTTGTGGAGGACCAATCGAATCAACTTGGTATGTTCCAACCGTTTGTTTATTTGGACACTAAAGCTATGTTTTAATCCTTTTTAAGGCAAAGTTGGAAAAACAATACAAAATGAGAGAAAAACATGATGATTTTACGACATTTTTGCAATTTTGAGTATAAAGATGTGACTTTTTTGAATTTATTAGAAATGTTTTGTAAGCTAAGACTTGAGCAACAACTTCCTCTAAGACGTCGCAGCGAAACTCCAAATAGATTACGAGATATCAATTGCAAATCCCAATCAGAATCTAAAAACTTCCAAGTGCTTTCATAATTTTTGGGATCCTTTAAAACCATAGTTTGGACCTTCTGAATTGTTTGGGAAAATAACCATGAACCAACAATTTTCAAGTTCTTCGAAGCCCTGTCTACCTTTGGTATTCCAGCATAGTACGTTCGACTTTGCATGATGACGTTGAGAAGTACGCAAAGCTCCGTCAAAATAGGAAAGAACCTCTCTGAACCATTCGATACTAAAAGAGGTTTTAGGCAGGGCGATACCTTATCGTGTGACTTCTTTAATCTACTGATGGAATATATACTACGCCAGTGTCCACATGCCAACAGAACGGGCGCCTTTATTCATAAAGATCTAATGCTACTAGCATATGCCGATGATATTGACATTATCGGCAAAACCGAACGGGCGGTAAGCAGGGCGTTTTCAGAGATTGAGAGGCAGTCTGAACTAATGGGTTTAGCGGTAAACGAGGACAAGACGAAATACCTAGTATCCGCGGACAGAAAGTCCTTGCGTCTTGGACAATCTGTTACAAAGGGAGAGTATAACTTTAAAGTTGTAGAGGATTTTGTCTACCTCGGAACGACGATAACCAGCGACAACAACATCAGCCTGGAAATCCGACGAAGAATCACTCTTGCAAACCGATGCTACTACGGGCTAAGTAGGGAGTTCAAGAGCAGAGACCTCACGCGAAGAACAAAAATAGCCCTATACAAGTCGCTTATCATCCCAGTCCTGCAATACGGCGCGGAAGCATGGACAATGACAGCAACGGATGAAACGGCGATTGGCGTGTTCGAACGAAAAATTCTTCGGAGGATTTATGGACCTTTAAAAGTTGGCGATGATTACCGCATTCGAAAGAATACCGAACTGTATGAGCTCTATGGGGACACCTGTCTGGTCAAGCGCATAAAGCAACAGCGGCTGCGCTGGTTAGGACATGTCACCAGAATGGACGAAGAAGCTCCAGACTATGGAGGAAGAGGCAAGCAGGGGAGACCTCCACTAAGATGGGACGACCAGGTGCGTGCAGACATTGCCAAGCTTGGTGTGACCAACTGGTGCCAGCTCGCACGGAACAGAAGCGACTGGAGAGCATTAATCATCAAGAGGCCCAGACCGTCAAACGGTTGTGAAGGCAAATAAAGAAGTATTTAGAAAATAAAACATTTTGGAAGATAAAATAACATGTTAGGTTGTTTTTCGAAAACTTTACAAAACATTTTTGGTCGTAAGATGGTTAACGCAAATGTCCATGATTAGACCTCGATCTGACATCAAAATAATGTTGGGGGTTGGTCTTAACCTAAGCTGGAACCCGGAAAGTTATCAGAGAATTGCTGATAGATGGCTATTGTTGCTGGCGGATGTGGTTGTATAATCTCTGGTATTGTTGTGCAGATCGGACTGCCCGATGGTTACCCTTAGCAGACTGCCGAATGGTTGACCATATTTGTATGAGTTTGTTTCATTGTGTAAATTCCGTATTAGTACTAAGAAAATTGTGAATAATTGGAAAAACTAAATTTGTTTGGATTAATGTCTATACTAAAGGTCTCTTTGTTGTAAAATAATGTAAAAGTTTCGTACTTAAAATTTTACGTCTGCCTTCTTTTCCAAATTATTTGTATGAAACTTTCACATTAATTCTCATTACTTTACAACTCCGTAGTGCCGTATGGTGCTCAAGTGTGAATTATAAATTAGTTAAATAGTGTTATCTAAAACAATAAAATAGGACACCCTTAAAAACCCAAGATAGCCTATACAATATCTCAACGCTTGTCACTAATTAAAGAAACATTGTGCAATTTAATTTTTATCAACGATTTGTGCGCTTTTATAAATCATGTGCTAACAAACACGTTTTTCTGACAATCAGCCAAATTAACTTAAATAATTAACCAAGAAAATAGCCATAAACTGTAACAAATTGCCTTAATATAACTGTGCCATGCCACATGGAACTGGTTCTCCAAACATTTATACTAGTTAAAAACTCATTAGATGTTTCATAAAATCATTTCCGAAATTTTTTTGCAATTCCATAAAGAAATCAACCATGGCTAGCTTATACTGTTGGCAAACGCTTATCAAGTGGCTGTTCAAGTTTTTTAAGAATGACGCGCTTTGACGGGCGAAACAATCAATGATAGTTATCTTACAACGTTGTTATCGACTAAAGTGTTGCTTTATTATGACAATATAATAAAGTTCTCAAGTGGTTTTTTAGAGATAATTCAAGCAAATAGACCACAAAAATTGGCATTGAAATAAGACAAAATCTTATTTATGACACAATTCCCCTCCCTCAAGTCAAGACAATGATTAATTTGAAACGTTTTTCATTTTTTGAAGTGTTTAAAGAGAGATTAGATGGAAGATGTGAACAAACAAAAGTTGACGTCAGGGAAATTAAATAGATATTACATGAAATACTTATGGAAAAATTAAATATTGAGAGGTACTAGAAGGAGACCTTTTTATGACTGAAAGACATTTTCTAAAGATTGTTCTAGACAGTACGAAGAAGTACGTTAAGCCGCCTCTTTAAAATGAAAGCTGAAACAGTTAAAAATAATTTAGTTGAATAATCCCATACCATCTGGCTCCGAACATCTTACTCTGAACTCTTATGCGAAGAAGATATTTACAGTCATATTCAGTGTGCTAAGGTCAGTGCTTTGTCGCAGCCAGATAAATTGGGGAATCCTACGGAGACTTGATCCCACGAGCTCGACCTTTTCTAAGCAAATGTCATGTCAACTCGACTCCGGCCCTTGTTGCTCGTTGATTTTGACGCGAGGTTTTGCTGATGGCTGATAGTAGAGTGGGCTAAGGCGTCGTGTGTTCAGTCTTGTAAATGGTATCTGAAAATGAATTTAATGTTGGTCGGTCGTGTCCCCTCTCCCATATAAGAATACTCTATCTATATCTAAGAAGATCTATGCTTGAAATCGAGACTTTTATGCTTATAACCAAGAAGATCTATGCTTGTTATGAATCTGACTTAATTTTAAACCAAGAATTTCAATCTCAAAAATTCATGCTTGATTTCAGTATTTATGGCTTGGATCCAAGAATATTCCGTTTTACCGATTTACTTTTCAAAACTGCTTGATATCAAGCACGATCAGCCTGGTTTTTTCTCTGAGTGTAGTATTCTTGGTAGTCACATTCTTTCACGGGGATGTTTCCCGGAAAGTGTCTAAGAAGAGAAGTACTCTTAGGCATCGGTAGACTTTTTGTGCGAGATGTTGCATTCCGGACTTATCTTGGCCAGAACTCTATGTAATCTTGCTCCATCTCTCTTTTCTTCAATCCACCAAAGGATAGTTTAATAGATCACGTTTGCTTCCACCACCCACTCCTCCCACTATAAAAAAAAAAGTTTAATAACTTCCACAATTTTCTAGATTTTGATCTCAAATTTTAAACTTACATTTATATTCGCAATATCTATATTTCCCTCAAATTTTCATAAAGATCGGATAATAAATAGTCGTGTTAAAAAATGTTGCATATTTTTCGGCATTCACCCATCAG
Organism: Lordiphosa stackelbergi; assembly: GCA_018904235.1. NCBI lineage: Eukaryota > Metazoa > Arthropoda > Insecta > Diptera > Drosophilidae > Lordiphosa > Lordiphosa stackelbergi. Next base: position 177,899 of record JAEIFU010000173.1, on the reverse strand, counting down.
GAACACAGGAAGGCTATAAAACATTAATAAAACATTTAGATCTTTTAATTTCATCTTCTTGAGATCTTAAAATTAAATAGCATTTAGATGTGAAAATGGTTTAAAAAAAATAGAAAAATAGCCTTCATTAATTAATCATTGATTCCTAGAAAAACAATAATATACTAAAGTGTTAAATATTGGTTAATTCTCACCGCAAGTAAATAGATTTATTAACAAATAAAAACACTTTAAATTAAGACCTGCTAATGCTGCTGCATAACCTGTTTTTAGATCAATGTACTTCACCGAAAAAGTCACAAAAACCAAAAAACAAACAAATTGATTAATCCAGATTTTTATTTGTTGTGCGCTTTTTTTTTATCTTGAAGTTGTCTGATTCAGAAATCCGATTCCCAAAGTGTTACAAACAACTCTACCCCTTGAAAAGACATCATGAAAATACAAAATTATCAATCAGGTGCCGAGTTGAGGTAAGGCAAGACGACAAAACTCGCAACGTTTGGCTCTTTCCAGTTTGAGCCGGTAAAATGTTACCTGGCTGCACGCTAGACACAAATAAAACTACTTCAGCTCATTGCAAATTAAATTTAAATAAATACTAACGAAACGCGTAACACTTAAATACTTTTTCCAGTTGTTGATTTTGCTTTTGATTCTTTGAGCTTGCTAAAACAGCTGTTTACCGATTCAGAGCGGTAAATGCTGTTTGTTTTTTATGTATAATGTATTTTTTCTTTTGTCTTAATCTGATATATATATTGCAGTATTATTAGTATATGAATTTGATGGGCAGAGAGAACCAAAAAAAAAAGAATTGTCGCTGTGTTTGTTTTTGAAATCATGTAGAAAACGTGAGCAAAAATGATTCGATACTAGTTTGATGTGGTCTGAAGGCGATCAGTGCAGAACAGGTTGCGAAAAAAACAAGCCAAGCGAAAAGGGTAATCAGGACTTCTGGTTAAGAAGTCGGAATTGAGAACATTATTTTGGGCTACTTGGTTTACAGCAGCCAGTCAATAAAATCAGTTTTTAGCGGTATCCAATGATGGTAACCACGTATAAAGTTATTAAATCATTAAAATATTGTTTAGTTAACTCATCCAACTGACAAACGTCAATCTCATGTCTTTAAAAATTACCATTGATAATGCGAGCCGTAATGACTTCTGATACTTCCTGAATATGGGTGACCATTGAAAATTTGATCAACAGAATTAGCTAATCATTTACCTAGAGCTTTCTTCCTATAGCCTATGCATCCAACAAAAATCATGAGCATATGAATTCCTCATGGTTTTACCATTATATTAGATATTTCCGAGTTAGCATCCGACGCAGATACCATTTCACGTGCTTTAAAGTCTGTGACTTGCAATTTTGGCACAATGTAGAGTGGTATAAATCGTGTCTAAATTACTGGCAGGACGATCAATAAAAGAAAGAAACATAATCTGAGAAGTTGAAAAATGCACATTACATTTGCTTAGCGTTCAAGATAGCCATTTCATCCTGGCAATGATGAAGTTTTTTTCCACTTACCGAAACCACAAAGAATCAACTGCATTAAATTTTTTTCTATTAGTGCAAAATCACCATGCAGATTTTCGACTTGAACCTTGCTGTATCCAGGCACAACTGATTTCTCTAAAAGAGGTACATGTGATATCGCTGAAAACTCTTTAGCACTTAGTTTAAATGTACCAAAAATTTATAGATATTATAGATGACGCATGTGACGCAAAAACTATTGTTCTTGGGAGCTTACATTTGATCCCAAAAAAAAACTGCGTATGAGATGCGGTATCTATAAATGTAGTGTCTTTGGTTGTACACTTTTGTATGCGTTCATCGTAAATAACAGCTTCTTTTGGGTAACAATCTTAATTATTCCCATAACATGGAGAGTTTTATTACCATCAAGAGTTCGGACATTTATATCCGAATTGTCTCCAACATATTGTAATAGCGCACCTGACTCTGAGGATATGTGGTTGCGGACGGTAAACTGCTGTAATTTCATAATCAACTATATCACTGTACGAAGCTGCAAGTCCCGAGCTCTACAAAACATTTACGGGGGTGCCACAGAAATCTCTAGAGATTTTGCCGACGGTTGGTTTGTAAATCTCTCGAAAAATTCGTTGGTGCCACAGAACTTCTAGAGATTTCATTTTCTAATTAGAAAATCTAGTTGGAACACCAGATGTTCCTATTGATGTTCCATCTCTAAAAACAGGGCTGTATCTCTCGCCAAAAAATTTCCCGTTTTTTTGGATGTGGGTTAATTTAATGATTAACTGAAATTTTTTGATTGTGTTATATGTTTTATGATGCATTTTTAAATAATAATTCAATTTTAAGTCGCATTCTCCACCAATATAATGCAAAATTTAAAAATTTGTTGGCGCCAAACATAAGGTATTAGTTTCCAGCCCTTAATCCGCTAGCTCTTAGCCCGCTAGCTGTAGAGGGCGCCACTTCGACAAAAGGCGCTAGTGAGAAAAGAGCTTTGCAAAATAAATGAAACCAACCAATAGAAATTTCTGTGGCACCAAAGAATTGGAATTCGGTTGGAATTTGGTTGGAAGAGGTTTCTGTGGCACCCCCGTTAATAGTCTTTTGGATCCATATCTTTTATGAAGAAATACAGAAAGCCCTAGTAGTAGCTGTAACCAGAGATTAAAACCGAAACAAATAACGGTTTGGTTTACGGTTACTGTTTTGTCCGATCGTTTTTTTCCGGTTACGGTTATATTACGGATGTGGAATATCGGTTACGGTACTGGTTACGGTTATTCACCTAATTCTGTTTCGGGTTTTATTTACGGTTACGGTTGTAAGTATGAAATATAAATTTTACAATTCATGCAGACAAAACGGGACTACTTGAATACAAACGCTCAACACTTATTTGTGTGGGGTGGTTCTGCTAGCAAAACTTTTGATAATTTTAAAAGATCTGGAAATATTGTTTCATTTTTTCTAACCGTTCCAATATGTGTCCTCTGTCAAGACATATTTTTAATGAAGATGTCAGATTGTTTTTAATTGGAACTGCTAGAAATTTCTGCTCGGCAGTTAAAGACACATTATATCTCGATCTGAAAAATATTTCACATAGGTAAGCATCATATATAGTTTGGTCAATTCTGAGCTGTTTTTGATTTCAAATTAACATTGAATCCAGACAGAACCTAAGGTTACGGAAAAAAATCAGAATTAGCTGATGCTAAATTTGAGCCGAAGTCGTACATTTTGGATCGGCTAAACTAGCCAACAACCAGTGTAATATCACATACATATGTATATGGAAAGATGAGGAGGGTAAAGATTTTGGTTAGCTGCACTCACTCTTTCTCGTTCGCTCTCTTTTCTTTGTGGCCGTGAGCAATAGTGCGGCGCAATCTTTGCATGTAAAATGTTCATTGTGCATACATAAAATTTACTTCAGAGCCGGCCATGCATAACTCAGTTTTAGAGAGACGGGCATATTTTACTGTCCTCTCCATTTGGCTTGCACAGGTCTAGACCAGAGCCAGCCAGCCAGCCATAGCCACCAGGGGCCGAAGTCACTCATGTTTTTATATAAACGCGAGCCGAACTTATGGTTGTGTGAATCGGTGAACACTGAATTGCATGAAAGTTGTAGGCTGTAGTCTGGAGAGAGCTCTCTTGCTCACTAACACAAGCACACGTCTCTGTCCTTTACATTATTCCGGCACTGATTTACGTTTATCGTTAAATCATAATTTTACTAGTAGAGGAAAATCGAAATTAACCCGTATATTTCTTTCTGTTTCGGTTCTGATAACCGGTTATGGTAATAAAAGTTATAGGGTTACGGTTATAAGAAACAATTTTTTCGGTTACGGTTTTAGTCTCTGGCTGTAACGATTATCGCTCCCGCACTGAAGCCATAATTGCATGACTTATAGATGTACATTTCGGTTTTACAGGGTTGCCCATATTCGACGGACCCATGTTTTTTTTTTTAAATCAAAGAAAAAAATGAAAAATTTGGGGTTGGCAATCTTAATCATTTAATTTGTTCCAAGTAGATTTGTTTACATCAATTTTTGAATATGATATCTCAAATGGCCGCCTCTGGCGTTGATGGCGTACTGTGCCCTTTTTGCAGCATTTTCCATCGATTTCGCCAACATTTCGGCCGGAATGCCAAACCATACCAACTTGTTGATATGATATATAAGGTTGTCAAAAAAGTCTTGCGGTATTTTTATTGAATTTTCAATTGTTCATAAAATTGGTTATAATAATGCGATTTAAGACAAATATGCGCCGTTTTGTTCGATGACGAGTTCCCAACGAGATGCCAACTTCATAATGCCCCTCTTATAGAAGCTCGCTTCCCTATTGGCAAATAACTCGAGAGCCAATTTTCACAGGACTCTCTCTTGTGGCCAACTTCCGACTACCAACCGCGCCAGGACGAAATAGGTAGTAATCACATGGTGCGAGATCCGGACTTACGGTGGATGCTGAAGAACCTCCATCCGAGCTCCGGAGCTTCTGGCGCGTCACCAAAGATGTGTGTGGCCTGGCGTTGTCCTGATGGAAGACAATTCGGCCTCTGTTGATCAAGGATGGCCTCTTCTGCATGAGTGCTGCATTCAAGCGGTCCAGTTGTTGGCAGTACAGATCCGAATTGAGCGTTTGGCCATAGGGAGCAGCTCATAGTGAATGATTCCCCTGCCAATCCCACCAAAAACACACAGAAGAACCTTCCTGGCCGTCAATCAGGGATGGCCACCGTCTGGGCAGCTTCACCGCTTTTCGACCACGACCGTTTGCGCTTCACGTTGTCGTAAGTGACCCACTTTTCATCGCCAGTCACCATTCGCTTCAAAAACGGGTCGATTTTGTTGCGATTCAGAAGCGATTCGCATGCTTCGGGCAAAAATGTTTTTTTGCGTCAAGTCGTGTGGCACCCATACATCGACCTTCTTTTTGAATCCAAGCTTCTTCAAATGGTTTATAACGGTTTGATGACTCATGCCCAGCTCTTGGCCGATGCTACGGCTGCTACTATGCCGGTCTCTTTCGATCAATTCAGCGATTTTATCGCAATTTTCGACGACAGGCCTTCCGGACCTGTATCGGGTCCATAAACTGCAATAAATTTTAGTTGGCAGCGTGAGATGCATTTTTGCCTTTATCGTAGTAGTACTGTAAAATATGCCGTATTTTCTCTTTAATTTGCTCCATGTTTGCGACGCTATAACTCACGAACGACTAAAAACAAACAACAATAAATCAAACACGTGTTAGCGCGTGAAAAGAGCTTTCCAACGAGAAAGGCAAAGCTAACTTCGTCTGTACCGAAGTTTTGTACAATAGCTTGTCTCAACGGTTAGCGACTTCGACCAAACTTCGCAGATCAGCTTAAAAACATTACATATTACCCATGACCGTGTTTGAGAGCAGTTATATTGAGAGCAAAACAGTTTTTCTCACTAAAATCCATTTTCCGACCGAACATTTGTATGGCGCTACAAAGTAGTATGATCCGGTCGGTTCCGACATATTAAGCGTGCGTAAAAAGAAGACTTGCAAAGTTTCGCTCGGATAGCCCAAAACTGAGGGACTAGTTCGCGTAGAAACGACAGACGGACAGACGGACAGACGGATAGACGAAGACGGAAGACGAAGGGAAAGCTAATCGACTCCAGCTCGTCATGCTGATCAATATTTGTGGTCGGAGATGATTCCTTCTATACGTTGCACACTTCCAAAATTATAATACACTTATAATTAAAAAAAAAAGAACTACGCGCTTGCAAAGACAAGCTTGCGGAATTACCGCAAGACTTATATATGAATGACCCAACATTTCAACTATATCAGTTAAATATTTGTTTTGTAGTCTTTCCTCAATAGACTTATTATCTGGTTCATAACGCGTAACGACATTTTTAAGCTCTTTTAACGTAAATGTCTCCATGATTTTCTAAACAACATAAACACAGTAACTGGTGCTCGATTCAAAAAATTATTATAGCAAACGCCATGGTACTTTGTTTCAGCAATCGTAAAGTAAACGATCTTTGACTAATTTTTCTAAGGAATCCTTTCGTTCTTCTGCTCTTTTAATAACATTGTCTTTGAAATTCCAAGAACTAAGGATACTGATCGTGCGTCGATATTATTTTTCTTTTTGACTCCGCTTTGAACTTGAATAACTAACGACGTGCACACTCCAAATTAAAGGTGTATAGGAGTTTCCATTTTTTTATCTGCAATTCCTAGGTTGACCTAACCAGCTTTTCCAGTTCTCAGATCGTGGAAACTAACAGCAAGGGTATCGAAAAATCGACCACTTTAAAGTCAGCCTGTCCTTCACTATACCCAGTCAAAACAAACCCAAATGAGACAATATAAAAACAAAATATCTAAAAAACAAAACAAGAAAAACAATAAATACACATGTATGAATGTGTCTACCAAATATCTAGATAATATAATGCATACATATTCAGTTGTCAACAAACAATAAAAGAGCATGCCAGAAATGTTATAAGCAAACATCAAAAAAAAAAAAAAAAAAAAGTCATTATAAAAACATTTATTTACCCCGCTGCCATAATTAAATACTACAAATAATTTTCCATAAATAAAAATAAATTAATTATATTGTGTTTAGAGCAGTATTAACCAGTTCGTTTAATGAGTGCAAATTGCAATCAAAGCAAAATAAATTAATTCTTAACACAATGCTGTAAGGCCTGATAAGACCAAAAGCAAGGCGATAAGAGGGCGATCGATGATAAAAAATGGACACTTTAAAATGCTCTCACGCTCTTGCTCTCTGTCTCTCTAAATCCGTCAACGACGCGCCGCTCTGCTGTCAGTATTAATCACTACGGGCAGCAGCGGGTTAAGCGTCAGCTTGAAGATCGGCCAGTTAGTTAGTCTGCAATCGCCTGGGCTCGCAGCGAGTCGTACCCAAAAAACAAAACGGACGGGCGGTATCGAAACAAAAACTTAGACGGATTTCTTTTTGAAGACCTATCGGCGGCGGTCTGTACATTCATTTTTTCGGTTGGCAATTGATAATCGCGAATTGATAAGCAAATAATTAGTACCACGATAAGAACTTTGAGTAATGGCCCAGAAACATGAATACATCGAATTGTAAGTACTTGTCGAAACTGGTTCGGAAAGTAATATTTATAAGCAAATTCTGATAAAAAAATAAAGACATGTTATGGTGAATGAGTTGAGCGAAATTAGTCATAAAAAAACAAAAATTATCAACAAATAAATTTTATAATTTCACTGATTATATCCCAGACAATATTGGGGCTTATCTTTTATACACAAACAAAAATTTACCCAACACCTACGCCCCGTTCATAAAACAAACTTATTTAAGTACCGGCCAAGTCTAGGAATGTTCAATAACAACAAAAACAACATAAACTGTGCAAACAAGATTAAAGTTAATAATATACCCAAAGCTCAAAGCGGGCTTTGTTTTGGATAAGCCGAAGCTTGTAGTCCCTTGTAAAGTTTTAAAAGTAAAACTATGATATTTGAAGTTTGACATATGAACTCTAGAAGACTTCAAATACACCACTTTTTCTGTGCCGAAGTTTTTATACACTTGCAAATGCTGGTTTTGAAATATCAAAAATTAATAAAAACTCATTTTCCGACCTCTCGATTTGTGAGTTCAAACAAATAGTTGAAAATCTGTTTGAATGCATTTAAAATTAACAATCAGCGAAATTAATAGCGCTAAAATTGAAAACACAAAAGGTTTTTACATTTTTTGACCCATGACAGCTATAAGATATAGTCACCCGATTCCGATCAAATTTTGCAAATCTTCTTAAAACTTATTTAATAATTAAAATGATATAGTTTGATTGCAAAAAAGTTTTTCTCACTAAGCCATAAGATATAGTTATCCAATTTGGACCAAATTTTAAAAAATGTTGTATATATATAAGCGGAAAGGAACAAATCTATGCGTTTCAAGCTTCAGGCCGAAATTATAATACCGTTTGCAAGGGTATATGAAATAATCATGAACTAACCCTATCCCCCTAGAATTTCAAACCTCTTTCTTTTCTATCCCGATTATTATTCGGGCTTTGTCTCTAGTCACAGCCCGATAAACTTGTTCCAGTGTTTAAATTGCCTTACTCATAGTAGCAAAAGTCGTAAAGTTCAGTTCAACTGAGCAGTAAGAAGAGCAGCTCCTCAGTTATTTGTTTGATTGATTTAATTTTTGTGTGACAATATGGTCTTATATAGCAGATGAGATATCTGCCTCAAATCTAAGCAAAAAGTTCTTTCGGCGGCACATATGCCAGATGCAATGCGTGAGCCGAATTCTGAGTTATAGTTTGTTTATGATAAAAGAACCGCTGAATACTTTAGAAATTAATTTTCGAGACAAAAAATGTAAACTCATAAGTGCTTTGACCATGACTGTGATAACATTATACCGCGATAAACTACTATGGATTTCAACCACGGACCTCAAATTTCTTTTAGGAACATATTATTGCTCATAAGAAGAATCCATAAACATGAATAGCATAATAATGACGTACACTTGAAAAGAACCAACTGGTGGGATCCGCCACAGCTGTACGCGCACATTCGTGGTTCCGAAATGTAATTGTGTTTTGTGCCGACCACTGTACTAGACCAACCCAAAGATTTACGCACACGTTGTACCTTACAATCACAATGTACATCAAGACATCTAAGGTTTGGTAGGAGAACTGGTTGCAAAGCTTGTCGAACCTAAGGATTAAGTTTATGGATCGGAAAACATTTCCTTTCTGTTTTTGATTTTTTTTTGACTACTACAATCAAGGCTGCAAACCGGTCCTGAACCGAACCCCTTCGAACCGGTTCGGTTCGGGTTTTGTGGGTCCGACGAACCGGACCATGAACCGAACCCCTAAAATATTTGACTCCTCGAACCTGAACCCGAACCGGACCACTTTTTCTAAAAACTAGGTTCGGTTCACAAAATTAAATGGTTTTTTCAAAGACATGAACAGGGAAATATTGAAAATTTTTACTAAAACGATTGGAGCATACTTGATTAACTAATATTACATTAGACTGGACTTTTCTCCATACAATTTTTCAAATGTGAAGATCTTTGCACAACATGCTGATCAAAAAATATAAAGTGATATTTTATTAGAGAATCTATCAAAAAATATAAAATCAGATATAATAAAATGCAACTAAGAAGAATGCAATGTTAATGAAGGTTGCTTATGTGAAACAAAAGCTTCTCTTGATTTACACGATGAAGAAGTTAGCTCAATAAATTTCCAGAGGACTCTATAATTACAGTTCGTTGTGCTGCACACACCTTAAATGTAGTAATTAACTTTTTTTTTAAGGAAGTTCAGTTTGACAATAATAGAGTTCGCACACTTAGTAAGAAACTCTGTACTTACATTATTTTAAATTTTGCATAGGGAAAATTTGAATAAGCCAGTGTTAGACTGTGTAAAGCGATGAAACTCAACCCACAAAATGTGCGAACGCTTACTAACTCTTGAAGATTTTTGCATTCAGAGTTCTTTCTTAATGAGAGTTTTCCAAATTCAATTTTAAATAACTCAACGTCTGATTGCCAAAAAGAGAAATTTATGAAACAAATAGAAAGCAGTAAACAAATATCAAATTTAAAATCTGTAAATGATGTTATAGATTCGTTTCAAACTTGTACAAGAGAAAATACATCGACAAATGTTTTAACATTTTGGAAAAGTAAAAAAAACGAGGACTTAAGAAATATTGATGACTATACTTGCTGTTCCAGCAACGCAGGTATTAGTTGAACGAGCCTTTTCAACACTTAAGTTTGTTCTTTCTGATCTAAGAGCTAGTATAGGTGAAGAGCCTAAGATATTATTCTTATTATTCTTATTTTTTTAATAAGCAGTTCTCATTTGTAAATGAAGAATTGAATAATTAAATTGTTTATTTAAAAAAATATTATTTTAAACAAAAGAAATAAATGGATAACAGGTAATTCCATTCGGTTCGTACAAACGTTTGTATGAAAAAAAATGACACTTAAATCACGGTTACTAGTCGTTAAAGTGGAATTCCAGTACGAACTCACAAGGGATTCAATCGAGAAAAATGAACTTCATCTAGTAACCACAGATTTGCTTCACACTCCATTCAAATTTTAAGTAGGCAATCAAACTTTATAAAACCGAAACGAAATTGAGAACAGACCTGAATATTTTGTCAGGTTCAGCCGAGGTTGAACAGATCCTGGGTCAGGGATGCAGAAACCGATCCACGAACCGAACCTTAAACTTTACAACAGGTTCGAACCCCAGACCGAACCTTCAATATTTAGAGGTTCACCTTGATTTAAAATTAGATAAGTAGGGACTTAACGATGAACAAATTTTAGAAATTTTCGAGGCTGATTAAGAATTATGTGTAAATCCCGTCTGATTTACAGTCGATCGAATTAAAATCTAGTTAGAAAACGAAACATATGAAGATTGTGCGTTTCACAGCAGCTTCAGCGCTTTTTTGATAACGATAATATAATAATTGCTAACTCTTTCCCCTTATTCCCCAACCCCTCTTCCCACGCTCTTCACTCCCCCCCCCTCTTTCTTCCACCGCCCTCCACTCTTTCCCCCTCCCCCCTTAATCCGCAGTGAGTCGTTCACTCTCAAGTTTACTCTCTCTCGCGCTGATAGCAAAACAGCTTAGTCCACAATATTGCCCTATGCAATCTTTGAATTGGTGTTTTCACCCACTTCGCTGTCAAATTTTCAAAATTTTCTTTCTTAGTGCGCTCCTGCATACCTAAACGAAGATGTACAAGCGAATTGAAACCGACTATACAAAGGAAAGTAGATTTGAGTAGTTGATTCCAAATCGCTCAAATTCACCATCTGATCTAGTAGGCGTGCTTTTTGGTGCCTCTTCACATATGAATTCGAGCAGTTTTAATATAAAATACAAGCGTTTATACGAAAATCGCTAGTGATTTCTGTGGCTCCCCCGATAGATTTAAACAAACATTTTAGTTCTATCTATCTTTTCAAAAGACTCATCATTTGCCTATACTCATATGGTCTTGCACTGGAAAAAGCTGAGTAAAATATAACTTGGGTTTGACCCAGATTATACTGGCACATGGCAGACAGTTTGGAGGGTTGGTATATGTATTAAATGTACACAGTGCTGATAACGAAACAACTTGAGATGATAGACTAAACATACATACATATACAATATATATATTTTTAAGCAAAAACATACACGAATTAATAAGATGCCGCTTTTTCCATAATAATAAATTTTTTCAAATGATATATATTTGACACACAGGAGTGCCTTTTAATCTTATTAATCATATTTGCTTAAAAAATTGTCAAAACTGAGTTTCTACATTTATATATCAAATAAAAATGTCAAGACAAGACTTAACTTGCAATTCACTTCGCATTGTACATACGTCAGACGATTACAAAGTAATAATCTCATCATATTGTATAGTTTTTCAAGTGTTTTGTTGTTTAAGTTTGTAATTAATCATTTATGAATTTAGATTTAGAATTGACTTTTATTATTTCAGACCCATAAATATTTTTTTTATTTTCTAAAACATAAGAACTTAAAAACTTGAGATCGTGAGATGCTGACTAAAGCATTTATCTTAAAATAGGGAAAGTTGACAATATTAAAGATACAATATGAATATTTTACTCCATATATTTATTTATTATTACTGTAACTTACAAAACAGTAATTCCAGTAATATCCTAGGCTAGTTAAGTTTCGTTTGTATTCTTGTTAAATTTTTATCTTTGCCGCTAGCAAATCAACCTGTGGGAGGTTCGTTGAGACCTAACTAAAGCCAAATGCTCAATGAACATACATATATACAAAAAGAATTTTTAGAATCCTTTGCCATTTCCACAAAATAACAGATCTTAAGGACCGGAATATCAAACCCAAGAAAAAAGAGGAAAACAGTGAAACAAGAACTAGAAATTTTGGCTGAAAGTTATTGTACATCTGTATGAATTCTTAAGATTCTTACTTAATACCATGTTTACTTACACTTCAAATATTAGTTCACTTGCATAAACAGAAAATCCAGCAATCATAATGTCACCTGTATCATGTCAAACACACAAATTAAGAGTCCATTAGTTGTATAGATATACAATAAATACTAATGAATAGTTAAACATTCATATTTAAATTTCAATTAAAAGTGCAGCACGTGCAGCTATCAAACCGTAACGAGTCTATCGAGAATAGCAAAAAAAAAGCTGTATGGAAAATAATAAAAGTTTTATGTATGTAAATGCTGTCATCGGAGACGAAAAATTGAAATGTATCCCAAGCCCAACAATTTATGGTGTAGGAAGAGGCAACCTAATCATTTTTGTCTAGTTTATTTGCAAGTGACTGACGGAAAGCACTTGTGAGAGGTGACAATGACTGTGGCAAATTGCAATAATGAGGTAATAGCAGTGACATTTCAAGACAACTCATTAATGTTTGTCAAGTTTGTTTAAGTAGTTTTTCTGTGAGTTAATGAGAGGGGTGGGTGGTAAAGTAAACCAAATTCTTGTATATTTTCTAATGTTTTAAAAACTTCTATCAGGCGGCTTTAGCCCAACTCACCTTTTGTGGAGTTTTTTCGTGTCAAAGTGTCCTTACAAACCGAATTGTAAGTGAATTAAATAAAAAATGCAGAATTTTCCGGAATTTTTTCCACCTTGTAGGTGTATTTTTTCAACAACGGGTTCTTGAATAACAAATCAAATTTTAACTCATTTATAATAAATCAATTTTTCCCCATACAAACTTTTCCCCCCTTGAGAGTGGAATTTTCCAAAAGCTCTGCACAATATTTTTGAGCTAAATCGTCTTTAAACTCTCTTAGGCCCAAAAAATGAGCTGAAAGATGAACTGACGGCAGAGCCGAAAGCTTTGCTGACAACAGAATTCGATGCAGCTCACCTATAATTTTGAAGGTGCGCAGACATGTGGCTGATCTAAGCTTTTAGCTTATACATTTTATTCTTGCTGGTTACATGGTAGCGAAGTTCCGATGGTGAAAATTTAAAACTTTAGAGAAAATTAAAGTAAAGAATTTTACTGTTAAAGAGACATTGGGCGAATTTTTCATTTATGGGCCGTTGAAGGCCGAAAAATAAGTATTTTTTTAAATTTATTGTAAAAAGTATTTTATTTTAGGAAAAACAAAAGTATTGCTACAAATGGTTTCAACATCTAAGTTTATAATGGCTCCAATGATTTGTAAAAATATTGATCTGGTGTGCTCGCCAGACGATCTCTTAAAGGTTTTAAGAAATATGCGCAGATTGACTTGAAATTTTTAAATTTACATTAAGAATATGCACAATTTATTGAAATAATTTTAAGCCCACAAAAGTGGGCTTAACGCAATTTTTTTAATAACATTTTGCAGTTTATGATTGCTTTGTAACTGCCGCCGTTGTTAAAAACATCAGGGAGCAGAAATAAACAAGCATGTTTGTTTATTCAAACAAAGCTGAACTTACGTCTGAATTAAAATATTGAATTAAGCGCATAGTGTGCGCACTTCCATGCACGTAGTGTGTTTGTTTTTTCAAAAGCTTAAAGCTCTGCCTAAAGTTCGGCCGTCAGTTCATGTTTCAGCTACATGTGAGAATGTACCTGTATTGAAACGGATGCTGCATACGCCCCGAAAAGCGACAGTCCAAAAAATTTAAAAGGTATCCAATTTAATTTTCAAACTATCACTTTCTTGTTTAATTAAATAAAAGAAAGCAAAATTAATTACAAATTACCATTTTCAATTTCTCAAACAAAAAGGAATGCCTTTTTACACTCTTTACCAAAGATACAAAGAGTATAATGGGTTTCTGCAAATGTAACAACGAGAAGAAAGCATCTTCCACTCTAAAGAGTAGATGTATTCTTAATCAGACAAGTTGACAGAGCCATGTCCGTCTGTCCGCATGAACGCACGGACGCTCCAGACATATCAAATGATCACAAAGGAAATGATCGAATGTACGATAGGCTATTTATAATTACATTATAAATATATTATATATTTACGCAGCAACGTATAAATATACTTTGCGCAACAACGGCCGCAACCGTGAAGCGCAGCACTCCAGCTCAGTTCATGTGACGGCTCACTTAAAAGGTATCCTAGGAAAGGTAGACTCTTAGTGTACGGCAAAAGCTGGCTTTCATCTAGAAGTGAACAGCGCAGAATAGTAGAAATTGTGCAGTAATATACCATTTTGCATAAATATATCGCTCACTTACTTCAATACTGGCATAACTCAAAATAATTCATTTTGAGAAAAACACGTTTAAAGTTCTCAATAGATTTAACCCAGAAGAAATGGTTCTTTTAGTTTCAAGTTAATTAATTAAAATATTATAAATTTAGAATGCTTATTGATAAAACATGAAAATATGATGTTTTAACTGAAAGCCGATGTATGTTTGCTCAATATCGACTGCAGGACAACTGAGATATGACGTTCTTTGCTTCATTAACATGAAAATGAACCTTTGTAAAATTATATTGAAACATATTTTCATATCACGGGGAAAGTATAAAGAGATATTATTGAGAAAAACAAAAAGAAGTTTTTCTCATCTAAAATCCATTTTCCGACCGAACATTTGTTATGGCAGCTACAAGAAGTAGTTATCCGTTAGGCGGTGACATATTAGCAGCGTTCAGTCAAAAGAAGACTTTTGCAAAGTTTCAGCTCGATATCCAAAACTAAGAAGTCAGAAATAGACAGACGGAGACAGACGGACGGACGGACAACGGACAGACGACAGACGGACAGACGGACGGACAAAAGCTTAATCGACTCAGCTCGTCATGCTGAACAAGAATATAAATACTTGGTCGGAGATGATTCCCTTTCGATGCGTTGAAAACTTGTGGCAAATTATAATACACTTTTAAGTTAAATAAGGGCTTAATTTCAAAATCACAAGCGCTCTCAAAGGTATGGTAGTTAATTGACTTATAATCAACAATGACAATCTTTCAAAAGAAGAAAACAGGGAGTAGCAATACTAACAACAAGAGTCACTGTCAAGTCACTGTTAAGGCACGTCAAGTCAGTGTTTAGTCACTGTCAAGTCACTGTGAAGTCACAGTTGTCAAATCACTGTTAATTCAGTGTTCAGTCACATCACTGTTTAGTCACTGTCAAGTCACTGTCAAGTCACTGACAAGTCACTGTTGAGTCACTTTAAAGTAGGGCAGCAAACCTCATAAAAATCGAAATAGGTTCACTCCGGGGTTCGAACCCGCTATTCATTTTGGGTTCGGGTTCACAGAGCGGGTTCAGAAGGTCGGTGAACCAAGGTTCAGGTTCGAACCGGGGTTCAGGAATAATTTTGTTTAATCGCTAGTTCGGACAACCTTAATTTGGAAATTACTTTCAAATTTTAAGGGCGCGCGCACACATGTGACTGAATGATTAACTGACGGCAGAACTTAAGGCTGATCTTGACATATTACACCGCTCCTATCGTGCTAGCTATTTTTTAAAATCTGTTAAAAGCACAATGATAGTTTTTCCAAAGCTTTAATACATTCGAATTTTAAAGCAATCTTTAAATACCCAGAAAAGAAACAATGAAGTCGTTTACCGATTTGATATTTGTCACTTTTTCATTATTTTCTTGCTACTCAGCATCAGAAGATGAATATGATGTAGAATCATTCATGCTTTTATTTCTTAGATCCTTTTGAACAATAACACGTTTATAAGCTTGAATCCCAAGATTCAGTTGTAGAAATTGGGATTGAATTTACAATGAGAGGACGTTTTTCTAAGCATGTAGAAGCACGAGCATGTGTATGTACGAATATTTAAGCTTACAAAAAACCTGTATGAGTTCATTTACGTGAATTGGAAATTTATAGATTCTAAAACAAATTTAGTATAAACATATTTTTGAACCGAACCCTTTTCTACTTTTTTTTACTCCGGTTCGGGTTCAGGTTCGGCTAGAAAAATTTATTCTGCTCCGGTTCAGGTTCAGTTCGGTATTCTCAAAAATGACGGAGACTCCGACTCCGGAGCGGTTCAACTCCGAACCGGTTTTCAGCCCTGCTTTAAAGTCACTGCCACGTCACTGTTCAGTCACTGTTTAGTTACTGTCAAACCACTGTCGAGTCACTGTTCAGTAACTGTCAAGTCACTGTTTAGTCACTGTCGAGTCACTGTTCAGTCACTGTTTTGTCACTCCACTTTCCTCCCACTTCTTACATCTTTCCAACTTTTTCCACCCCCTTCCCACCACTTTCCCCCCACTTTCCCTCCTCTTTCCACCCTCGTTCACCCCTCTCCCCCTGGGACACTCCGCTTAAATAACAACAGAAAATATGCATGACTTCAGCGCAGCGCTGCAGCGTCACGTGACGCTGAAATTGAAATTTTACTACTACTAAAATCTTCCGGACCGAAATGAAAGATGTTTCACATCAAAAAGTTGTATTATGCCTATTTTACTATAAAACGCTTCTTATAAGGGGGTAACACTATGACATTGCAGTTTGCAATCTAATGTTCACAGAGTGCTTTGATCCGCCCCGTTTTATATTTTAAACACAAAGCGAAGAATATATTGTTCATACTTATGAAAATGCACTTTAATTTAGTTACATAATTACAGCCAATTTGCGTATGCAACTATGAAATAAATTCTAGACTTAAGCTATATGATCTGATTTATTCAGAACTTCACAGCGTGATACAGCTTATAAAATAATTATGAACTTTTTACCAACTATTTATTAAATTTCTTTTATTTCCCCTTTCTTTTTGCAGACCCTGGACCATGAACTCGTCAAGTGGTGATGATGAGGCGCCCAAAGATCCACGCACTGGAGGCGAGGATTTTACGCAGCAATTTACCGAAAATGATTTCGAGGGTAAGTCGATGTTAAACTTGCAAAACCAGCCAAGTTACAAAAGTTTTTAGGCACAGACAAACTACAAGTATGCAAGATTGTGCTGTGTTAATTAGGTAGCTGACATGTAAAGTAGAGATTGGAATTGATGTGTGTAGAGACAGAAAAGTAAATAGGAACTGAAAATATTTCCATTTTAAATAGTTTAAGGGAAGCCGGATGCGAAATTCGGAAGTGGCACTTTAATATTAATTACTGTTGTAAAGAGGAAAGTAACCTTCCCTACCTTCTTAGCCTCACTCTACTGTAATCTCACATACAGAATTGCAAAACTGCACTGAACTACAGTTTATAACTTACAAGTCCGAAAGTAGCGTGACTAGAATAAAAATTGTTAAGTCTAGAGAATAAAACTCTTGCGCAAAATGTGCGCACCATATAATTAATTTAAATTTATGTAAAAGTGACAAATCATCCACGACTACTGCACAAATGATATCACAATTAAGCATCATCAGCTGACTTTGTCAAAGTCAACGGAACAATGAAAAGGCATAACTTAAAACTAGTTCAACAGTGGAACTAACTAATATACATAAATTTGAACGGCAATTACGAATATAAAACACGCCGACAAATGAATGAGTCAATCCGCAATCTTTACTCGTAAACAAAACCGAGACGTCAGACAAGAGAGCCTTATCAGGGAAAACTGAACTTTAAGCTTTGATTATAATTGAATGCAACGCCACTGAAAGCATTTTTTATATAATTTTTTTGTGAAACTTACTGATTTAATTTGCCGTCATTCTTTTAGGACATCGCGCACACACAGTCTATGTGGGTGTTCATGTGCCGGGTGGACGACGCCATTCCCAGCGAAGACGCAAACATCACCACGGCCCTGGCGGAGGAGGCGGTGGCTCGGGCTCTGTCAAGGAAAGCGGCAGCGAGAAGCAACAGGAAGTGGAACGTCCAGGTGGGTGTTACTCAGCCAAAAACCTTGAGCGTATAACTGGCAAATATAATTACCAAATGGCTGCCAGATGCAGCAGAAGACTGCTTCACAGATAATATGTCCAATCAGTGTGGCAAGGAAGAGTAAACAAATTGCAGGAAATGATGGTGGGGGTAAAGAAAGTGAGAAAATTATAGTGTTCTATAGAAAAAGTCTGAGGGATATAGTTGGTATGGTGATTTTAAAATTATTGTCTTGGTAAGGAAAATTCAAATTCAACTATAATGGGATTGAAATTGTTGAATTCAGCAAATACTTTTGTTTGGTAAGGACACATCAACTTAAAATAATAAGCATTTTCGTTGCAGCTGGCATTGTAAATATATTTTGTCCTTAATCCAACATATTTTGTACTAGAATTAAGTACGATTTTTTCTAAAATTTTTAGGCTAACTGTAAGTACGAAATGTTCCTGATTCAAGAAAGTTTGTTTTCATTTTAATAATATCCAGAATAGAAATTGATTCTTTCTATTCTGGAATGTTTCGTACTTAAGTACATCGAAGAACCAAACGGTATAAACTCTATCCCGTTCGATACAGAACTCTGCCGGTCGTTTTTTCTCAGTATCGGATGACTATAGCATATAGCTGCCATAGGAACGATCGGTTAAAAAAGTGGTTTTAGTGAGAAAAACTTTTTTGTTTTCAATGCTATCGCTCCCAACCCTCGTATTTGTAAGAATTCTATGATTTTACATAATTTCACCGAGATTTATCAAAATCGGACAACTATATAGTATAGCTGCCATACAAAAATAGTCTTAGTGAGAAAAACTTTTTGCTTTCAATGCTGTCGCTCCCAAACTTTGTACAGATCACTATTATTTACTACCACACAGTTCTGTCAAGTTTGATTCAAATCGGATGACTATACCATACAGCTGCCATAGAAACGATCGGTCGAAAAAAGTAGCTGAAGTGAGAAAAACTTTTTTGTTTTCAATGGTAGCGTGCTAATACTTTTTAGAAATGAATGTTATTTGTTTCAACACAATTTTGCAGAATTTAATCAAAATCTGATGAATATATCGAATATATATAACAAACTGGCAGCATATATCATGCTCCAAGGTATATAAACTTCGGTTTTAATTTTATTTAAAAATTGGCGATGTGACATGACATAACCCCAAAAAGGACTTATCGTTTGATAAGTCCGTTTAAAAATCGGACACAACCCCCAAAAAAATTTTTGGGCGTTGTGACCGGCCGACAAAATAGTATTGAGTGGATCGCAGCTTACATAACAATAGTCAACAAAAATTTAATAAAGAGTCTTCTCATTGAATTTGATACCTGATTCTGAAGTATTTTGGAATGCTGAGTTCAAAAATTGACTAAAAATTTGTCTATCTTGTCGTTCTCCAGATATAGGGGAATATTCTATTTGCCATTTTTTTAAGAGAAGTTCCCACATAATTTGCCGTAACATCTGAACCAATACACCGATTTAACTTTTCTATCTTTTAAATGAAATATGTAATAGCCTAGATCCACTGACACATTTATGTAATTGTGTGTGGTTGGTGATTTCACAGGAAACGTACATTCTCAAAAAAAGCATTGTACGTTAAGGAAAACTACTCATAATGTTCAGGGCGAATAACAAAATATTTTAAAATTCAAGAAAATTGTGGGAAAAAATGTAAACAGGAGGTCAATATATGTACTATGAACTATTTTTACTCGATGGAGTTCGCTTGCATTTCGAATTAAAACTGCATGCCTTTATACGTACGTGGAGTACCACAAATATGCCTACAACTATATTAGCTGACAAAAGTTGAGCGGTTTTAAGCTGACTGCTTAAATTAAGGTAGATCTAGTAGATTAAATGCGTGCAGTTTTACTTCTCTATGATCTAGTAGCTGACCAAATTTTTTTTCACTTCACATACAAAGTCCCAGTTTAGTTCCAAATCAAATCGTTTTACGAAAATCTAGACTTTAATTAAGAAAAATCTTTTTTTTAAAACAGTTGGTGCTTGATTCGGGAGGTTATAAATTTGAAGTGTTCTATTCGTAGTTCAATTCGATGGACCCAAAAAACTCCAACTGACCCCATTTTAAAGAGGATCAGGACCGGTTTACAATCTTCTTTTATACTGGAAATTTGTCAGTAAATCAGGTGTCTATACATTTTATATGCTTTTGAATGTTTTATATAAAAAAAACATCATTCATTAGAAAACAAAAACAATAGATATCTTTAAAGATGATCGCTTTCAGCAGGGACTTATAAAAACTAGATCTTTTACATGATTAGAAAAAAATTATCAGTTCTGATCTCAATTCCACTTCGGTTTTCGTATAAACGTTTGAATTGGCCAGCTTACTTTTACAAATTTAAATGAAAGGTGTAAAGGAAATCTGTGGTTATTAGATCAAGGCTTCCGTTTTCTACGAATTGAATCCACTTGACATTGAGCTGTCAGTTTCAACTGCATGAGCAATTCCACTTTTACTGAAGTCGGATCCAGTAACCGTAGATATGAGTGTCACCTTTCACATAACATAGAGTTCAACGTACGAAGGTTTATACAAAACTGAAGTGGAATTAAGAACAGGCCTGAGTGAAAAATTAAACGTATATTACTGTTGTTGATACCGTACCCAAATAAAGTTTGCTTCAGATTTGGCAAACTCCTCCTCCTTCTCCTTCTAACCGCGAAAAACTGTCAGGGCCACAATTTTTAAGTTTGAATATCGTGACTTAATATATATTTAGTTTGGCCCAATATCTATCTATTCTGTATACCATAATAAGATCCGAGCAAAAACACCGAAGATAAGCAAGTGCGCATCCCCATTTATTCAAATAAATTTTAAAATAAAAGTAATTCAAAGCCATAGGAACCACATTACTTGATTCAGGGTATTTTGCTGTCGGGGCACTCGACCACACTAAACACTTCTGCCTTCTAAATTTAGGTATCTGAAAGCTTTCCTTATTTCAACACTGTCATATGGGATAGATATATTTACGAACAGTGATATGACTAGTTAGAATAAAATAAAAGTAGCATTTAATAACATATCTAGGTACGTATATAATCTCGGTCTAACTGACCATGTTACAATACACACGAACCACCTACTTAATCCAAAGGTTAAGTTTAAATAGACAACTGGATTCACGGTAAAATATTTAAACTTTGCAAAAATAATATTTAATAAGGAACTTCATATTTATTTGATTTGCTAAATTTTGCATCGTCAAAAACTTGGTGTCCTGAAGATGCAAACTGGAAAGCTCTAAACCTTTTTATTATAATGCCATGTAGCTTTGGAACAACCTACCTCATTCAAATCAAATTTGGGCGATAAGTCCTTGGGGGTTATGTCATGTCACCAAAATTGGCTATTCGCCCCCCCACCAGCCGGCGAACCCAGCTTCTTCTTTCACTGGGGGGGGTTGTTTAAATTTTTTTAACTAAAGAAAAGGACCTACAGTTTAACGCCGAATCATGGTAAATTACTTCACAGCTGGCGCCAATAGCTGGTGTAGGTGACCGTCTGTGTAAAATTTATTTTTCTAAAGAAAAATAAAACTTTTTATTATTAGATGTTCAGAGGGGTATCGAACCCACGACCTCCCGCCCAGCAGTTCAGCACACTAATCGATATCATAGTAATATAATCCAGAAAACCTCTGCTTTTGCGGCCGAAACCAACCAAAATATTCAAAAAAAATTTATTTAAAAAAAATCGATATTGCTATTCCGGCATATCATAAAGCTATTTGAAATCAGTCTCAAAGCCAAAGTGTAGACCATTTTTTGGAAACGTTTTATGCCCATAAATCATTCAATTTATAGTGCCCTCTGGCATTCCGCTTGACAGTCACGGACAAAATAAAACATAATAAAAAAATATATCGCCAATTAACTTCAGCACGCAGAAAAACTATTGTCATAACTGTTTATTAAACTAACGATGGTCTTCCTTCTTCCCACACCAGTAACTCCCCCCGCCCAGCGAGTCCAGTTCATACTTGGTGAGGATGTGGACGATGGCACACATGTCTCGCATCCCTTATTCTCTGAAATGGGCATGCTGGTCAAAGAGGGCGATGAGATTGAATGGAAGGAAACGGCACGCTGGATCAAGTTTGAAGAAGATGTCGAGGAAGGTGGTAATCGTTGGTCCAAGCCTCATGTGGCCACATTATCTCTGCACTCGTTGTTCGAGTTGCGCAGCCTTTTACTCAACGGCACCGTAATGCTGGACATGGAGGCACATAATTTGGAACTGGTAGCCGATTTGGTGTGCGATCAAATGGTCAATGCGGGTACACTCCCAGCCGGTGCCAAGGACAAGGTGAAGGATGCACTATTGCGGCGACATCGGCATCAGCATGAGTATGCCAAGAAGTCACGATTGCCCATTATACGTTCCTTTGCGGATATGCGTAATCAGTCGTCGTCGAAAAGTAAGTAGGGGGCTTAGAATCAAACCTGGTGTATCATCATATTCATACATGAGAGCGCTACTAAAAAAAAAAAAAAAAAAAATCCAAAACATTATCATAACAAAAAGATGCTTTGCATACGGGAGGAGTTTCGACGCCCGTGACGACAGTACTGTATACCACCAGTAAGGATCAGCGTGGTTGTTACCTGGCTGTACCCACAGGTACTTGAAGTACTACTAGAAGCTGTGATCCTACTTTTGAGTTGCCTGGCACTAAAGACACTTGGAATACCCTAGAATCAATACTCATCATCGCTTCATTAAAAACCAAATCGTATAATGTATAGGCTAACTCTTCGATCTTGCTTGCTTCATTCATACATCAAACCAATATAAATAAAAGCTGACACTTCCATACAACTGGGTGCCGTAGGGGTAACCACCTGGTTTCATGCAGGTGCCTCACCTCAGCATCATCAACTTTTATCGACAGCAGGATCAGGACCAATACAAGTCACGACAAGTAATGGCAAAAGTACCGTTTTGAGTAAACGCACGCTAGCTTTAACTTTCTTACTCGAACTCTTTTAACTCTTCTATCAAATTACTGAAATGACCCCCTCCCTACCCCACTATTTTTGAGACTCTCTTTTTGCTCTATTGTACCCAAATAACGTATTTGTATGTGTGCTGTCCTATCTACACAAAAATTGAAAAAATAACGAACACAGTTTTTGACGGCAGGTTTACTACACCCAAAATACTTAAATCATTAAAATGACACTATTAAGTCATCAATTTGAAACCATTATTAAGCAAATTGATATTTTCGAAAGTATTAAAATGATATTTCAAGAATATCAAATTGATACTAACTTGTATCAGGCTGACACTTATTTGTTTTAATTTTTAAGTATCAATTTGATACTGGTCCTATCAATTTGATATTTCAATTGACAAGTTTTAGTATCATTTTGATACTAGCTCTTATCAATGTAATATTTTTTGTCATACTACAAATTGTCATTTTAAAAACTTTTAACTTTATTTTGTACTCTTATGTACTTATATGAAATGAAATCATCAGGTGTGGGCACCTCATTGTTCTCTCACTCTGCCTGCTTCGCATTCAGAAGTAAAGGTAATAGTGTGCCTCATGCTGGAACTCTTACATTTAGATCGCTACGCATTCACTGAGAGCCTGAGCCTCTCAGCAGCTATCTCTCGCATTTTGGGTCATCTTGCAAAGCGCAGAAACAGCCACAGCAGCATTGTGGCATATGTACTGTCTGTCACATGCTTAGCTGAAACCCAATTATGAGCTGCCAGCTGCGACATGAATTTTCGAACTTTATTCAATTCAAATTGATTCTTTTCCGTATCAAATTAATATTATAAAGATCAAATTAATACCCAAAATATCAATTTGATACTATCTAGGTTTATATGAATACATAAAAAGGTACTGGTTTAAAATTGATACAACATTTTTTGGGTGTAGAAGTTTTGTATAAAAAGAAAAAAAAAACGCTTTTCCAGTTGAAGAACATGCGGTGGGGCCCATCACGCCGCTCTCACTTACGGCCAGTGAGCCAGGACCTCCGGGAAGCCTGAGCAATACAGGAAATAATGGTGGCATGGGACGTTTTCTAACAGTACCCGGCAAACCTAGCAGCAGAACGCTCGGTAAAATAACAAGAAAACGAAACAATCTCTAAGTTCCCTTTAGTGTGTTTCTGTCGTTTCTGTTTGACCAAATTTGCATGACTTTTACAAAACATTGAAGGATTTTTTGAAAGGATTTTGGTAGTAGACAAACATACAAACACCTAATGCACGCTTTTCACACCTTTTGCATGCCTCTTCATTTTCCTTAACTCCGTTCTCTTACAGCACTTTTCTCAGATCAACTATCGTTTAAAACTAATTTCTGGCACTTCTTTTTCCTATGATTTTTTTTCGTTTTGGTTGTATATTGTGTTGTATTATTGTTGTGTAATACCTCCTCCACACCCGGTACACCGTTTTGTGACACTACCCAACTAATATAGAGAAAAAATCTAATTCCAAAAAAATGCGACCCGCACAAAACCTGCCTGCCATCACAGAGGATATGGTGAAGAGTCCCAGCAGTCAATCGATGGCGCGACAGAGCAGCGGCAGCGAACTCAACGAGCAACAGCACAAGGGCAATACGCATTTTATGCGCAAAATACCACCGGGAGCCGAGGCCAGCAATATATTGGTTGGTGAGGTGGATTTTCTGGAGCGCACTCTATCCTGTTTCATACGGCTAAGTCAGGCGGCTGTTATGGGTGATCTTACAGAGGTGCCAGTACCCACGCGGTAAGTATTGAATGCTTGACGTAGCTCAATAGAGTGTTTCTGGAAGAGATATTCCTCCCGGCTGGCCCGAATCCTGTTCTAGTCCCAAACCCAAATTTCCAGTTCCTTCCCGACTCATTGCACAGCTCAAAACCAATTATTGAGTTAAAATAATTTCGGGTTCCGTGGGATTTCCGTGGGAACAGCGGTGGACACGAAATTTGAGTTTGGGAGCAGTCCAACATCAACAATTGAATTCTATGATGAATTCTACGGAATTAATAATTGAATTTTCATACAGATCTTGGAAAATCAGTGTGAGAACAGAAATTTGCGCACGATTCGAGTAGATTTTCAACACGCAGCGTTTAGATTTTTGTAAATCTTAACGTACATTTAAAAACCACACACGTCACGTGTATTAGTTCGCTAAACGAAAAAATATAAAATTCAGTACTGATGTGGAGCTGACATTTTTCGTGTTAGAATTTCCCACACGAGCGAACGATAGAAACATTTCAATATCCAAGTTAATGTAACGTAGTAAAAACCAAAACGTCCGTGTGGTTTTCAGATTGCTGCATGAAAAACTTAGAATTATTTGGGGAAATGAGCTGATTTTCTAATAGCGTGTAGACTTTGCCTTTGCCCACGCAGCATTTAACTTTTCTACATTTGCATTTAGATTTTTAATTTCTACACGTCGCGTGTAGCTTTTCTGCACGTCGCGTGTGGCTTTCTGAATTCTACACGCAGCGTGTGCAATTTAACAGGGCGAAATACGTTGCGTTTAGGTTTGACGTTTCTACACGCGCCGTGTAGCCAATTTTGTTTTCTCTGTGTACCGAAGGTACATAGACATATTAAGTTTGTGCAAAAGTATGTAACATGGAGAAGGAATCATTTCCTACCCTATAAAGTATATATATTCTTGATCAGCATCAACAGCCGAGTCGATATAGCCATGTCCGTCTGTCCCCCCTCTTTTTTTTTCTTCTTTTTGTTTTTTTTTTTTTTTTTCGTCCGTCTATAAAAACAAACATCTTTTCATCCGTCCGTAACAAACAGATCTCAGAGAGAGTCGGGCTTGACCGACTTTCACACTTGTTTTTATTGATCTTTAAAAAATAAGTTCGAACCTGATCGATAGATTTTCCAAAAATTTAATAACAGAAAGAATAAGAGAAAATCTAGACCCAAAAGCTTGCTTACGAGGAGGTTGAGAAGGAATAGAAACACTGACATCAGGTTCGGGCGGCACTATTGGGGGAATGTACAAATTTATGGGTTGAATCTTTTCTCTTCCTATCCTACCTTTCTTCTTAACGCTTATTCTATGTTTTAAGTAACCTTCTCGATCTCTCTTCTTTGTTTAGATTTATCTTCATATTGCTTGGCCCTCCGGGAAGCCAGAGTAATTTTCATGAAATTGGTCGCGCCATGGCCACCCTTATGTCCGATGAGATCTTCCACGAAGTCGCCTACCGTGCACGCAAACGGGATCATTTGCTAGCCGGTGTCGATGAGTTCCTGGATGCAGTTACAGTATTACCACCCGGTGAATGGGATCCCACCATACGCATTGAACCACCAGCCGCCATACCTTCTCAAGACATACGCAAACGGCCGCCCGAGTTGCCCAAAGAGGAGATCGACGAAGAGGAGGAGGAGCAACGTTTGCGCGAAGAATCGGGATTGTCGCGTTCGGGTCGTCTGTTTGGTGGCCTCATCAATGATTTTAAGCGTAAAGCTCCCTGGTACTGGAGCGATTATCGTGATGCCATGTCAATGCAGTGTGTGGCCTCTTGGATATTTCTGTACTTTGCCTGCCTGTCACCAATTATCACCTTCGGTGGACTTCTGGCGGAGGCCACGGGCAAGCATATGGCTGCCATGGAATCTCTGGTATCCGGGTTTGTGTGCGGCATGGTCTATGGCTTCTGTTCGGGTCAACCGTTAACAATTTTGGGTTCCACCGGTCCAGTTCTGGTCTTCGAGTCAATTATCTATGAGTTCTGCCTGCAAATGGGCTGGGAGTATATGACATTCCGTTTCTGGATCGGCATGTGGGTAGCCGGAATTTGTATCGTTCTGACCGCAATTGATGCCAGTGCACTGGTCTGCTATATAACCCGATTTACGGAGGAGAATTTTGCAACGCTGATTGCGTTCATCTTCATCTATAAGGCCATTGAGAATGTTGTGGTTATAGGAAAGAATTTCCCAGTAAATCAGGGTATATATGATTGTGTCTGTACACCACCGCCAGAGTATGTCAATGCCAGTGTTGTGGAATATGCCAAATATAAATGGGATTATTGTGAGGTGAGCTTTGTACACAGACAAAGAAGATCCATTTGGAAGAGACAGTTTTCATATCCTTTGGACAATCTTCAGCTCCATTTGATGAAAATCTAATTTCAATTTAGCATATTAAAACTGTCCAGACCAAATGGGTACCGAAATCATCCAAATATCCTACTTTGTTCTAAAATCGTGTTTTTTCTTGCAGGCCAACAATGGCGTTTTGGTGGGCCTCGATTGTGGTAAACCACCCACCGAAAATGTCTTCCTCATGTCTGTCGTGCTATGCGCAGGCACTTTCATCATTTCCACCGTACTGAAGGACTTTAAGAACGCCTTGTTCTTCCCCTCCATAGTGCGTCAATATATCAGTGACTTCTCCGTATTGATAGCCATCTTTGCCATGTCCTATTTCGATTATTCATTGGGTGTGCCCACACAAAAACTGGAAGTGCCAAACGAATTGAAACCCACTTTGAGTACCCGTGGTTGGCTAATACCACCGTTCAGTGAGAAGAATCCCTGGTGGTCGCCCATCATAGCGGTATTCCCCGCCCTCCTGGGTACCATACTCATCTTTATGGATCAACAGATCACAGCGGTGATTGTTAATCGAAAGGAGAACAAATTGAAAAAAGGTTGCGGTTATCATTTGGATTTGTTTATACTTTCCATTTTGATAGCCATTTGCAGTGTCATGGGTTTGCCTTGGTAAGTACAATCGAGCACAGCTAGTGGTCCATTTGTTAATGTTCGATTTGCTTCTCCAGGTTTGTGGCCGCCACTGTTTTAAGCATCAACCATGTGAACTCTTTGAAATTAGAATCAGAATGCAGTGCTCCTGGCGAGAAACCACAATTTTTGGGTGTGCGCGAGCAGCGTGTGACACATATCCTGATCTTTTTGACCATCGGTAGTTCCGTGTTGCTAACACCGCTGCTCGCTAACATACCCATGCCCGTGCTATTCGGTGTATTTCTCTATATGGGTGTGGCCTCGCTCAAGGGACTGCAATTCTTTGATCGTATATTGATTATGTTCATGCCAGCCAAATATCAACCCGATTACATGTTCCTGCGCCAGGTAAGTAAAGTCATTTATATACATACTAGCTGAACCCGCCGCGACTCGAGCTCGAAAATTACGAAACATTGTTAGTCCCTGCGAGGCAAGTGGATGCTAAAAACAACAAGCTACATATTACAGTGTAAATTGTCAATCTCAGTAACAAAAAAAACACTTTTCAATTATAATCAATTAAATTGCAAAAAAAACTCATACACCTAGTTGGAGTACATGTAGAACTAAACTGGTAGCAAAATTGCTAAGTTTGGGTGAGTTGTGCAACAACAAACATTAGCTTCCGAAGAAAGGCTCGTTTAAAACACTAATTTGAGGTAGTTGTAATTAAATTGCAATTGAGCTGGTTGCAAACGAATCGGAAATGAGTTAGTTGACCGCCAGATGTCGATATACTACCATTATACTGCGCAGCGATATGAACAGACGTCATAAGAAACACACAAGGGTCAACTGGTATTTATCTGGTTGAAAATGGCTGCTGGAGGGGACAATTTTCTTGCACCATTGACCAACAGTCATTAAACTGGTTGCAAATGGCTGCTAGATGGGACAATTCTCTCCCGGCTATGCCAATCTGGCATTTAACTGGTTGCAAATGGCTGCTGCCGGGGACAATTGTCACCTGCCTATGACATGCCTGTGTAAAATGGACGACTTCAATACATGGATTTGGATAGGAAGTGCAACCAGTTGCAAGTTTTTAGCGACCGATACATTTCTGGTTGTAAACTAGACACTTTCCCTGCAGGGACATGTAGCAGCTGCTGTCATCTGTCTCAGAGAGCCATGGCATATTTGTAATACACACCCTCTCATGTTCACTCTCTCTCGCGCTCTTAGCAAAACAGCTTAGTCTAAAATATTATCTGAGCGATACAGTTCCGTTACTTTTCTTTGGCTACATATTAGAGGTGGAGAACAATCGATAGTCGGCGCCATCGATAGTGGACGATAGTTTTTTTCAAACCATCGATAATTATCGATAGTTTTCGATAGTAGCTTCAAAAGTAGATATTTAAGTGAAATTGTAACAAAAACTTAACAAAAGAAGTTAACATTGCTTATTCAATATTCTGCTATTCATTTAAAGCATATCCTGTGGTACATTTCAATATTACTGTTGTACAATCAAATATTCTTGTTGTACATTTAAAGAAGCCAAGTATTTTTGATTAAAAATAAAAGCATGTTAACGTTTTTATCCTCAAGACGAGAACGGCGTTCTGAAACTATTTGCCCAGCTTTGCTGAACATCCTTTCAGACTCAACTTAAGTGGCGGGCCACATAAGTATTTGTGCATTAGCTTTTCAATAAGCCCGAGTTCAGCTTCATTCATCTGAAATTATTAAAAATTATATTCGGTTTTTTTGCAATTTTAAATATATGAGGCTTACTTTTATCCAAAGCAATGGATCTGTGTCCTGTGATGCTACAGACCTTTCCAAGTATGGCCGTTTGAGTATAATGGCATCGCTTCGCCTGGTGGTTGTTTGCTCCATCGCTTTTTCCTCAACAAAATTGAAAAATATAGATTCGCTTCTCTTCATGTCGACTGGTAAAAGCGGGTTTTGAGGTTTTTTTGCTGTGAAACCAGTACGAGGTTGTTTTCCAATAGTACTGATACTTGATCAGCATTAAATTTATTGAAAAACCCAATTTTTTTAAACCTCGGGTCACATATTGTTGTAGTTCTTGTGATGCTTCTTTCCTCATATTTGAAGAGTCTTTTCTTTATCGAAGAAAGTAGAACGTTTTGAAGCATTTTCCCCTCGGAGTAAACAACTCGTCTGTGATCTTTTCGACTTTTCGGTACAGCCCATATATAATTGGTATTATAAGGGAAACCGTAACATATTTGCCTCCGGAATTTTGTTCTGTCGCACTAGCATTGCCTTTGTCGACTTTGTTAAGGAACTTGTCCATGTCACTTTTATGAATTTTAACTTTAATTACACTTCTATGTCTGAAAAATTTTCTCCTGCTCACAGTTCCGCGTTTTCTAAAGAAGTGAAATTCTTCAGAAAAACTATCGGAAACCATCGATACTGCAGGTCTGCCATCGATGGCGGTTCGATAGTGACAAATCATCGATAGTGCCGATAGTGCTATCGATAGTTCTCCACCTCTACTACATATGCTAAATTCCAACTTCTTTTTTTTGTAAGCTATCGATGTGTTAAGTATGTAGATGAGGCTATTCCCAAAAAAATTTAAAAAAAAACCCCACACAACAAATTGAGCGTTCGCTCTCTCACTCACTCTTTCGCGCTCTTAGCAAAACAGCTTAGTCCACACCGTTTTCTGAGCGCCTTTTCTTTTGCGTTTTTACCTATTTCGCGGTGGAATTTTCCAAATTTTCTTTCTTTGTACTCGCCTGCATAACTAAACGAAGGTCTATGCCAAATCTTAGATCTGTAAGATAAGCAGTTTTGTCTCTCAGTCAGTCGGGCCTACAGATTTATAAGTATAGATTCATCTCTCATTTTCAATTTAACATTAATTCTTTAACCCATATCCTTCTCTCTTTTTAGGTGCCCATCAAGCGTGTACATCTGTTTACCATCATACAGCTGGCCTGTTTGATTATACTATGGCTCATCAAATCCTTCTCACAAACCTCAATACTCTTCCCCTTGATGCTGGTCGTTATGATTGGTATACGTAAATCATTGGATTTGGTATTCACGCGACGTGAACTGAAAATACTCGATGATATTATGCCCGAGATGACCAAACGGGCGGCTGCCGATGATCTGCATCAACTGGACGCTGAGGTGGGCTTTTTGCAGAAATATTTACCCTGTTTCGGGGGTAGCGGTAAACGCGAACCCAGAAATAGTCTCGATGGTGATGTGGCTGGTGGCAATGTCATCAAGTGCAATGCCACAAATGCAAATGAGAAGGAATTTGAGGCGCAGAGTAGTTTGCTCAAAAAGTAGTTACACAAAATGAATGCAAGTGCTGCCCATTTCCCACTTTTTGCTTTTGGCAATCACCAAGCGATCAATCGTGGTATTTTACATTTGATTTTGGCATTTATACTTTTTTGTTATCTTTAACAGTATTTTGTAAATGTTTTTCCTTAATTTTTATACTATATCGTAGCATGCAGCAAATCTATTTTTGCATTTTGTTATACAATTGTTAATTTTTTTTACTCAAGCGCAACTGTACCTACGCTTTTTTATGTTATGCCATGTATCCGTGAGAAAAAAACACTATGTTAAATATTCCTTATTATGCTACTCTATAAACTATACTACTCTACTCGTTATATATTAAAATATTTATGTAAAGTTTAGTCTTAAGTCTTAAGTCCGAGACCCAAATGTATTAAACGTACATGTTCCAAGTAACTAACACACACACACACATATTTGTAGCGAAAAACAGAAAACAAAATTGTTGTACATTTAAGAAGGCAAAACGAAATTCCACCAAAAATAAACAAAACATTTGGCAAAAAACAAAAAAATTTTAACACCAAATTTACACACATCAATTGGCTCGCACTCGTCGCACATACACACACACACACTGTTGGAAATAGAGTGGCTATCTCTTTCTTTGTGTCTATCTCTCTGTCTCTTTCTCTCTCTAACGCTCTTTACTACATTCTGTCCCGTGTTGAGCTGTTATTATTTTTGGATATTAAAGGATAATCATCATCCACCCGGCTCGACGGCCCCCATAACGGGTTCTACGGGTCCCAGCACCATACACATTCCTCTCTCGGGTCATAGCAAGCCCCCTAACATTTCCCAGGAAGTAAATCGTACCACCGTTTGGCAACAGATCAACAAGGAGGGCAACGGCATCTCCGAGCAATTGGTCATCCCGGTCACCGTTAAAGTTCGTCAAATTAATGGCAATCAGTAAGTGTGTTCCCACAAAACTAAAGAACCAAGGGCTTCACTTTTCACTCTCATGTATTCTACTGCTATACCAATATTTCTGCTCATCATCCTTCCATTTCCAACCTGCTCCTTTATTTAGTTCGTCTACAAATGCTGCCCTCTCACCGACGCGTCTCTCACCCATGCATGAGGTGGATGAGTATCATGAGGCCATCAAGGGAGATCATCAAAACAAGGAGACAACTGCTGCTAAGCTTGATGGAAACTCTCTGGTCATTGTACCGAATCCAGCCCATATAACACCCGTATAAGGGAGAAGAGCACAAAAAGTGTGACCACCAACAAAAAATATAAAAAATACAAAAGAAACAAAAGTTCTTACTCACACGATCCCCACATCCATCGTAGTGTATATTATTATAGTAACATATACAGTTAGATGAGAATGGTTCCTAAAGTATTCATTAAGATACATTTGGTATGGATAGTTTTGTCATTTTCTAGTTTTGATATTCATTTTTCAAATCCTTTGGACAATTTTCAGCCCCATGGGAAAAAAATCTAAGATCAATTTAATGTTAAATGGATATTATTAGAATCCTTTTTAGGGTTTTGAAACTATCCAATCAAACAGTTTATGAAATTAGTACAGTCAAAAAGCAACAGCAAAACAGCAATACAGTCAAAAAGCAACAGCAAAAACAGAAATAATATAAAGAAGTATGACAATTTTTCAAATTTTTTTTCATAATTTAAAAAGGTGTTAAGATTAAATTCATATCTGAAAGAAAAGTATATAAGAACACTTTGGACAGTCGAAAATTTTCAATCGATTATTTTCGGATGAGCAAGCATCAGCCTTTTCGGCCCCGTAAAACTAACGATGCTGTCCACTATGACGCCTCCATCTCAGACCCGGAGTCGACAAACGGATCACATAAAAATTAACAAAAATATTTAAATAAAAAGAAAATAATTAGATGACTCAGGCTAAACTTATCCGTTCGACTGCCCAGAACTGAATGCTTCAATCTATCATCATCAGTTTGGCTAGTAATAAATTTCAAATTTCACAGCCTACTTGGATCAGCTCAAAATTTTTTATACTCTGCGCCAGTACTGTATTTCAAATTTACATTGAATCCATTGTTTGATTGTTAATGCAACTTTTGCTGGTGCTAAAACAGAAAAAAAAATCATTAGAATCAGAAAAAGGGAAAACAAATTTTAGTTTTAAAAAACGAAAACATAAAAAATAAATTTTAATCGATTTTTGAGAGCACCATTCCAAACTACACTAAAAAATAGCTTCAGTATAATAGGACCTTTTTGGCTGTAAACTAGTGTTTTCAAAACCAGGACTGCAAACTGGTTCGGAGTTGAACCGCTCCAAAGTCGGAGTCTCCATTTTTGGGAAGCCCGAACCGAACCTGAACCGGAGCAGAACAAATTTTTCTGTCCGAACCAAAACCCAAACCGGAGTAACAAAAAATTTAAAAACGGTTCGGTTCAAAAATGTGTTTTTCTACTACATTTTTTCTAGAATCTATTAATTTCAAATACACGTTAATGCACTCATACAGGGTTTTGTAAGTTTAAGTATTCGTACATATTTAGAAAGTGCTTAGAAAACCATTCGCACATTTTAAATTCAGGCCCAATCTCTACAACTGAATCTTGGAATCCAAAAAACCAAATATTTTTGTCTTAGAACAAAAATAGCTTCAAAAGGAACTAATAAATAAAAACATCAATGATTCTGTACCATGTTCATCTTCTGATGAAGAGAATGAAAATGTGACAAATATCAAACCGGAGAACGACTTCATTGATTTTTTTTCCCGAAATTTAAAGATTGTTTCAAATTTCTTATGTATTAAAGCTTTGTAAAAACTATTACTGTAAAGAACTTAAAAATATCACACTTCTTGTATTAGCTCTTCCTGAGGCATAAGTTTCCAGCCAAAGAGGCAGTATTACTGAAATACCCTAATATTATATAGAAAAGACTCTTAACTTCCATTTGGGCGCGCACACTTGCAACTAAGAGATAAACTGATGACGCCAAAATAAACAAACATGCTTGATTGATTCTGGAATGCTGAGCTTACAACTGAATTTTAAAGATCAAACCAGTGCGTATATTCGTCAAGGTCAGCC
The DNA here is from genome assembly GCA_018904235.1 of Lordiphosa stackelbergi. Classification (NCBI taxonomy): domain Eukaryota; kingdom Metazoa; phylum Arthropoda; class Insecta; order Diptera; family Drosophilidae; genus Lordiphosa; species Lordiphosa stackelbergi. Next base: position 143,774 of record JAEIFU010000173.1, on the reverse strand, counting down.
TTAAGTTCTGCCGTCAGTTCATCATTCAGCCACATGTGCGCGCGCGCCCTTAATGATTAAAATTTTGAAGAAATTTCCAATTTAATGTTTTCCGAATTAGTGATAAAACTTAATTATTCCTGAAACTTCGTTCAGCGACCTTCTGAACCCGCTCCGTGAACCCGAACCCAAACATTTTAGGGGGTTCGAACGCCGGAGTGAATCACACTAAAATGTTTGCAGTCCTGATTAAAACACACATTTCATTGCACCAACTAATTTAATAATTTATTCATTTGATGCAACTTATTCAGAAAAATAATGTTGCTTACATTTTCAAAATTAGTTTTGCTTGTCAAAATTGTTTGGGTGGTGAATTTAGCCAAATTTCCTAACAAAACACGAGAGATTTGAAACCAACCGAAAGAGATTTCTGGGACACCGAGAATTGGTATTGGGTTGAAATTTGGTTGGTAGAGATTTCCGTAATACTATTTTAATACGGGCTTCCGTAATAACTATTTTAATAGCGAAGCCCATTGACAAATTTTTCTTCTTGTTTGTGATGAAGTTTGTACTCCAAGATTCACAAAAATTGGTAATGAATAACGAACAAGCTCACAGAAATTTCCAGTAACTTTGTTTAATTTTGCTTAATGACTTTTCGAACGATTCTCATCTATATAATCGTAGTAGATTTTCGTAAAAAAAAACAAATTTGTTGCTGTGCCAGTAGTAGCATTTATCATAAATACAAATCAGGAATGCAAGCCGTATGTGAATTATAAATGAATTGATTTAGTAGTTAGGAGAGGTTGTAAACCAGGGGTGCCCAAGCCCATTCTGCAAGCCGCGCATTCGTTGTTGTGTTCCGCAAAGAGTTAGCTGTCGCGTATACGAGCCACGCGTGCCATGAAGCTACATAGAGCAGAGTTCCCCAGCGAACATACTAGTTAATTCACACCGAATGCTTGCCAAAGTCATGCTTCACTGTGTGTTAGGGAGAGACACAGTCACTTTTTCGCTCTCTCTTCTTGGGAAACCCTAACATCCCAGCGGCGCAAATTGCCATTACATAATGGATTACTCCTACGTTACTTTGCCATTAGGATGAAGGAAATACTCCCATGCAATCTGCATCGCTTTGTAAACGGAGTGCCGACAGCCTGCATTACTAGTAATAAAGGATGTATGCCAGAGCCGAACTGTCATCGGATTCCCATTACGAATGCATACAATATTTTTAAAATTGTAATGCAGAATGTTCGCAGTCTGCTTGCTTTCGATTACTATCTCTCTAGCGAAAAGCAGCGATTGTAATGCATTACTTTTTCGACAGGCGTAATGCATATTTTCGACAGAGCACGTTAAGCTCTGCGCCGCTGGGATAGAGCAACAACGAATTTATATGCTCTCTCTTCTCTCTTTCTTTCCGCCCGATGGTTTTGTAGATGGCGCTCTCATGCATCGTCAGCGTAGGTTTGCGAATGGCCTCGCTCGCAGTAGCCACATGCTTTCATTATTTGCGACGACACACACACAAACAAAAAATGGTATTTCTATTTCTTGTGGTTGTTGTTGCTTGTTAATACGGCATAGACTTGGTACTTCAGAAAAACGAGAATGTTTTTTGTGGAGTCCGTTGTGTGGAACTTAGAGCCTTCATTCATTCTTAGAGCAGATCATTAAGTTTGGGCCAAAAGAAATCGGTAATCATCCTTCTGTGACTAAAAAAATAAAGACCGTTGACGTCGCCGGCTTTTTGTTGGTGTTTTCATCGATAAAACATCGATACGAACGATAAGCCGTTTTCTTTAACGCCTTCCGGTTCGTTCGATTCGGTTTACAATTGGAAATACGAGCGCGTATGAACTTTTCCATTTGCAATTTGTTTTGTGTTTTTTAAGGTTCGGTTCAAGGTTCGATAACTGTACGAATTCGGAGTGCTTTCGCGGTGCATTACGAGCATGAATTTACTGATTGGTTCAGCTTAGCATTTTTGAAGGAAGACAGAGTCGGTTCGACGTAAGGGTTAAGGTTCAAATGAGTGATCATTAGAAAAACACCGGTTCGGTTTACAGTTTCTTGTTATAAAAATTCGTTTCATTCGGTTTGCATTCCTGATATAATACCAAACAATTCATTTGTTTATGGGGCTCAGGTACAACGATTTACAAGTATTATTTATATATATGTATGTATGTATGTACAAACAAGTAGTTTAAAAACGCGAATTTTTATAACCAACTAAGAAAATAAATGTCAATTGCAAAAATTATATGTAAAGATTCTACACTTTTTTGTAATCTGGGAATTTTGTTTATGTATTCTTTACAATATTATTTTCTTGGGAATATAAGACCTCTCATTCGATGTCTTTATTCTACAGTTTAAAGGGTTAGATAAGCTGTGATTTGATAGTAGCAAGGATTAGTTGGGATCTATAGCCAAATGTCTGTACTATAGTTTATATCATTGTAATAAGTTTTTACCCCACACAAACACACATTCAAATATGGAATACTATAAATATTTAAATAAAAGCACCAGAACAATTAAATGTAATTTGAATTAATTGTATTTTTCCCCCCCAAGTTTTTTATGGTATGCCCAACTAGAGTCTAGCTGTTTTCTGTGTATCAATGTGTCATTTTTAATAAAGCACCAAAATCTCGGCATTCAATCATCCCCAAAACTCATGGCCTCATCTGCATCGTGTCTAGATGTGTCTATATACTCTTTAAATGTACGTATGTATATATATAGTCAATGATTTGTCTGATATAGATTCACCCCAAGTGTATATGAAAAGTATTAATTATACAATTTCCCCATTTCAGAACGCAAAATTTGATACGTCGAAGCAATTGTGGCGTGGATATGTTACACCAACAGAAACATCCGTTTGAGTCAATGATCTAAGCTATATGAAAATGATGTCTAAATATATTTATGTAATTACTAAATGTCTATAATCTCTGCTATTTATGTATGTAATGACCGTCCCTTTGGTTTTTTTCCCCCCCAGAATTTACAGTGCGCTTTTGAAAAGCACAAACTCTTATGTTACAAATGCTTACCACTTGACATATCAACACACAAAATACAATATATACCGATAACAAAACCAACCAAATCTGACTTACCTCCCCATTTGGAATTTATTAAGAATAAATGTGTATTATATGAATGTCTTGAGTTTTTTTTGGATTGGGTACGGGGAAGCTTCATCAACAAAATATGCAACGGTCACACTGCACAGTCACCTCTGAAATGAGGCGTGGGAAAAAATATGATTCTGAGCATCACAATTGAATCAGCTGTTTCTGCCTGAACGGTTGTCTCAGCTCGACCCGGCGGAGAGGCCTGTCGAAGTTGTACGAAATATTTCCGACACCTTTTTTATACCCTTGCAAAGGGTCCGGAAAGTAATAGGACTGAGTCGATGTAAAAAAATGTATTGAAACTTTCAAATTAGGCCTCTTCTGCGTCGATGCAGCGCTGCCAGCATTGAAGGCGTCACGGAAAGGAAAATATTTGGGCGATGATCTTCAAGGACATCTAAAAAGTTTTACTGGGGTCTTTATAACTTACCGCGTATGTTTTCATTAATACACTTATTCTGGATGTCGAACACAAAGAAAAAGATGAAAATATTTTTACGGGAAAAATAAAGAGCCAATAACACAATATAGAATGCACAATTTACGTTGTCAATAAAAACATAAAAACGTAGTTTCGTTATGGATATTTTGGATCGGATAAAAGATATCCTAGTTTACACCAGAATGGTGGGTTTTTGAAAAATTCGAATCGGTCAACAGTTACTCCTTCAATTTTGTAACCATTTGGAAAAATTGGTTTCGAGATAATCGCATTTAAAAATTTGAAACTGTTTTCAATAATTAAAATTATTTTTTTTTTTGATAGAATTTAAACATGGATTTGATCCATTTGGGTGTTAGCTTTCACCAAAAAAATTTTTTTAATTCAAAAATGGTTAAATAGTTCTCAAGAAATTTTTGGTCAAAATGCGTCAACGCTAAAAAAATCCAAAAAAACTCCAAGTGAATTTTCTTTTCCAAAGACAACTTTTTTAACTATTTTTTTTATATAAAAGAAAAGAAAAATGGGTATTTAAAGTTTTGGCAAGCCCAGGGTTTGCATACGCATAAAAAAAAAGAATGAATCATCTCCACCACATATTAAAAGTATATCTATATTTCTTGCATCAGCGATGTCGATCTGAGTGTATTAAGAACGTGTCGCGTTCCTTCTGTCCGTCTGTCCCGTCCGTCCGTCTGTCCGATCTGTCTGTTTCTACGCGAACTAGTCCCCTCAGTTTTGTAGCTATCGAGCTGAAACTTTGCACAGAGTCTTCTTTTTTCGCCGCCGCTAATATGTCGGAACCGACCGGATCGGATGACCACTTCTTGTGCTCCCATACAAATGTTCGTTCGGAAAATGGAATTTTAGTAAGAAAAACTGTTTTGTTCTCAATATTACTGCTCTCAAACACGGTCATGGGTAATATGTCATTTTTCAAGTTCATTTTTGGGACCATCTTCGCGCCATGCCTATGTTCAAATGCTCCGTCACAATGTCATGAACCACAGACTTTGGTAATTTTAACATGATAAACGAACTTAGCCGACTGTCTGGTGTTTGTCGAAGTCTTTAAAAAAAAAAGGGGGAGAATGGTCTTCCAGCGAGGTCTTCATCAGCGACCTCTTCCCGGCTCTCCAAAAAGGGCTGGTGCCGCCGAAACACACCACTTCTTGCTAAAGCAACATCTGGGTAAGCCTGACGTCTCTGTCGCAGATTTCCGAGTTTCACACAGAATTTAATCGCATACCTCTTGCTGTCTTGCACCACTTACAGAAACACGTCGCGCGAAAATGCCTGTCCTGACTCTTCAGCTGCTCGTTCGTTAGGGAACGCCCTTTACCGAATACTGTTGCAATAAAATAATCAGTTTTATTACTTTCCAGACAAACCCTGTAATGTGAATACAACAATAAAATGAGAAACTGATGTGTTAAAAAAAAAAAAAAGTGAATTTGTTTTTTAATTAAATTTTTATTCCGAAAATAAAAATAATCCAAAAGGAAATAATTTGCGCAAATATTTTAAAATATTTGCCCATTTTGTTTGCCCGTAGTGGGAACACTAAATAGTTTGCTCACAAATATTTGCCAAGTATGCTTTGCCTATGTTTGTGCACCAATAATTTGAAGCAAATATTTGCCTAATGGGAACACGTGGGAACACCCTCGGCAAATTTTGTTTGCGGGTTTGCGAGTTTGCTCTTGCAAGCAAATTGTAAGAGCAAACACGGCAAATATTTAAAAAAAAAAATATTTTTTTTGGCTTACGCAATACCAAAATTAAAGATGTAGCTGCAAGGAAAATTCAAATATATCACAAGACCACGAAATAAAATAAGTTCGTAATTAAAAAATTATTTAATTATATGGTATAAGCTATTTTTTCTATATAAACATAAATAAGAAAAGTATAAATTGCAGCTAATATGGTCTGTAGTAAAGACCTGCACGAGTGATTCCGGCACCGTATGATTACAGATAAAAGTAATCATTTTAACGATACCACGATACTTGTGTGTAATCATGTACTCGTTTTTACGGCGTCGAGTAGTAGTCGGCATCGTGGCATCGTACTATTATAACCGTAGAACTGTAAAAAATAAATTTAAATTAAAAATATTAGCAAGGTTTAATTTTGGTGACACAATTGGGAGCCATCAGCCGGCACTCGTCTGACACTTATTAAATCGCGAAATAGTATCAAAGAGTATAAAAATAAATATAAATCAAAAAAACTTTATGCCCAAGCAAATAAAAAATCATGCCAGCATTAATCCATAAGCGTAATTCGCAGCTAAAGGATCTGCATGGGAAAAAACCGCTAACTGCTTAAGAAACTGCTTTTCAAGGGTACAAATGACCACACATAACTACATTACCATGATTTTGACAATACCGAACCGCGATAAATACCATGGATGAACAATGTTAAAGAATATAGTCAAGATCATAAAGAATGTTTCAAACCACTTTCCGTGACTGACAAATCATCAAATCGCGGAAAAAGACCGTTGCGGATTAAAAAATATAATAATGTCCAACAAAGTACAAAATCATGTCAGGATTAATGCATGCAATTAAATTTGCAACAAGGATCTGCATGGTAATAACCGCTAAGTGCTTAAGAAACTGATTTCAAAGGCCACGAAAGACCATGTACCATGGCCATGAGAACACTGAATGACTGATTATGACAACACTAAGCCACGATAAATACTGATAGTGAAGAACTTTTTAACATATAATAAAAAAATCACTCTGTACTTTAGAATACAACTCTCCATTATACTGAAACAGTGCCCAATTGCTTGCCAAGATGCAGCAAAACAACTTCATAGCTCAAACCATTATTGAAAAGACAAACAATCCCACAAAGCTCGCTGCAGTCGAGTTCCACTACCTACCAGGAAATATGAATATGCCACAAAAATGTTCTAGTAGACGCAAAGGCCAAAAATGCTCCTACAGAAGGTCACTTCATAGTATTAAACTGCAGTCTAAAGGATTCAATCTGTAAAATCTTCAGAGCCATAAAGGATGACTGGGATAAGGAGTACGCCGACTTCGTTGCAAGTAAACCAAAAGGATTCTGGGATTTATTTCCATCTACGCTAAACAAACCATGGTTCAACACGAAAAACCGCAATTTAAAAAGCAAAAGATATCAAGTTAATAAATAAAAATAAATGCGTTAGATACGTGCAACGATTACGATAACGCCACACATCATAATTTTCACTTGCCATTAAAAACACTAAACGACACGACCACATTCCATCTATAACTAATTATCACCCAAAATTTACACCTTCTTTAAGCGGGAGAAAATAGACGCATTCCAATCGCAACACACGGAAGATTGGAGCCTCCTATCGCAACTCATTTGAGAGCTTTAAAGACGGGCTAACCAACACACTGCGGCGAGCTTGTTTCTTCTTCGCTTCTTCTTGCTCAAGTACCCATAAATATGCAGCTCCGCAGCATAAAATCATTAGGCAGTTATTTTTGTAATTGTTCATGCCTATGCCTTTTCTGTTGTGTTATTTCAAAAAAATTATATTGTTTGCTCAAACAAATCAGCCTACTTGATTTATAAAATTAGTAGATTGGGCAAAGAAATGTATAAAATTTGCCCCCTACTGTGTGAACACTAACGCAAATCATTTGCGGAGGGGAAATATTTGCGCAAATTTTTCAAGAGCAAATATTTGCTCATGTGGGAACACCAAATTTGTTTTACGCAAACATTTATAGTTCAAGGCTAACTTTGTTTGCACAATGTGTTAAAATTTTGTTTGCCTGTGGGACGACAGAAAATACTTTTCGTCACAGTATTTCATATAATTAGAAACGCTTTGGCTTTGCTTTGATGCTCATGTGTAGACAGCGGATTTTGCATATTTGCATATTTTGAACCGCTTGTGCACATATCTTATTTTTATACAAAAATGATGTTTGTTCAAAAAATTATTTAGGAAAAATAAAATATTTTGTATTATAAAAGAAAAAATAAATTAATAAAATGAAAAAAATTTGGAAAAACCTATATTATATGAAACTCCATGTTTCAGATCACTATTATCCTGGTAGGCCAGGGTTACTAAAAGGTCAACAACAAAGATGAGTGATAAAAATACTTTTGATTTAAAAACGTAAAAAAGATTTGCCATCAAACTGTTTTGAAATACATTTTTCCATATGAGGTAACCGGCATGCGTTGCTCAGGGTTCGGAAGTTATTTTCGCGAGTTATTTTAACCTATGTACCGTGACTGTCGACTTTTTATAATCGCGAAATGATACGGATCTCCATGGTAACAAGACCGCTAATTACTTAAGAAACTGCTCTTCAAGTCCACAAATGGCCACACATAGTAAGTAACATTGCCATGAATTTGACAATACTGAACCGCGATAAATACCATGGAAGACCAATACTAAAGAATATAGTCAAGATTATAGGAATCGTTTTAAACCACTTTCCGTTACCGACAAATGATTAAATAGCAGAAAAATACCAAAGAGGATCAAAAATAGTAACAATTCAAGCAAATTGTCTCCCTATAGAGTGAAAAATGCTAGGATCAATGCATAAGAGCCATTCGAAGCTAAGGGTTCTCCATGGTAATAAGACCGCTAATTACTCAAGAAACTGCTTTCCAATACCACAAATTATAATAACATAGTCATGTTATGACACTACTGAACCGCGATATACATAATGGAGGACCAATGCTAAAGAATATATCCTCGTATTTACCCGTCTTTAATTGCCAACCATTACATCTTCGTGGTAGTCTAAACAAATCATAAAATTTTGTATATATCCAGATTTTTTGGACCGATCTTGATCTTGACCCGTCAATTTACCCGTCCACATTATACAAAAAGTTTTAGAAATTTCGCGACTTTCGGACCTTTGGTTCCAACCATTTACGCGTCTACAATCGCCATCAAATCTTAATGATTCCCAAAAATCATTAAATTTTGCAAATTTTGCAAAAAACCAAGCTCAAATAATAATTTTTGACTATACGGCTATACAGCTCCTATATATACTCGTTTACTATTGCCGTCTATTAAGTCTTCAAAATTATCTTTAATCATATGAAGAATTTGCAAATTTCGCGATTCTTTGAGCCGTTCCGTCTACAACTCTATTTACTCGTCTACATTGCCATCCATAAAATCTTCATAATAATCATAGGTCATACGAAAAATTGGCCAATTTTTGGATTATTCAATCTACGCCTCTTATTTATTAACGCCTGCGCTTTCATAAGTACTCAAAAAAAAATTTGACAATTTTCGCGGTTTTTAGTCTACACCACGCGTCTTTATGATACTTATGAAACTCTAGTGTTAATTTTTGATATTTCACGATTTTTTTGACCATTTGTTCCTTTACAGTATTTACTCGTTTACTATTGCCGTCTATTAAATGTTCATAATAATCTAAGCTCTTATGAAAAATGTAAAAATTTTCCAATATATTAGAACGCTCACTATACACCTTTTATTTGCCAACGCCTGCGGTTTTTTTTAAATACTCATATGAAATTATGCGTTTTTTTTTTTTTTTTTTTAGAAATTTTGTGTTTCTATTTGTGTGGAATACTGTGACGAATGGAATTTTCTGTCGTTCTCCGTACGAGGCTTTAGAAAATAAAGTGCAAATGGGGATTGACATAAATATTTTTACAAGATTTCAAAATAAGTTTATTCTCAGCGCAGGACCTCAAATGGTTTTCTATAAACCCATCATGACGCATCTGAATGATGTCTCGTTGGCAAAATTAACAAATTAAGTTACAATTTATTATACAAAAAGAAACATTTGTACAAAATGTCCATTTAGTGATTATCACAGTTAAAAACTAAAGATTTGCAAATTAACATTCAACTTAAAACGAAATTTAGCTAGATTTACAAGTTAATTTTTCTTTTTCTTCTTGTCGGGTTGAGCCAGACCCTGGGATTCTTGATATTGGCGTACAATTTGATCCTGAACTTCTGGCAGGCAGGGTGAATAGCGTGAATACTCCATGGTGAACTCGCCCTTGCCCTGGGTGCTGGAGCTGTGTGGGAGAAACAATGAAAATGATAAAAAATACAAATTTGCCAAAATAAACTAATAAAACTCACCGCAATTCTCCCGCATAGCCAAACATATCGTTTAGAGGGACTTCTGCGTAGACGGTAAACCAACCCTCGGTGCCTTCGGTGCCGGTGATGATGCCATGCCTCTTGCTCAAATGGCCCATGACGGCGCCTTGAAATTCCTCGGGTGCTGTGACCTCTACCAACATAATGGGTTCCAAAATCTGCCAGGAGCCCTGCTGAAACACCTCCTTAACGGCTCCATGGGCGGCCAGCATAAAGGCCAATTCACTGGAATCCACAATGTGATGGCCACCATCCTGCAGGCGAAAGCGTATGCCGCTCAACTTGTGGCCCGACAACATGCCACGCTCCGACATTTCACGATAGCCCTTTTCCACGCCGGGCACAAACTGTTTGGGCACATTGGTGCCCACAGTTTCGTCCACAAATTCTAATTGAGTGTTCAGATGCGGCGGCAAAGGTTCCATGAGGCCAATAATGCGAGCATATTGTCCCGAGCCACCCGATTGTTTCTTGTGCAGAAAATCAAACTCACAGGGTGAGACCAGAGTCTCTCGAAAGGCCACTTTGGGTTTACCCAAGGTGACCGGACAGCCATATTCACGTTCCATGCGCTGGGCATAGATTTCCAAGTGCAGTTCACCCATGCCCGAGACCAGAGTCTCCTTGACATCGTTGTCAAAAAAGAAATGAAAGGTGGGATCCTCCTTGGTGAAACGGGCAATGGCCTTGGAAAAGTTATCGCGATCCTTGGAGTTGTTTGGCTTAATGGCCATGGAGACCACGGGTTCGGGTACATAAATGGATTCCAGGGCTAGATTATTGCGAGGATTGGTGGTAAAGGTATCACCTGAGGCACAGTCTACACCAAACAGAGCAAAAATGTCGCCGGCATAGACCTCGGGCACATCCTCCATTTGATTGGAATGTAAACGCACCAAACGGGCAATTCTCACCTTTTTATGGGTGCGAGCATTGAAAATGTTGTCTCCCTTGCGCAAAACTCCCTGATAGCATCTCAAGTAAGTGAGTTGGCCAAAGCGTCCGGCCTCCAATTTGAAAGCCAAACCCATAAATGGTTCCTTGCCATCTCGGGCTGGATTCAAAACCACCTTTTCGGCTTCCTGGTCGGGATTTTGCATAAACGCCAAGTTCTCCACCTCGCCGGGATGTGGTAAATAGTCCAACACAGCATCGAGTAGGGGTTGTACTCCCTTATTTTTCAAAGCAGTGCCCACTAAAACTGGGGTAAATGATCTCTTAATGCAGGTCCTCCTCAAGGCCTGCTTTATATCTTGCTCCGTGAAGGGTTTCTCCTCCAGAAAGAGTTCACCAAATGTCTCATCCGCATTGGACAAGTGTTCTATCAATTCCATTCTTCTCTCCTGACTCTCCGCCCTCATCTCTGGCGGTATTTCATCTAATCTCACATCCATGCCATGTTCTCCTTCAAAATAAATGGCTTTCTCTTGCACCAAATCCACAATGCCCTTACACTGACTCTCCACACCAATGGGCAGTTGTATAAATGCCGCATTGTGATTCATTTTGGATCTCATTTGACCCAAAACTCGATAGGGATTCGAACCCAAGCGATCCAGCTTGTTGATAAAAGCCAAACAGGGCACATTATAGCGTTTCATTTGCCGATTCACCGTCAGCGTCTGACTCTGTACACCACCCACGGCACACAAAACCAACACAGCTCCATCCAGCACTCTCAAAGCACGCTCCACTTCCACCGTAAAGTCCACATGTCCCGGTGTATCTATTATATTGATATTTGTATCCTTCCACAGCGTGTAAGTAGCCGCCGATTGTATGGTAATGCCGCGCTGCCTCTCCAGCTCCATGCTATCCATGGTAGCGCCCACATTGTCCTTGCCTCTTACCTCATGCATCTCTGCTATGCGTCCCGTATAAAAGAGTATGCGCTCAGTCAGTGTGGTCTTGCCGCTGTCTATATGAGCCGAGATTCCTATGTTCCTGATCTTTTCGATGGGTTTGTGTTCCGCATACTTGGCGTGCGAACTGTAACCACACTGCCATGGAAAGGAGAGGAGCCGGGGTAGAAGGGGTTACGTAACTAGCCGACATGGGCGGATCAGGTGTGGCTTACCTGACTGAGGGTTTTCAAGGCCTGCAGGCGTAGCCGATAGTTAGCCTGCCAAACACGTGTTATTAAGGACATGTTTGGTTAATGCTTATACTCGGTCTCGGCTGCAGGCGGATTACTTTTTCAAGTTATTAAAAAACACGCGCACACCGCTACGAGGAACAGCTGACAGAAAGAACCTATCGAACGACCGGCCGCCAATCGATTACTTTAACGTCGTTAACGTAAGGAAATTAGAGATGAAACAGTGACTGCTACTTTTGCACTTATATGTGGAAACTGTAAAATAGACTTAAGCTAATAATTTGAAAATATTTTAATAAAAATTGGGCCAAATAGATAATGCATTATATTTAGCAGGACCCTTAAACCCAAGGCAAGATCGAAGCAAATAATAGTAAAACGTTCGTTTTCGTTTCGTTTTTACTTTTTGAAAACGTTGGGAATTCGGAACAGGCCTGATTAATTAATTGTAATTGCAATACCAATACCTTACAACAATTAATTAATTGTTAATCGTCAATTTCTACAATTAACAATTGATTAATTGTCAATCTTTTCAAAATATATACGTTTGTATATATAATATATTATATTATATAATTTAGGAAAATTTTTTTTTATTTTTTGCTTTAACGTTCTATTAGGATCTTATAAACATACTGCAAAACTTTCAAGCAGACCCGAAACTCAGTTTTATAGAAATAAACAAAAACAATTATTTTTCCCGACCCCTTTTAAATGAAAATTGTTTTCATCGACCCTCGTATTTTTAGACATTCTTCGTTTTTTCCCTTTTTTGCCAAAAAACTTTATAAATATATATAAAATGTTTCATTAAGGAAAAATGTTACTTGGAAATTTTTTGAGATTTTTTTTTTACCATGTCTTGACGCACTTTGACCCAAATTTCTGGAGAACTGCTTAACCGATTTTGATCGTTTTTTTTCGGTAAAAGCTAACACCCCAATGCACCAAATCCAATTTTTACAATTATTATAAATAGTTTTATTTCATCGAAAACAGATGTCAAAATTTTAAGTGCGATTATCTCAGAACCACTTTTTCCAAAATGGTTGCAAACATTTAAAGAGTACCTGTTAACCGGTTTTTAAATTCTTTTTTTTAATTGCTCGTAATACCCACCATTCTGTTGTGAACTAGGATATTTTTGATAAAGTGGGAAAAAAGGACGATTTTCAAAATTTTAATTAACTCCGCCATTTATTGACCGATCCAAAATATCCTAGTTCACAACAGAATTACATCAATTCTTAACAAAACCCCGTCTTCAGTTTTAAATTCGGATCATCCGTTCTCCAAAAATTTTTGCAACCATGGGCCTATGTTTTAAATTTTTGGTTAACTTTGAACAGAAATACAACAACAACCGCAGGTACAACAACAACAACAACAAAACATTACTAAATTTAATTTAATTCTTTATAAAGCTGCTCTTCAAAACCAATTCTGTTTTTGTCATTATTTTGGAAACCAAATTTCACTTCATATACACTTAAGCAAAAAACGAGAAAGGCAAAGCTAACTTCGTCTGTACCGAAGTTTTGATACCTGAAAATAGCTTGTCTCAACGGTTAGCGACTTCGACCAAACTTCGCAGATCAGCTTAAAAACATTGCATATTACCCATGACCGTGTTTGAGAGCAGTAATATTGATAACAAAACAGTTGTTGTTGTTTTGCGTTTGTTGCTGTTTTTGTTGTATTCCTTTCAATTTTTTTTAGAGCGAAGCTCTTTACGGACGTCAGACTGGGGGGTAAATCTTAAAAAATTTTGTCTTTAAATAAAATTTTTGGGGGATGTCTTTGAATTCTCTCTTTGAATTCTCTCTTTTTTGTATTTGCAAAATCAGCAGCTTTTATCTTTACAGTAGAAGCAGTTGGGTTGTGTGTGGTGTGGGATAATGTGAGGTGGAAGTGGGGGGAAGTGATGGGAATCAGGTGAAGATTTGGTGGGGATCTGGCGGGGATTTGATGCTAAACTGGTGTGGATCTGGTGGGGATCTAGTGCGGATCAGGTGGTGATCTGGTGGGGATCTGATGGAAATCTGGTGAGGATCTGGTGAGGATCTGGTGGTGATCTGGTGGGGATCTGATGGAGATCTGGTGGGGATCTGGTGAGGTTCTGGGGTGGGTCAGGTGGGGATCTGGTTTAGGTCTGGTAGGGATTTGGTGGGGATCACCAGAGAGTGGCTGCATTGAGGTCAAGTTTTGAATTTTGTTCTATAAACTATAATGTTATCTGTTAGACAGTGATTTAGCAATGACTTAACAGTGACTTAACAGTGACTTAACAATGACTTAACAGTGACTTAACAGCGACGTAACAGTGACTTAACAGTAACTTAATAGTGACTTGACAGTGACCTATTATTTTAAAAATTATATAACATTTATTTATACAGAATCTAAAAGGTGAATTTTGCCATTACTTAAGTCGGTTGTATGAACGTAAAGAGCTTCGCTCGTACCGTTGCGTCCCATGACACACACTCTTTTTTTATTATATATACATACTAACAAATAACCCGACGCGCTTCGCTGCGCCTTCAACAGTATGCTCTTTGCAGATGGGTTTTCCCTCCAACTCCCACCCCATCCCTCCCATCCACTCTACATCCAATTCCACCCATCTCCAACTCACCTCCCACCCACTTTCCGCCACCATCCCGCCCACATCTCACCCACATCCCTCCCACTTCCCGCCCACATACCACCCACATTCCTCCCGCATTCCACCCACTTCACATCACTTACCACCCACTTTCCACCCACTTCTAAAACAACAAACCACTCACATCCCAATCACTTCCCGGCGTTATTTTCAGCATGGGAAAATTAAATCACAAATTAATTTTCATTTTGAACGTACAAACCGAGTTTCAAGTCAATCGGATGAAAAATAGTTATTTTACATGTTGAATTTTCCGGGCATTTTCACGCCTGGAGCGGATTTTCCGACTTTGAAAAATCATTTTTAATTATTTCGTACTCTGTCTTACAAACCGAGTTTCAAGCCAATCGGATGAAAAATAGTATATTTGCATGCAGAATTTTCCGGGAATTTTCCGACCGTCAGGTCAAATTTTTCCAACTTCAAAACTATTTCGTATTCTGTCCTTGCAAACCGAGTTTCAAGCCAATCGGGTGAAAAAATAGTTTTTTTTATGCAGAATTTTTCCGGGAATTTTCCTCGTGGGCATATTTTCCAAAATCGGGAAAATTACGCGTACTTTGCATACAAACCAAGTTTCAAGTCAATCGGATGAAAAACAACATTTTCCCATACAAACTTTTCCGACGCTTTTCCGACTTTTCCGGGTGGAATTTTCCAAAACCCCGTCTTAGTACGCACTTTCACCACTAAGAGAAACTGCTGTCCGAATTTCAGCTTTTCATCTCTTACCGTTTAGGCTGTGCGATGATCAGTCAGTGGATGCAACTCACCCGTCCAAGATCTGGCCATCGGACATCCCCTTACGTCTCATCCTATCCAGGACTGGTCGAAGAGGCGAAGTGGGGTCGTCTATCTGTAAAGAAATAATATCAACAAGTAAGAGTGTTGCGGTCGAGTGCCCCGACAGCAAAATACCCTGTTCTAAGTAATGTGGTTCCTATAGCTTTGAACTCCTTTTATTTTAAAATTTATTTGAATAATTGGGGATGCGCACTTGCATATCTTCGGTGTTTTCGCTCGGATCTTGTAGTGGTATACAGAATAGAATATATATTCAATCATTAGGTTCAAACTTAAAAATTTTAGCTCTGACAGTTTTTCGCGGTTAGAAGGAGAAGGAGGAGGAATTTGCCAAATCTGAAGCAAACTTGATTTGGGTACGATATACACCTACATACATGCAAAAATTTGTGGCTCTACCTCTTATAGTCTCTGAGATCAACGCGTTCATACAGAGAGAGAGACATTTTTTCGCTGCTAAAAGATGGAGGAGGTGGAATTTTCGATATCTGAAACCAACTCGATGTGGGTACAGTTTACACCTACATACAGGCCAAAAATTGGTGGCTCCACCTCTTATAGTCTGTGAGATCCACGCGTTTTTACAGAGAGAAAGACAGTTTTTCGCTGATAAAAGATGGAGGAGGAGGAATTTTTCAAATCTAAAACAAACTCGATGTGGGTACAGTATACACCTACATACATGCCAAAAATTGTGGCTCTATCTGTTACAGTCTCTGAGATCGACGCGTTCATACAGACAGACAGACAGACAGACGGACAGACGGACATGGCTTAATCGACTCGGCTGTTGATGCTGATCAAGAATATATATACTTTATGGGGTCGGAGGTGCTTCCTTCTGGCTGTTACATACATTTGCACAACTTCATGATCCCCTTTTTTCTCATTTTTAATGAGAACAGGGTATAAAAATATCCATTATGTAGGAATTAAAGCAAAAATTATCCCGAATTGGTTCTACTTAGCTTCGAGCGGCAAAAGACAGTTACAGTTAGTTTGAGCGGCAAGTCGATAAGCGATACCTCCGCTATCGACAGCGGCTATCTTTACCGATACTTTGGTATCGGAATTACAAGTGCAAGTGCAAGCGCAAGTTTGTTCATAATGTACAAATGTAATCTGTGCCAAAAATCTTTTTACCACCCCTCTGACCGCGATCGGCATATTGAGACGCACCAAAGTCTCAGGAAGTATAAAAGCTCATGTGGCTTGTCCTACAAGCAAAAAACAAATCTTAGAGCCCACTGCCGCCGTAAGGGCCAAGGCCATTTTGAAATTGAAAGTGACAATACAAATAGTGATGTGAATGTGACTCAATTTGAACCCGCCACCACCCCGGAATTGACCCCCAGCATGACCCCGGCACATATTAAACCCGCCACCTGAGGCAGAGCCAAAGATGTCGCCGGCAAAAAACCTCGGCAGCATCCTCCATTTGATTGGAATGGAAACTGTAAAATAGACTTAAGCCAATACGGGAATGTTTTTTTTGTTTGTTTTGATCGTGATATTTATCGATATACACTCCGCCGATAAACGAGATTGGAACCAGGGCTGCGCACGAGTGGTTTGCTGAGTCGTGCTGGTTCACTAGTTCCGAAGGGTTCAGGGAGTGAGCGGCTCCAGAATTTAAATTGAGACCGTCCTGGGTGAATAGTGGCCCGGAGTAAGAAGAAGGGCTTAGAATTTCCTGACAGTCATCGTCACTGACTGGGCATAATTTTAATTGGTCAATAAATATATTTGCCGGATCGTGAGCATTAAAGTTAGTGGAGTCTTGAGCTCGGTAGGAATTAATATTGATTATTGCTTAGTAGTTTAGTAATTAGTTAGTAGTAGTTGGACCCGGGAAAGAAGGTCGGATCATAACAATATTTTAATGAAAATTGGGCCAAATAGATAATGCGATATATTTAGCAGGAGCCTTAACCCCAAGGCAGCATCCAAGCAAATAATTTAATGACATGATGCCTAATGATGAGGCTTCAAAATTTAGTTGGTGGCCACACTGTTCGATTCGATATAACACTAGCGACCTTATCTCTTACTAATCCTCGAAAACTTTTTTGTATAGGTAATATTAAGTGATTTTCTGGTTCTTATCTCTACTAATTACCAGTCAAATCGTGATTTTGTTATTCATCGTGTAGCACGCACACGCACATCTCTAGTAGTTAGCTATCAAATCGATAATTTTAAATCAAAAAGACATCCTCATCAAAAATTTGTACTTAAACAAATGTTTTCGCTTTTCTTAATTATTAATTAATACTAATTGATTGTGTAGCGCAAACTATCGATATACTTCAAGGTCACTGTTTGAAAACACCACCGATATACCACCGATTAGGGCGACCACGTTCCCATTACTGTATTATGGTATTTATGGTATTTCGCCGTTGAACAGTCACTCTGTTCCCGACGTAGTCAGTTTCTCAAGATTTGCCGTGGGTGGAGGAGCGCAGCGTGCGTAGGAGTGCGCATAAACTAATCGAGAAACCACAAGCAAACAAAGCAAAAATGTTTACAACAAGCAAGCGACAACAACTACTGCTGTCCACATCGCAACAATTTCCATAGTTTTCCGTGGTGACAAGCGACAAAAGTATAATTAGTTAACCCAACCCCGTGGAAATGTAATCAAATCATAATAGAATGGAAGTGTTTCTGGCCTGGTGTGCGCAGCAAAATTGCTGAAAATTCGTAAAAGAAAATACAACAC
Source organism: Lordiphosa stackelbergi (assembly GCA_018904235.1). Lineage (NCBI taxonomy): Eukaryota > Metazoa > Arthropoda > Insecta > Diptera > Drosophilidae > Lordiphosa > Lordiphosa stackelbergi. Next base: position 125,725 of record JAEIFU010000173.1, on the reverse strand, counting down.
ACAAACGCACACACACACTTAAAGTAGTGCGGGCGGGGGGCAGTGTAAAACCGTTTCGTTTTGGGAAAATTCAATACAAAAACGCGGAAAACAAACGGCAAAAACAAAGCAGCTGTGTTTTGCTCTGTCTTTGCAAAACAAATGTAACGGCAACTACCTGAACTTCCTCTTGTATGCGTGTGTTTTTGTCTTTCTTTGACAGCGGCCGACAGCATGAAATTAACACTAAATAAAACCACTTCCAGACGCCGGCTTCTCAACAAAATCCACAACAACAACAACCACAACTAGTCATAGTTCAGCGTTCGACCTCGACACAAAACATATCCGTCAATTAATTGTAACTAAATTATAAGTAAAAACAAAAACAACAACAAAAAAATGGATTGGATTATCAATGATGAGATGGGCCTAACGGTGGGTCATTTGGTCGGCTATGCTGCCGCCACGGCCATGGTCATAGGCGGTGTGATACCCTATGTACCACAATATATTGAAATCAAGAAAACCCAGGACGCTGAGGGATTCTCGCTGTATGTGTGTCTCGCCCTGCTGGTAGCCAATTCGCTGAGAATACTTTTCTGGTAAGTAATTTTTAAAAAACAAAGGAAACTTCAATGTAATGTAAGGGAAATGTAACAAAAGTAATATATTTATATAGAGTAATATATTTCAATACAAAGCCTACTAAGCTACTAAGTAAAACACAAACAATTCCTCCGCGGAGATGCTTTGTTTACAACAGTTGCTTACTGACTGAAATTTATCAAGTTGTTAAGAGAGAGAGAGTGAGTGAGCCTACCTTGTTTAGTATACCTTGATCAGGCCTGTTCCCGTTTTGTGATGGTAAGAATTGTGATTATTTAGAAACGGTTAAAGAATTCGGTCGAATCTTTTTGCCCTCCAGAGGATCGATTGAAGAAAATTGGGATTTTGAAGTTAAAAGTCAGATAACACTGACGGTTTATGGAAGCGAGAACATTTAACAATTCCGATTCCGCATGAATCGGAATCGAAAACGGGAACAGGCCTGTATGCCTTCGGTTTTTGATAATGTTCCTAATTGTTTAGGCTATATTTATTAGCAAACTTTAACCGAAAAGCTAACCGGCATCCTTTCGAAAATGCTGAACCAAGCCAAAAATCACTACTCAGTTCAGTTCGGTCTGGTTCAGTTCACGGACAGTGGCGGATCTAGAAATTGGCTAAGGGGGGCTAAGGGCACTCAAGATCACTTAAGATTGTTCGGATCTCATTGTGTTTTTCAGAATAGATAGATCTTAGGGTAAGGATATTATATAAAAGTATTTTGTGCGGTGAACCGCATGTGTGCGGCGTCACCGGATTTCACAAACTTACTCCCACACACAAAACATAGAAAGGCTCTGTCGGAATGAGAAGGGCGAATTGCCACATATCGACCCCAAATCCAGATTTCACAAGCGGCTTCCGTAAACTCAGACTGTATACATAAAATTTTCACTGGTTCACTGGTCTTTTTTGCTTATAACTTGACAGCCGCTCATCCGGTCTCTATCATTTCTTCGGCAAATCGATACATAATGCTAATTTGTATCGTATTTGTATTTGATTTGTATTTTAATCGACCCGGCTGTTGATTCTGATCAATAATATATATACTTTATAGGGTCGGAAATGATTCGTTCTCCCTGTTACTTAAACTTAAACCCTAAACTTAATTTAATCTGTGTACCTTTGACACAGAGTATAAAAAGGTTTCGGCCGATATAAATGTCTTGAGCGAAACCGAGATTAATTTCGGTTGTATTTCCTAGTTTGGAGAAAAAAAATTACAAAAAAAAGAAAAAGCGCCGCAGGCAATTTTTTTTAATCGCGCGTGAAAAAGAATTTATAATTGAGTATCGCCAAACTACTCAAACAATAAACATTGAAAAAATCTGCAGGATGTCTAGGGCATATTTTAAAATTTTAAAAGGAACGCATGGATGGCCGCCTCGACTTTGTTGTATAATAATTCTTTATAGTTCGCGGCCCATTGATGAAATTTTTTCAAAATTGTTGTTCAGAACGGTCGTATACTAAATTTTTACTAATTTCTTTTTAGATGCCTCATTCTTAGTATAGTATTTTGTATATAAATATTTTACATGGGGGGCTTAAAAAGCGTCATATCCTCGTATAGCGTACCTCGTGCGTAAGCTGTTGCGTTTTTTAACGACCATTTAAATGGGGAATTTTCAACTCAAGTGACATTTCGTCTGCAACTTTCTTGATTTTTTTCAAAAAAATACATCGAAAGATGATTCATTTTTTCTTGTTTTAAGTAACAATTCAATCACATTGATGAAGTGAGCACAGGCTGATGAAATCTGAAGTTCTGAAGCCTGAAGAGTACTACTGAGTACTCAGAATTGCAGCATTGACGGCAGTAAAAACATGTAAAGAGATCAGAAATTACTTTTTTTTCAATTTTGATGATGCCTCGCTGTCTCATTCTTTAACTTTACTAATGCTCCAATAATGTAAAGGACCAACTCATCGAGTGTGTACACTCATTCATGTTTTTTTCGTGCATACAATCGTTTTCATCAATCGACAATAGTTCGCGAATCTGAATCTTCGCGCAAAATTAGTTAAAATATTTCCCTGTATTTTCAACGATCGGTCGTAATATTTCAACCCATATCCAACGTTCTTCGTTTGTAGATACTTTTCACTGCTGATGCCTGTTTGAAACAATCTAAATATTTGCATCTTTTTTCTGAAATTCTTGATTACTACAAATGTTTTGCTCTTTGCATAGATTGGGTGAATTAAGACATTTGGGCTCTGAGGGGGGCTTCAGCCCCATAGCCCCCCCTGGATCCGCTACTGTAGCACTTTTTCTAAAAATAGGATATATTAGATATGATCATCCGAAAATAATTCACCAATTTTTTTATTAGCCCAATGCCCAAATTTCGAATTTTTTAGACCAACATCAAAAAAAAAAACTAAAATCAGATGTCTAGTCATCAGTCATCAGCAGACTTTTTTACTTTTCACACTTTAAACACTTTCAAAAATATAGACTTGAGAATTTCACTTATGTGAAAATCATGCCCTGAAATTTCAGCCTGAAATTGTGCTATGGGTTTGGAGGTGTTTCCAGATTCTGAACATCGTTCGTTGATCATTTAGCGGTGCCAAGGCGAAAAATACACAAGGTATTTCGGTTTGATGGTTTTTCGTAGGAAGGCAGCTCTTATCTCTAGCGACATTTCCCATTTACTTTTCATATCACCGACTCGGAAAATGGGAGCAATCAGAAATATTCTACCATAATGCATAAAGAAACTCGATTTAAAATTGAAGATTGCACAGGGACTGTATTTCCTAATGTATCCAAAGTGTAAGCCCAGAGTATATGTAATAAGCGAAGAGAGACCAGTTTGTAGACGAACGACTTTTTTGATGAAATACCTTTGAGGTCTTTTTATTTCCTCGTATGTCCAGAATTTCCACATCATTTCCAAAAAAAGGTCAACCTGGGCCAAAAAAAATTAAGTGTTTAAAAAACACTATATTTTATCAAATTTTCATGGAAACAATCAAATTAAACTAATGTAAGCTAATCTTACATTTACTTATAATCCAATTAGATATATTCGGTTTCACGGCCGTGCTAGCGCGATTTTTCTCATTTTGACATTAAATTTGCTTAATTTTTTGCAAAAAAGTGACGATAGAGATTACGTGTACTTTCGCTATCTAAAATCTTTCTGATGGTACAAAGGGATGTACATGAAATATGCCAATGCAATTAACTGTAAGTTTTTGTTTCGCATTATAAGGGCGGTAACAACGGCTCGCGGATGGCCTCGGAAGAAAAACTCCTTTAAAAAAACTGCTGCGTAATTTGTTCGTGTGGCCATTTCACTTTCCCTTTTCGGGATAAATGGCGTCGTTTTGCCCGCTAGTTATTTAAACAAATAACGTAGCTTTGAAGCTGCTAACGCCTTTTTTTGTGTCGATGAAACGAAAATAGGTTTTTATTCTAGTTTATTGCGGGCAAAGACAACAACAAAAACAAATTAATAAAAATGAGCGTCGCCTAATAACAAAAATGTAATTAAAGTCATACGAAAATGTGAATTTATACTTTATAGTTGTAAAACAAGCTCCCGCGATTGTTTGGTGCTTTTTGGCCATGTTTGTCATCAATTGCTCCAATGCAGTTCGGAAAATTTCAAACCTCATCGAACTCCTTGGCGTCTTGCAGCATGCCACCCTCACTCCGTGGAGCTATCTCTCTTTCAGCTCCGCGCAATGGTATCACATACTTTGTCAATAAGGACGCCCATCAACTTGCTGATCCGATATGACGAGGACACATGACGTTGTAGTTCTCTGGACGCCAGATACCTAGTTTCACAAGGTAGAAATAAGTCAACGAACTTAAGTTATTTCAACAGCGCCAATCCTTACTCCAATACTACTGCCAATTTTAATTGAGGTGGTATGCAATCCCTGCGAGACATGCTCTTGGACATCAAGTGTGCTTCTAATATTTGGAAAAGCTTTCCGAAGCATGTGTAGCTCATATGGAAGCTCTCGTGAAAGACATCAGGATTTTGAATCATGTTCTGAAACTAAACAAATTCTTCGTAAATTATCCATTCAAACTTCTAGACATTACTCCTCCTCGTTGAAATAGCGCCACTTTTTCACTTCTCTCTCGCGATATGGGTTAGCGTATCTGTGCTTCCTCTTTCCCTCTGTTGCTCCTCTTTTGCCCTCCACAAAGGTGGCGGCAGATTTACCACTTAAGTTGCGCATAAAGTTCGCTTCATAGTGATATTAAGAAACATGAAAAATATCTAATTTGCACCTTCTTACAGGCGTGTATGTACTTCTGTACTCACCGTGAAACCATCATTGATATATCTTTCTTTGTTTTTAAATTTTTTGATTTATTTACATAATTTTTAAAAAAATATAATGATGGAAAAAATGTCGTTCGATGTGACATGTCACGTACCGATGAGATAAATATTTTTTTACAAAAAATGTACTCAAGATTTTTAAATCAAATAATATACATTTCCAATAACTATTCATTCATAAAATATTAGAACTATTTGGGCGTAGTTATTGTGTTAGGTTTCGCTAAACTTTGTCTTGCGAAAACCACTTCTGTTTTTGTCACCTTCGAATAGCTTCCAATTTTGTCATTATTTGGGAAGCCGAATTTCACTTGCTATACACTTTAACACTAATTAAAGTGCTTGAAAGTAAAAAACAGAATGGAAGTACCCATATTTAATCTATGTAATCCATGTTCTATTCCATAAACCGAACGTTTCAAATATTCAACCTGCCGAACCTAAACCCGAACTGGACTTAGTTAAAAGAAAAGAACGGAAAGGGTACATCAACATTCTTATTTTTGTCATTTGCTTTCGATCACCGCAATGCAGCGCGTGTTTGTTGTAATAACTATTGCGTCGCGGGTTTAGGTAAATAACGTGCCGGGTTGCGCGGCTCGCAATGCCGGTTTTTGTTGTTAAGTCGCATTGGAATTCCCAAACGATTTTAATTGCGCAGGCATGGAGAGACGATTGTTTGTTGATAGCAGAATCAGGCAAAGATCGCTGATGATTTGGTAGAGATACCAATGAAACAGCTGTACGATCAACTAGCCTCCTTTGTGGTGTGTTTTCTTCCTGTTTTTAAAGTTTTGTGCAGAAATAACGGCACCTCGAGCCCCCAAAATCTTGAAGATTTGATAATCGTGAAAAAATATTTTTGTGGTAAAAAAATCTGGGAATATTTTTGTTTTAGAAACCAATCAATGGACACCAAAGAATGTGATGCATTCGAACTGACGATTTAACTAAATGATGTCTAAATTATGACCTAAAATAGAGGCACCTTAATCCCTAGTTTAGTTTTAACTTTAGTTTTAATAAATACAGAAACCGGTCCGCGAACTCGATCCTTACACTTTACAACGGGTTCGAACCATCACATCGAACCTTTATTAAAATTTTACAGATTTGCAGCCTTGAACTTAACTAATTTGTGACTAAATGCTCTCTTTAAACCCACTTGTCGGTCTTATCTAGAGCAATTTAGTCTCTCTCTCGCATCGTTCTATAAACCATTTTACAACTCTTGTGTGACTAGAGCCAAGTCATGATTTCTTGTCAAAATTAAGTGTGAATTGTTATTGGTTGTTTATTTGTGTTGCGTGCATTATTTTTATTAAGGGGGGCGTTCGATATGATATGAGGCCACAATTACTAATCAGTTCTATCAGACCACAAGGTCTCGTGAACTCAAGGCACTGAATCAGAAATTCTAAACATGCTAAGAAAAATGGCTAAAATTGTGAGTGACCATTGTATTGATAAGAATTTCAAATTTCATGCCTTTAACTGATGGGAATTTTTATAATCGGTGATTAGTCTGTTGCCATTTGGGTTATACCTTGTCAGCCATACAGGAGAGGACTATCCTAAAACTTAGAAAGAACATTTATTCAGTTTTAAATTCTTAAAATATTTTTATGGAAATAACAGAAATAAAGATGCTTGAATCACTAAATTAAACAGAAACCGCGGTTCAGCACGAGAACAAAAAAAAATGTTTACTGTTTTTTTTTTTAATTGCTTCAACAAAAAGTGATTTCATTCGCTTAACCGCAAATGAATAATCAAAACTTTTTAATTGAATTTGAATAAAAGTGCAAATCGGCCTTAAAAGTTACTTAATATAATGTGAAGCAGTTTCAACTGCTTCGTGATTTGTATTGTAAATTCTTCAACTTGATTTTGATTTATTTAGTTAACATTCAAATCTTTTGAATGCTTTTTGCCCAAATATCAAACAGGTTTTGTGGTTTTGCTATGGTTTATTTATATATTTTCTGTGTTGAACCACAGCTGATTCAACCTACTCAGTCAGGGTCAACCGCTTCCATTTGCCATTTGGTGTTGAGTATTTAATAAATTTTTAATAACCTTTCCCCAGCCATAAAACCAACAAGTAGTGCATTGGCTATGGGTGCTCGGTCTCTCACTTAAAAAAAAAAAAAACAAACATTGAAAGCAACTAGTGCCACGACGTCGTCATTTTGTCTGGGGGCTCCCATTGGCATCAATAATTTAATTATTTCGTTAGAAAATTTTAAATGCCCGGCAGTAAATACTCAGTGAATCAGCTGTTTACACTTTCCCAATGCCAAGTGGAAGGTCTACAAAGAAAATTCCTACCAGAAGGCGTTCTGTGTCACGCGATGCCATTAGTCAGTCACAAAGGCGCCAGGGATTGCGACATGAGTTTTTTTTTAGTGGGTGACAACTATATTTAAGTGTGTCTCAACAAAGGAACAAAAAATTGGAATAAGAAATACTATTATTTTCCCTCTAAAAAAACAAAAACACAAAGTACCAAAGTACCTTTTGTTAAACCAATTAACAGAGCATTAACAGTATGTTAAATTAACAGAGCTGCGATGTGATTCCAAATAAGTGCTGCAAGTCAATATTCTATAAGTTTGCAAATTAAAATGTCTATAGACCGGGAAAAAAGAATATATTTGATACTTTATCAAGGTTTATGACATTTTTTAGACAACAATCGAGTTTTATCAAAGGTCTCTAAGAAAACTTGTTTTTTGTCAATGATATCGCTCCAAAACTCAAAATTTTAAAGGTAATATGCTTCCACATAATGCTGCGAAGTTTTATCCAAATCGGTGAACTATAGCGTATAGCCCAAAGAAAAAAAAAAATTCCAAGAAAAGTTTGGGTCATTGACAAACAGACAATCAAAACTTATAGCAAACCGCTTTGATGAAAATTTCACCTTGTCTACATATATTCAAATATTTCTTAGCTTACGCAAATATGCGCCTAAGTTGTTAACTCTATTTAAATATATACACAAATAACCATACTTCCACATTAGCACTTTCGGACAATACCGCGTAATCTTGCTAGTTCTGCTCCACGAATCACAAGAATTGAGAATATGTTATACTAAAAGAGGTTGCAACATTAACATGAAATACAGCACGAAACAAAAGCAGCATATATATTGTTAAGCACAGTACAAATAATACAAACCTTTATGAGTATTTCGCATAATTTGCACCGCCATACTATACAATCCTATCCGAATGGCTGATAGTCAAACATTCACAAAATTTCAAGCACAAACAAACCACAAATAGCTTAGCACAAACTGGTCACTTTTAACGGGCGCAAATACCAGTGATGGGCAAAAATATCTTTTAATATTTTTATTTAGGGTAGGAACATTTATTTAACGGAAATATTAATAAAATTATAAAAATAATACAAAATAATTTTGGACTTTATGCAAAAAAAATGGTAATTCCGCCCAATGTGCATTGAAAACTCTGTACTAAAAAAAAATGGCCTTGATATTGGATCTGGGACGAAAGGTGGGGGTGGACTAAGAAATCGTAGAAATTTGCAGAGATTAAATTATGCTATCACAAGTAAATTTTCCAACTCCAAATGGAAGGACATGATTTCCTTCCACAGTCAATCCAATAGACTTGATTTTCGCGGGGATATGATTTCGGGAATACAACCCCCCAGGGAAAATGTTTAGTTTACAACCAGAAATATCATGTCGCTAAAAACTTGCAACTGGTTGCAGTCCCTATTCAAAGCCATGTATCTGAAGTCGTCCATTTTACTAGGCATGTCATAGGACTGTGACAAATGTCCCCCACAGCCATTTTCAACCAGATAAATACCAGTTGACCCTTGTGAGTTCCTCAGAGCACTAATACTTTTTCATAATGCAACATTTACACTAGAATTTAAGTATTGCAGGCCCGAAGTCAAGTAAAATTAATCATCGTAAGGGACACTACAAAACAATTTACCAATTACAATGTAACATTAATTTGAGCAAAAAACACAAAACATTTTTACAAACATTATTTTAGTCTGTTCCGTTCGGCGTTGAGTTGGGTACTGACGTAGCTGCGCAGTTTTCAGTGTCCGTTATGTAGTTAAGTCTCTTGTCAGTTGGTGTGTCTATAATATGTAGCATCTCTAGAAAGCGTTTTTAGGATTGTTATTGTTTCGAAGTTCGGTGAGTGTCCACTCTATACAGTGAATCTTGTAGATCACATTGCTCCTATAGGCAGTGACTACTTTGGACTTGGTCTTATTAAACAAGTTTTTCATTGTGTTATTTGGTTTGTGGGCTAGCTGTATATCTTGTTTATTGCTGCAGGCAAAACGTTCTGAAAGCTTCGGAGCATATGTAAGAGACTTGTTGATTTTAGGTGAATTTGCCATCGACAACGTCATTGACGCAAGAACTCAGAATTGGTGTTTACATTGGCACAAAGTTGAGTTATTGCTTTAAAAGTCAAGGATTGTTTTGGTTATGACGGAAGGCAAGAAATCTTAAAAATCAATATAAAAATGAATACAAGCAGCTTATTTGTATTATTATCTGCCATCTAAAGCAAATGATGCAATTTTTGAATTGGGCAGGAATGTCGCAGCACCTTCGATATTTTGCGAACAAGACGTCTAAGGTGGAGCGGAGTGGTCGTCCTCAAAATTAAAAACTGAATATTTCAAAAATTATATGACTTCTCAATCTAGCCAAGAGAAGCTCTGCTCTTTTCTATAGACAAACAAATCAGGAAAGTGTCATTTCTATCTTTGTTTTTTTGCCTTGTGGTCATCTAACAACACACTGACATGTTAATTATCAATATTGTTTCTAATCGTTGCCGTATTGACAAACGCCCCCGTCCTTCCACCCCCAGCACGATTTGCCAGCACGTTCGTCTGCCTCGGAACCGGAACACACGGACAAAAAACTATTTTAATTTTTTCGCAAAATGCCAGACTGCCCGGTCGTAATTATTGCTACCTCCAACAACAATTGCAATTAATTAAAAAAGTGTTAAAAATATTAAGTACACATGTGAGAGCTTGGAAAACTGTTGTTTTCCGGTCATTTGTGAACAAAACGGCAGATCAGAATTGCACGACACATTGTCGTTTAATTCATAAAAAATTATCATATTCGCTTTGTTATTTACTTTTATTTAATTGTATTTACTTGGCACCCACACACATTATTGTTAAATGAAATGTAAAAAAAAACAGACATTGTAGTCAGAGAAAGAGAGAAAGAATTAAGTGAGTAACCGGTGGGGGGTTGAATGAGCTCATAGTCTGTAGTGTCAATTAATCAAGCACAGATAACCAGAAAAGGTAATAATAAATATGACGTTTGTCTTGACTTTTTGTCTTTAGAGTTGAAACTAGCCAGCACCATTATTTGTTGCATATGCATTTTGAGCCAGCATATAGAATCTCGTCAATGGTCGTCGCACTCGTTTTTGTGTACTCCCACGCAGTACATTTACTTAGTTATTGTGAGTTGACTAATACATATAAACTTTTTAATTGAAAGCGTCTTGAATTTCTGTGTTTGAAGCTACGCGGAATTACTTTCATCACAATACTTTTGAGATGACCCATTAAAAGCGTCGCCCCATTAATTTTTAATTATTTTAAAATGAAAAGCAGACCACACGACAAAATAGTATAAGTCCAAGAAGAAAAGAGAAGTTAAGTTAACAAGAGTTAAGTTAATAATGAAAAGAAATTTATTTAAAAAAATAAATTCCGAAACCTTTGAAATCTGGCTAAACCTTCCTTTATAGTCATCTAGCTCCTTTAATTCGAGCAAGCTTAGAGCTTTCGCATTGACCGTCTGCATTACCTTTTCCTTAGCAAATTTCTTGTAGCGAGTCCTGGACAGGCTGAGCATATAGGTTTTTTTTTTTTAATGGCGCCCGAGCAGGGACACTAAGGAGATAAAAAAGCATCGACATAAATGGAAACGTAGCGGATAAGCCGGGAAATTAGATACCAAATCCAGGAGTGAGCACCGATGAGATGAACTCTAAGCATTCACCGATTAAATCGACTTCAGCGAAGAAAGACGAGTAGAAGACTAAGGCCTCGAGTCGATATAGCCATGTCCGTATGAACAAAGAGATCTCAGAGATGGTAAGAGATAGAGGTTAGACATGTATGGAACCAATATTTCTTATACTTGCAGACAGATAAAGTTTATTTTCAATTTTGGCCCGCCCTCAAAATTTAAAAAAAAAACCTCATATCTTCCCAAGTTTTGTAGGTAGATGTTCCACTTCTAGAGATATTTAGTAATCAAGTTTACTTATCGATTTGCCGAAGGAATGTTTACTCAAGTTATGAGAAAAAAGGACCAGTAAACCCCCGACCGAACTTTGATCAAAATTTTACAGGTTTGCAGCCTTGATTATAATCTTTGATACGATTATTCTTTTCGGTTTCTTGAGAGTTCGAATTAAGAAGTAGTGGACTTTCATTTCATAGCTCACAATGCCCAAAAAAGACATTCAACACTTCGATGTCTGGGCTTTCACACATCAAAAACAAAAAGCGCTGACCATGTTTTTATATGTATTTATACATTTATATTTACCTTACATACTTACATATTTACTTATATTTGCCAACATTCAACAAAGGGGCGTCAGATTTTCGAAACACACACACACAAATGATATGACTCAATCTAGTTGGTGGTCAGGGCACTCGGGCATGACACCATCATGAATATGAATTTGATTAAAGCCACAAATGAATTTAAATTATAATTTATAGGCTTACTTTTTTTTAAAAAACCTAAAATCGTTCGCAAATATCTTTCTCTGACTCGGACTATAATTTATTTTTATACGATTATTTTGAAGCTCACTTAAATTTTTAAGTGCAGTTGCGCCAGCTGTAAACACACAACCAAAAAAAGTTTGCCAACTTTTCATATTATAGCAATTTCATCAGCCTACACCGGTGACGAACGGGACAAGGGGGACTGCGACTTACAATAGGTGGTTCAATGAACTTAAATTATGTGGCAAAATATGCCGGGCACCAGAAGTGGAAGCTTATAAAGTTAAGGAAGCAAGTGCGCGAAAGAAGTATTCAAAAGTATGTGATAGATGACTAATTGGTTGACAAAGAGCCAAGTGGTTGAAGGTTGATTTAAGCTCGAAACGAAATATTTTGGTAACAATATAAGATGTTTTAGTTCTAGTATGCCATGTAGAAACTGAGACAAATGTTGTTTGATATTGTTGACTGTTTTCCACGGGTGTATTATTTTCTGAGCTGAAGCGAAAGGAAATGTGTAAATGAGAAGCTAGAAAACAAAAGAGAAACACACAGAAAAAAAGGCGAGCTGAAATCAAACTAAAAAAAAATGATTTGTTCTCAACTTGCGATTCGAAGTTGAAAAACGAGTCGTACTTGATTCTACTCTAAGCAAGTATGAAAGGAGTTTAGAAAACCTACAGAATTTATTAGTGATGTAGATATTTTTTGTTTAGAATTTCCACAAGCGCATGTACGATTTCAATATGCAAACGTTAATGTAGAAAACGTCAGATTGCTGCATCAAAAATGTAGAAGTTATTTGGAAATAAGCTGATTTCCTAATGTCGTGTAGACTTTCCCTTGGCCCACAGCATTTAACTTTTCTACATGAGGCGTTTACATTTTTCATTTCTACACGTTGCATATAGTTTCTCTGCACTCCACGTGTAGATTCCTAAACTCTACATTTAGCGAGTGCAATTTAGCAAGCCGAAATACGTTTCGTTAAGGATTGACGTTTCTACACGCGACGCACTATGGTCCCAAATCCCAAAAAGCTGGCCAAAAGTCGAAAAAAAATATTTTTGTATGTACTTTTAATGATTGGAATAGTTGTAGTGACACATCTAGTTTGTATTCTGACAGTGAATAAGGAGGAAGTGTCCCCACCTGGCTCAGGCACGAACTCCGTTCGTGAGCGTCGATCGTGCCTCATCGTTTAGAAGCGTATAGAATCGCGAAAAATTAACCGATTTGGGTTCTGAAAAATGAACTCAACTCTAGAAAGTAAGTACAATTTAAATGTATTGCTCAAAATTATTATTAACAATGCATAAAATAGTGAATCGTTAATAAAAGTAGAGGTTTTTTTCTTGGTCACATTCTGAAAAGTCGTGTTAGAAAAAGCCATAAGTCAAAACTCCCATCAGATCCCACTCTCAAACAAATAAGAAATTGTTGTTTAGACAATTCTTTAAAACATATCCAAAAATTAGCTGCAGATAGCTGCATATTTAGTCTCGGATGATTTTTGTGCCATATTTGTCGGGACATAATATATATACACTGCTCGACAGCACTCTCCCCCAATTCACCAAACCAACTTTTTCTAAAGTATTTTGGTCCGCTGAACACGAAAGTCGATCAAAAAATCTGTTAAATAGTTATCGAGATATTATCGATAAACGTGTTTTTCGATGTTACAGCCAAATCAAATACGTTTTCGAAAAATATTGATTCTGCCATTTTGTTTTCTGAATTTTGACTTCGAATTCGTAATCAGCAACCCCGAAAACCCTCGAGTACAGACTTTCAGCCAAATAAAATTAGTTTTTGAAGAAATTGTCCGCCATATTGGATCCGCCATTTTGTTTTTCTAAGTTTTGACATCGGATTCGTGATCAGCGACCCCAAAAACCCCCTAGTACAGACTTTCAGCAAAATCAAATACGTTTTTCGACTTTTGGCCGTCTTTTTGGGATTTCGGACCACTGTGCGACGTGTAGTCAATTTTGTTTTTTCTGTGTACTTGGATATCAATAGATACTGATTCGAGATTAGGGTAAGTACGGAATTCCCATGTCAAAGTGAAACGCTCTTAGCCAAAAGGAATCGAAAGCAAGGTCGAAACTTTTAGAGAAAATCTCTCTCACTAATACAGTTAGGTTAAATGGGTACACACACATACATAACTTTTTTTGACAACTTAGGGGTTTGGGGTTTGTGGAGTGGGTTTTCGAATTCTCTACCAGCTATAGCACTTCCAACCAGTGAATCCAACCGGAACCGGAACCGTATACCGAAAATAACCAATTGAAACACAGAACTGGAACCTAACGCACGTTATTTTCTGGTGTTAAGTTTATAATGTTTTCGCTAAGAAATTAGATGGACGGAAATACATTGACCGCTATCATGCTTCTAAGAAATAATCATTAATGTACCTTGTTTGTAACTAATTTTTTAATATTTTAAGTAATGTAAAGTTTAGTGAAGACAATGGGCGTATTCAGCAGATAACTCTCTATTTTACGTATTTGGTGATTTATGATTGCCGATTTTACCTGCTGAATACAGTGATTGCCGATTGGGATTGGAAAATTTGACAATCATGTTTTCTGAATGTAAATCAAACAAAATGTACGATTGGTCAACGATTGCTGGGTGAACCTACCTTTCTTCAGACATTCATATGAAATTTTCAATTTAACAAATCCATAAATATTGGAAATTTTGTGTGAGTGTTTCCCATTGATAAAAAGTACTAAAGCCACCGAACATCTTAAAGTCTGCAATCAAATCTATTCAGCAGAGACTCATCAGCAATCGCAAATCGTAAATCGGTAATCGCTAATCGGAATTATCTGCTGAACGGATATAAGTTAATAACGTTTTGTACTCAATTTAATATTTTGCAAACATTTCGGGATCATTTTCCATCGTTTTTAACTCACTTTGGTAACATTTTGAATGTGCATTTGCCAAATCAATAGTTTCCTCTTTAATTATGTCAACGATAAGATCTCAACAGATTTCCACAGGCAGTTTGAAATTTATAATACTTAAAGCACACAAATAATCTCCCAGTTGCTCCAGCATTCTCAAAATAAAATTTAGCATACATATATTTTATTTGGGTAATTGAAATCTTCATCTGTTGGCAGTGTGCAAACATTTGCGCCCATGTCTCTCATCGTGTACATGTACATTCAAAGCATACAAAAGAAGTCCAACGAACTGGAATAGACGAATGAAGCAAGTGATTGTTCATTCAACAGACCAAAACCGTAAACATTAGCCATTGCCGTTGGATGGAAAGGCGGAACACAGACATTGATGGTTCGTTCTAGCCTTGTTTCGATTAGTTTTATTTTTATGGTTTGCCAACGTTAACAAAAATAAATCAGTTGAAAGCTTAAAGAACACGAAGGTGGGGTTTTCAGGCATTAAAATTCAATTAGGTCTTGAGCTGGATTTTGAATTGCTGTCCTTTTACAACCTGTGCGACCATCACACCAAATGCGGATTGTCCTACGGCACGAAATATGGCGTGGCTTTTAATTTTGCTTTCGTTTTCATTTAGCTCAGTTTTAATTACGCAAAAATCTTCTAGCACAGACAAAGAGGGCGAGATAAGAAGGCACAAGCATGTTGACCTTTTGAGACCGCCGCACCCAGGCTATCAAGCAAAAGCTTGGCATAAAAACCGAATGAAACCGATTGTGATAATGCCAATGAAAATGTAAGATGAACTCATTCACTCGTTGTGTAAGTGAAAGACTAATTAAAGATAAGCTAAGTTAGATGACCCCTTAAAGTCATTGGAAATTTAGAATTATGTCAATTCCGATTACTGAATACCGGCCAGAACATGACTCTAGCTGTGCCAAGATACGGTTCCTATGATAAGATTATATAGATTACAATTTTTGTAAAATGGAACAAGATACTGTAAGGCACGTGTCAGAAAGAAAAAAATTGCCATTGCTTTGTGTGAAATTTGTAATGCAGCAAATTAACCCAACCCGGAACCGTTTACAGAAATTAACTAATTAAAAACTAGAAACTAAATCAAAAATTCCAAAGAATATTTTGAAATTTTTGAGAACCGAAACATTGACATATGATTCGCAAACAATAACATGCCCTTGTTCCCATTGCACCGCCTGCATGGCGCACACGCTGACAACGCAACACGTGCAGTGTGCGCGATCGAGACTCGCTGATAGGGGTTGTTTTACGATTGCTCCCAAACTCAAATTTCGTACCCAACGCTGACCTTAACGTATAAAACTACCAAAAAAACTATAAGCGATACTTAGTACTTGATTCTCAGTACTCGGCATTCAGAACTCGGCTCTTAATACGCAGTACTAGGGTAAAAGCGGCTTGACTTTGCAAAGACAAAAGCGTACCAAAAAGAATCTGTCGTTTTAGGTAACGTCCATAAAAGAGTTTTGCTCTAAAAATGTATAAATTTTCACGGTACTTAGTTTAAAGCGGAAAGAACTAAAATAAAAACTTTTGTCGGAATTTAAGTTTCATTACAAACCAGAATCAAAAACGGAAACCATTTTTTTGTATTTCCTGTTTGAATCAAATCATAAATTGTTCATTCACAATCAATATTATCAAGTTTAATCTGAACATTTATATCAGCTCTCTGAATTCTCTAGGAAGCACTTAAAATACCAATTTTTCCATTTTTTATGATTATCAGTATCAAGTATTCTAATATTTCCTCAACAGATAAGCTTTCTTTTCTTTTTTAGAGAGCTTCTGTTATGGGTCATACCTCTGCTCTATCTACTAAATGCTGATGCTCAACTCATTGTCATTTTATTGGTATTTTGTTTGAATTTTACTTAAGTTGCTTGCTGTTGTTTTTCTTTCTTTCTGTCTTTCTTATCACCCGCCGCCATGTTGTAGACATAACCGGGTCCACTCTATATAATTGTGGTTGTATGTAGATAACCCAAGTCTCGCCATATTATGGCTGACGACAACACTCGCAAGTCAATTAAAAAAAATTATCAAAATAATCGCATGATATAATAAGTCGAAATTATAGCAATTTTAAAGGGGGGAAAACAAAATTTCAATCTTATCAGTATATTCTTTATTTTCATTCAGTAGCTTTCAATTTATTTATAATATTTAACCTACTTTGTCATGCTTTATTTATTATTAAATTCGTACAACATTACTCAAGCTCCCCTGCACCACCCAGAAAAAGAAAGGTAGTTGGCCAAAAGCCCACAAGGTCACAGGTAGGTAGGAGGATGGGCTTATTCCAATTAATTTTTCTGAACCTGCTGAAAGGAAAAATGTTGTGTGACCATAAATGTTTACTGTTGTTGAACGTTTTGTGTGGCCTTTTGCATGCAAATTAGCTTTTTTAGAAATTTGTGAACCGGTTGTTGTTGTGGTTGTTAACGACGATGATGATGTTGTTGATGGGTTCTGGTTTTTGACATTGCACTTGACTCGTTTGGTTGGTTGGCTGAAGAACATAATTGAGCTTGAAAACTGGTAAGGAGTTGTAAGGCCTTGAATATCAATTTATTTAATGAAGCTTCCTTTATAAATGATTCTTTAAGAAGGAACTTTTAAAATTAATTACTTTAATCTTCTTTGAATATTTGAAAGAAAAAGTATTAAATGAATTTGAAATCTCTTTGTCACGCTTGCTTGCAAAAGCCATTGACATTACTTTGAATTGAGTTTGATAAGCAAAGGCGAAGTCCAATCTGGAAGACATTGCGGTAGGTCGAAAGAGGTCTGAACCTCTGTGCATATCAAAATTAAATTCAAATATGTATTCCAAGGTTATACAAGTATTTATTATCAGCACATACATAAATATTTCGTAACAAATTTTATACTTATATGCAAATCATGCTATAGAATTTGTTTCCCCCTGAACACCCACAGCAGCGTCCCTACTTGAATAGACTTTTGGTTTTTTTTTTTGGTATTTTTCATGGAATGACTTTGTTTGCCATCTGTGCTATCAGTCTTGACTGTGAGCGTGTATTTTTTTTGTTTTTATTTCATGGTGTGTGTGCGTAAATTGAAGCGGCATTTTCACAACTCATTTTCGCACAGTTGCCAAGCCAGCAAGATACGAATAGTCCTCATCTTTGACTTGTCTTTTTTTAAGGAAGGGAATTATGGAAATCAAGATAAATTAGCTGCATAAAATAAATAGATATATTTCTGTGGAAATGCTTATCTATGTAATCTTAATAGTAAGATCAGTTGAAACGAGTTTCTTGAAGTTAGCGATGAATTTCAGTTCGATTCAATTACAGTTCAACACTTGGCCCAAAGCTCATGTGCGGACCAGAAAACGGACTAATGGAGATGAAGAAAATTTATGGCGGTTCTTTTAATATTAACTTGGATTACGAGAAGCTAAACACAAGACTAGCCCCCAAAAAAACGAAGAGCACCGCCAGCAGATCTAAGTAGGCAACAACAACCAAAAGCAGCAACAAATATAGGAGTCCACCAGAACACGTCAAAGACGCTTAGAATACTAGCATATAATATAAATGGTTTAGAAAATATGTGTAACAATTTATCTTTTCTAGAATATGTTAAGTCCCATGATATTATTGTAATTATTGAAACTCACGTTATGCAGTCTAGAGTGAAACATTGTAAAAAATACTTTTGTGGCTTTAAAACATACTGGAAACCAGCTACCCGAAACGCCACATTCGGCAGTGCAAGCGGAGGCACACTAGTGGGAGTTAAAAATGAGCTGCGAGAACAAGGAATCAGTCACAAAGAGAAAACTACAGACGATGTGCAAGTCCTGGAAATAAATTCAGCTAATTTGACTTTTTCCTTAGTACCAGTATACATTGGTCACAGGAATTCCAGGCGGTAGAAGAATATCTGGCAGAAAAAATTCTAACAAATCCGCTGATTATTGGCGACACAAACGTGCGAATTGGAAGCTTATCACAGAATCTAAGTAATATAGAAACTCCAGCGTGTATTCAAAATCTAGAGGTAAGAAAAGCATTGGACAAAGTGAAGAACGGCAAAGGAAGAAAATTTATGGGATTCTGTTCAGACAACGGACTTGTTGTGCTAAATGGGATCACCAAGGGAGACAAAGATGGAAGTTACACCTTCATAAGTACTGTGGGAAGCTCCACAAACGATATAGCGGCAATAGCCTGTAGTCTGTTGGAGCGAGTTGAGGATTTCGAAGTGGACAACAAATCATGGTCAGACCACTTACCAATTCGACTATTTCTGGGGGTAGAAAATGCAACCAGAGGAAAGAGCCTGAAACTCTTACCAAAACTTCAGCCGAACCCGCAAAATATCTCGCAGTATAAGGACAGAGTGATGTTAATTCGGTCATTCTATTTGATAGCTCAGCATTTATTCTTTTTGATTTGTTCTGTTTTACTAGATGTCGGTTCAGCGGCAGAAACTTTATTCGAAGTCCTCATCTAATTTAAATGATTAACGTAATTTACTCACTGTTTGCATTGCCTTAAATTATACACCCCGTAATCATAAGCATTCAAAATGCATATACATATGTAAACACTTACGCTGTTATCTTGCTCTCTCCAGCTTCAGCTGCGTTTCGACTTTGTTGTTGCCGTCGTCTGAAAATTAGTCTTTGCTTATCGCGCAAAAGCTCTCAGCATGCAAAGCTCGATGGTGCAAATTATTTTATTTCTTTATTTGTGTTCGGAACAACAAATAAGGGTATGCGTCGTCTTCAATGAAGGCTTTGTTGTTGGCGAGTGTATCAGACAGCCACAAGCACACTCACCAGCAAAAATCGGTTGTTTTCTACGCGGCCGTAAGCTGATTCTGTGCACCACC
This sequence comes from Lordiphosa stackelbergi, assembly GCA_018904235.1. NCBI lineage: Eukaryota > Metazoa > Arthropoda > Insecta > Diptera > Drosophilidae > Lordiphosa > Lordiphosa stackelbergi. The sequence continues at coordinate 106,184 of JAEIFU010000173.1, read as the reverse complement.
TCTGGCTTAAATTGTGCCTAAGCCTATTTTGAATCAAGTTCAAGCTCATTTTCTCTATGGTTGCGCTTAATATAGCCTGTATAACAGTTCCAAACAACTATAAAACTGCACTTTTTAGCTTTACCTTTTCACCTTTACTATTCTCCTGGTAAAGCACTTTATTTACTTGCAATTTTCTACGCAAACATTTCAACTTGCAGTCACGACTTGACTTCAGTTAAAGTCCACCCTCATCCTCCCACCGCCCCTCAATTGTTTGCCTACAATTTTCCTTTTTGGTTTAGCTTTTAAATTGGCAAGAACACACACACACACACACACGCATATGCGAGCACGCCTCAATGTGTAAAATATGTCGTAAAACTAAAAATCGATAAAAAAATTTTTATAGAAACAAAATGCTTTTACGCTTGTAAACAATTTGCCACCGACACCAGCCCACATACCCCATCCCCCCATCATTTTATTATGCATTTCTAGGAGGGCAATTTATACAAATAGCCGGAACGTTTTAAGCAAATGGGGATATGAGACGTCACTAATAATAATTTGAGCTTTTTTTGTGTTCTCCCCGTCTGTGTAGACATACATAATTAAAATTTGTGCCACCATTGTTTGCTCAAGTGCTGTTAGGCAGGCAGTTGTCGTCAGCCAAGGTTACGCACGAATTTCATTTGGAGGCCTGTAAGTAGGCTACACATTCACTTATGGAGGACTTGTCCTCTCTGCAACGGAACTTGGACAACTGAATATTCCGCTTATTAAGCACTATGTACATATGTGCTGTGAGATTTGTGTAAACAACTGAAGGAAAAAGACACATAAAGTTCAATGGTTTATTTTCGTGTCACACCACCAGGCGTGTTGCATATTGAATAGATGGTCGTTAATGATGAAACGAACTAAGCTGTTGAAATGACCTTGCAAAGGATAAGACTGCTAAGCTGGAACACACTTAACCCACAATTGTCAATAGCTACAAATTGAAACTGTTATAACTGGCATTTTAAAAGATCCTTCAAAATAATCAGAGCACTAGGCTAATTTTCTTATTATGAAATGTTATGTCAACACTAGGCTAACTTCAGGAAATGTAAGCACACAAGTTCTTTAAAACAGCAAACGTTCACCCTGTTTATAGAATTAAAAAATATCAGGATAAATGCTCTTTAAAGTATGCTATGTTTATAAATAAAAATAGTTCAGGAAAATATTTAGATTGCTTGGGTTAACACTAGTTTATTCAAACGGTATTCAACCCTTTAACTGCTCCGACAAACTGAATGAAAGAACACTCAAAAAAACAATCAGTCCATACTGCGTATAATCCCAAGCGGAAATGAAAACTAACCCGGATATTCTTGACCCAATCAGAAAAAGATTAAGTTGATCCGACTTTTTATATTTAGAAAAAAAAATTCATATCAATTTAAGCCGATAGAAAGAAATATCAAATTATTCCAATCGGTATTTTTTTTAACAAATAATATCGTTTTTAGCACATTTTAATACAATTTACGAGAATGATATTATTTTGGCTCGAAAAATTTTCTGTCAAAATTGAAAATATTGATCTTTTGTTCATTTACAGTTATTTAATCCTTAATATGCACTTTTTTTCAAGGACCACACTAAACTTTTGGTTTATTAAAGACTTCTGAAAAACAAAAAAAAATGTAAAAATTGCTGGGCTCAACTGGGACTCGAACCCACAACCATGCGCACTGAACACGAATGGAATCGCCTCTCATTGCACACCACCATCCCCATCCGTTTTTGCAGCATGTCTAAAAGGCTTCTTATATTTCTTCGCTCTCCAATTTATGGAAATTTGAGTAAGCACATTTAGATATAAAGTTCGAAGTATTGGCCTATCCTTAAAAGCTTGAATTGTGTAGAATATACTGGAAGTCGAGATTGAAATTTCAGGCTCATGTCGGGCTTACTCTAAGATTAAAAAGATTGAAAAAAACCTCGACTTTTATTCTGTATACAGTTTAGATAAGGTATAATGCTTCCAAATCTGAGTATAATTTTTTTCTTTGCATACTTTTAGGCGTGCATACTTTATTTTGATTAACCATAAGCGAAAAGAATTAAGCGGAGCCAGTTCGGTTTTAAAAATATTGTGAGACAAAAAATATTTTTCATAATTAATTATTGTCTGTGGATGTCACCAAAATTTATTCACTAATCGTGATTATCCACCAAGTCACAGTCTCATCGTTAAGAAATGTAGCCATCAATAGCGAAACACATACACACATGCATACATTCTAGGTTTCGGCAGCAGTAGAAGACGTTGGCAGAATTTAAGTCAGTGGCCGGCAAAACACACAGGCTCATTTTGACATTGCATCTGTGTGTTTAGACACGCGAGAGCGCTCTCATTTAACACTTGTTTGTTGTTGCAAAAGAGAGCAGTGTAAGCACTTATAGTGTCGATACCCACTGAACCAAAAGCTCGTAAAAAATATCGCCAACGATACTTACGCGAAACATCAACGTGGAAAACTATCGAGAAAACACTCGCAAACGATCCACAAATTAATCACCCGTCGCTCAGTTTGTGGCAGAGAAAGTTTCGTTCTCGATAGCTCGCAAAAGATTCGTTTGCGAGCCTTTTTCAATAGTGTTTGCGAGCCTTCTTCAATATATCTTTACGATTCACTTTACCAATCGGTTGTTCGTTTTTCGTCAATATCATTTTTGTCCCTATTCACATATCATATTCAAGCTCGAATGCGATAATTTGACGATACTTGCGCCTGTCGTATTACTTTTGAGCTCGAAGGCGATAGTGTTACGATACTCTCGCTTGAAGTTCGCTTCGTGGTGCAGTGGGTATATCAACGTCGCTGCTACATAGGATAGAGGTCGCTGCTTGTATACACAGAAAATAGAAATGTGCCGGACTCTGATTTAGAAAATTCAATCAACAAGCTCTCATTTCTATGTCTGAGCTTGCTGACTTTTCGATTGTACCTCGTTAAAACCTATTTCTCTTCAGAACATTATAAAGGTTAACATAAAAATTGCCAAACGTTAGCCTCTACGCTCTGTGTAATAAAGAATTTATGGTAGCATGCAAAAATAATGTGAGGTTTTGCTCCTGTAATAATTACACAAGGCTACAAAATTCGACTCTTTTCAGTATATTAAAGGGTTTGGAACCTAAATGATTTTCGTGTGCTAAACCCGAATCTGATTTCAGAAATGGTCCACCATGTCGAGATGTTTAGTAAAGTGAACTCAGAGAGAGAGACCATTAAGCAATCAGATCAGTAGGTCTACGAAGGGGTCTTGGAAGTCAAATGGACAATTTGGACAAATCGTGTGTACCACATTCTATTTTTTCATCCGTAATAGAAAGAGTCCGCTGAATTTTAGCACTCTCGCGGTTTATTTATTAATTTTAGACACTTATTTTCGGATGAAAATGTGCATTTTATTTTATTTATTTGGTTTTAAGTACAACAAATAGAAATTTGGCTTAGTGCACTCAAAAGAGTACAGCATCTTAATTTTTAAATCGCATCATAACGTTTATGAGCGCCTTTTTAAAACATTTTTTAAATTTTTTAACAACTTCCACCATTGATATCTCTAAAACTTGACGTGCTAGAGAAATTTGTAAAACTGACATTTATTCAGCTTGAAAGAGTCCGTCGAACCGAGTGCTATTTTATTGCCCTCGACACTGTTGCATAAAGAAAACTTAAGAGTTTTTTTGCGGGGTTTTCTGTTTTTATTTACACACTATTTACACGGTTTTCTATTTACACACGGTTTTCTAATTACAATGTCTCGTTACGTTTTGTCTCTACACGGCTTGTCGATACGGCTTTTTCGATCTGTCTGTCTCGTCCATTATATTAACAATGGCCTTGTTCACCAGCATACATCAAACATCATCCATCAAAATAAGTTAATTGGCTCATATTGAACGCTTTCATGAAATTTTAAGGCAAAAATGTTATGCGTGAAAGCTACCGTTTTTATTTTAATCAAAATTACAAAAATTAGCAATCATAATTGCACATCACATTCGTTCACTTCAACAATTGAACTAGATCCATCGATTTTTTCGTCATCGATTTGTGCTGGTGAACACGGCCATTGACTGCCTACGGTGTAACATACCTCGATGTCTTTAAAATACCTTTAGACTAAAATTTCGATACATTTACTCGTGGCTACAATAAAAATGATGAATCTGGGATCTCTAAAACGAGCCTTTTCAAGTCTTCAACGGTCACTTCTGGCGTCGTAAAACCCTGAACTGAAAACTTATTTGAGCTCGCCAAAAGTCCTGATTAAGTTTGTGCTAGGAAAAGTCAAACAATTCAAAAAGATGCCAAATCGAATTGGGTCACCCAAAATATATAAGTCAACTCCCATTTGAAGTAAAATAAAAGTTTTTGGAATTTGACTTATAATTCGTTATTGGCTTAAGTATTTTTAAAATGTATTTTTTTTTTTGTAATATTTTGTCACAAAATATTTGAATTTATTGTATTACCATCTTCAGAATAATCGATTGACAATTGAAATATTTATTTTGAATCTTCTACAAATTGACAGTTCAATGGTTTATAATGATTTATGTATGCCACATTATATTTCTAGCAAATAAAATCGATTTAAATGAGGCAACATCATTATGGTAAATATTCTAAAACAGCACAAAGGTTTGCTACACCTTCCTTTCTCCTCGCTCCTCTTCTGTGTGGCCAACGAAAGCTGTCATAAATCTGACAGATGCCAAGTGGCGGTAAAGGGCCACCAGCAACAACAACAACAACAACATAAACAACTGTAATAGTTGGAACGTGTTGAGCATTTGGCAAAGTACCATGGATATATTTTGGAGCAGACAAAGTCATTTAAAGTGCTACTAAAAAAATATGTACAATAAATATAAAATGAAACAAACTTGAATGATTGTGAAAATTTGTTGGGATATTTTGTTGATTGCCTGAAAGCCACATACAGCTGTCATAAGCCGATAGCAAACATTTCCGTGAAAGCCAGTGAGCGATAGAAATGGTAAATGGTGAATAAAGAGGGTTGGGTTTGCAGGGAAATTGAATTGCACGCTGTGACATTTCATTGCTGCGCAAATGACACACAAATGAGTCCACGAAAATGAGCAGAAAATGTAAGTAAAATGACAATTTAATGATTGCAAAAGTTTACTACAAAGTTAAATGAAATTAGGCATACAGCCAAAAGTCTTAAAAATAATTTAAATAATTATTGAAATATGCCTTTGAGGATGAGAAGAGATTTACTTATAGGTATGCCCCATTGTCGCATTTTATTAATCATATTTTGTATCTCTTTTTAACCTTTTGCAGGTTCTCCAGCCGCTATGAGCTTCCATTATTAGTACAGAGCGTTGTCATGAATGTCACCATGTTCCTAATGATCCATTTATGTGTAAAGGTAAAGCGGGTCAATGCCAACACGCGAGGAGAGCATTCCCTTAGGGGTGAGTTGTTTTTTCTGCTAAAATGTGTTGACAAAGATTTCAATTTAAAATTCCCTTAATCAGGCGATGAACTGCATTTGCCCAAAGTGTTGACAGACACGGATACCGTTGGTGCCTCAGTATCCACTGATGCGGGTGTACTGAAACGTGGACGCTCCAGGCATTATTTGAACGGTAAGTTCTGCTACATTTATCCAACGTCTTATCTTTATACACCATTTGCACGCCTTTGGCCAACTGGGTTAGGCGGTGCCTGGACTTTGCCATAAATTGATCAATGAACAATGCTCACATACAGGCACAACCATGAACTAATTATATGGGCACGCCTTGGGCTTCTTGTTGGGCGCTGGGTCATGAGTTGGGTTCGGTTCGTAAATTTTGCCCCTGCCTAAAGGCAGGCAACGATAATTAAAATTGATTTCCAAGCACAATAGAGATTTCTAGATATCTGGACTGTAAACAACCAAAGGATGGTTGGGCGAGCAGGCACATTAAATGACATTAAATAAATCTGCTAGCAACTAAATATAGCAACCACAAGTTTTGTGTAAGATTGTGGTAAAAAGTGTCAAACTTTGTAATGGAAGTGACCAATCGCAGCTGGTTACAATTGAAGAAGTCGGGTGGTATTAATACAGGGTGGTCCATTTAAAAATTGGAATTTAATTTTTCTTTAAAAAGGCTGAACATTTATTGGAAAGGTTGATTCATGTCATTTATTTATGAAAAGCAATTTCGGTCGCATGACCACAACTGCTGATTTGGCAATGTTTTCGGTCGAGCGCATCGAACGAGTACGTACACGGGTTAGTTTACACACCAACACTTTAGTTTCACGAGAGCGAAGCTTGGAGTTGATCAAACCCTATGGAAAAGCTCACTAATTTTGCCAATTTTTTTGTACATTTTAACGTTTAGTTTTAGCGGACTGGCTATACAATTTTTTAAGTCCATGACCGTTCGCTTTTTTTTCCCATACTTCAACGTTTATTGTTTTAGCTCACTGTGCAAATTCGTGAAAAATTTTGAAAAAATTTGACAAAAATTTTTTGGAAATGTTCTGTTCCCTCAGGGCGCAAAAAATTCGTAATAATTTCTAGTTAACGTAATGAAAAACAAAACTTCGAAAATTTTATGTTTAGTACAGCGCCGTGGGTTTAAAGTTTCTTCATTAAATTTCCATTTCCCCTTTTTCATTTTACTATTTCATTAAAGCAAGCTTTGAGGCGCCAAACGTTTTTGTTCAACTTAAAAACGGTTGCTGTGCCAGAAACAATCAATGCTGTACCTGAATTAATACTGCAGGATCGGTATGTGACATATCGTGAGATTAAGTGGTCCTTGGGCGTAAGCATTTTTCACCCGGACATTCCATGTTCCGCTGGCTTTGTTTGTGTGGAATTCTTCATAATTTGACCATTGTCCAAGAATAAAATAAAGTGTTTAGTAAATTTAATTGCTATGCTTTCAAGGTTTTTACTAATCATGGATATGCATATGAGCCGAACACCAATCCAAAACTAATATGGCTTCCTCACTGAAGCACATTTTCAAAAGAGTTATCGTCAACACTGAAAATGCAGATTCCTGTCCTCATTGTGTTGCTTCATCATATGCATCTAATGTTGGTAAGGGTTTAAAGCGAAAATGCAAAATGCAGTTGTAGTGAGGACAGCACATTACGAGTCATTTCACAAAAGTTAACTGGCCAAAAACTTCGATGCAAGCGGCCGGCAAAAAACTATAAATAAATTACAAAAGTATAAGTTAAAAGTAGCTATTCAAATTTATTTATAAGAGTATCTTTTTTGGTATTTGGATAAATGTGTCTGTGCTCTTCGATGCATTGAAGAAGGTGATGCTGATCGTGTTGTGTAATACGCCCATCGAAGTCCTCAACTAGTTTCACGCCTCTTTCTGCGACATAATTCACAACTTTGAGGTTTTTCAGTCATTTCTGCACTGCCAGATATTCATGGTCGTCTTGCCACAGCTTTGGGTCAGACAAAAAAAAAATTCACTGGAGTCTCGTCATCGGACCTCTGTCTTTTAAAAGCAGCATCAGGACTTAATTCAATTGAACTTTTATTTAAAGCAGCATCAAAATTCCTTCTAAATACTCCATAAAATTCCTTTCTCTGTTGGTGAACAAATCTTTATCGCGACCAGCATTCTTTCTGAGAGACACATATTGATCATTAAGTTTCCTTAAGCTTCTGCACACATTTCTCCTAGTTTCATGGTAAGCCCAAATGATTTCAATACACCATCAATTTGAAGGACAGTGCGGTTAAGGCTGTCGCTTAATGAGTATTTGTATCCTCTTATATTATGCAGAAGAACCGCCAAGACATCTTTTCTAGATGGTAGCTTTGCTGAATCCAGCTCTGCCCGCAACGCGCCAATCAAATAAATGCTGCTAGAATCCTCTATATCCTGCATTTTGCTTTGCATAAAATATTTTTATACCCTTGGAGAGGGTATATTAAAATTGTCCGGATGTTTGTAACGCACAGAGGAAACATCTCCGACCACATAAAGTATATATATTCTTGATCAGCATGACGAGCTGAGTCGATTAAGCTTTGTCCGTCCGTCTGTGCGTCTGTCTGTTTCTACGCGAACTAGTCCCTCAGTTTTGGAGCTATCGAGCTGAAACTTTGCACAGAGTCTTTCTTTTACTGCACGCTGCTAATATGTCGGAACCGACCGGATCGGATGACACTTTTTGTAGCTGCCATACAAATGTTCGAAAATGGTTTTTAGTAAGAAAAACTGTTTTGTTCTCAATATTACTGCTCTCAAACACGGTCATGGGTAATATGTAATGTTTTTAAGCTGATCTGCGATGTTTTGGTCGAAGTCTCTAACCGTTGAGACAAGCTATTTCAGTGTATCAAAACTTCGGTACAGACGAAGTTAGCTTTGCCTTTCTCGTTTCTATAAATTTTTAGTATAGATTGCTCTTTTCTGCGGTCAAATGTGGGAGGTCGCTTTTTGCAGCTCGCTCGGATCTCGCGAGAGATCCTTTTTTATGTTTGGTGTCGGTTTGAGTTCTTGAAAAGCTCTTTGTCACCAAAAATTATTTTATTAATCATCCTTTCTTATGCCCAGAGGGCAGTGTCTGCTCCGCATTTCAAACATTTTTTAATTTAAAAAGAGACCATGGCTAAACCCCGATACTTTATTACATGTTAATTCTTGATAGTTCGCGGTTTATCAAAGGAATTTTTTGAGCTGAGGAGGACTTTTTTACTAGGCAATTCTCTTACATTATTGGAGTAATAGCCTATTTCCATTATGATAATTAACATATTTAAAAAAATATTAGTAGGAGTAAAGTTTGATTTCAACGTTACGACGCTGGACGGCATTCAAACTTTGTGTTGTTTTAGTTGAGTTTCCCGGCAAACACAAGAGGTAAAAAAATCCTGAAGAGGGGAAACTGGGTGGGTTCTGGCAAAGATCTGGGCGGGATCTAAGTGGATCTGGTTGGATCTCAGTGGGGTCCACTTGGGATCTAAGGATTTAGCTAAGGTTGGATCTGGGTACGATCTGGGTGGGTCTGGGGGGGACTGGGTAATATCTTTTAAGTGGGATCTGGGATCAAGGTAGAATTTAGTGGGATCTATGTGGTGATCTAGTTGGGATGTGGGTGGGATCGGTGGGATCAGGGCGGGATCTGCATGAGTCTGGGGTTGGATACGAGTGGGATCTGTGTGGTATCTGGGTAGTCTCAAAGACACTTCATATATAGATACCGCATCTCATACAAACTTTTTTTTGTGGGATCCAATGTCAGCTCCCAAGAAAAATCGTTCTTTGCGTCACATGTGTCATCTATAATATCTATAAGCTTTTGCTCTAGTCGTATAGCTAATTTAGAAAACGTGCTAAATTCATATATGTTTCTCGTACAGGCAGCGAGAAGCACAAATTTGCATCCAATTCAGCTTCCCAAAACAATCGTTTTTTGTTTTACATTCATCTATAATATCAATAAATCTTTGGTAGCATTTAGAAGTGGATCAGGGTGGAATCTTGGAGGGATCTGGGTGTGATCTTATTGGGATCTGGGATCTCACCATGGTCGTATCTGGGTGGGTGAAACATCGTTATGATCAGCAGAAGAGGCAAGGCTTCCTTGAAAATGAAAGAACACTGCAGCAAGTGATCTTGTAGCTGGTATTTTCTACATCCTGTTCTTTCGAAAGAGTGCCCTTGCTGATTTATATACCATTGAGAGCTTCATTTGAAAATAAGCCTTAAACTAAGCATCATTTGATATTTCACATCAAAGCCTTAGGTGTTAACGATACTTTTACACCTTTTTTCAGCGTTTCCATAGCATATGTATATATTTTGTTAAAATAAACATTTTTTTATGCCCTACCAAGATTTCAACCCAGGTTTGTTAATTTCTAGTCTCAGGTCTTAACCTCTACGCCATTTCTGTTGTTTATTTGTAAAGAAATGGTTAACAATTATCTGTCAACATTAAAAGTTACAAAGCATTGAACCTACCCCCACAACCCCGTAACCATCCAATTAGGCCCACATCAGGTGGATGGAGAAGGCAGGTTCAAGTGCGTGGAGAGGGATAAAAAAATATAATATTATACGAATTAATATACTGAGAACATTCAGTTGACATCAAATGGTACAATATATTATAATTAGCACATACAACGCGAAAAGGATCATGCTGTGCGAAATATGTCAAATAGAGCAGGCTGAGAAGGTAACACGAATCCATATCGCCATTGATTAGCTTATGTACGAACATGACACCATGGCAAGTTCTCCATTTCTTCAGCGATGGCAGATTTATTATCCGTAGCCTGTCAGTACAGGATGGTAGTTAACAAACGCAAGAGCAATATTCAAGGATCGGGCGAACAAGAGGGGTAAACAGAAGTTTTGTGATGTAGGAATCATTTAATTCCTTTGACCAGCGTTTCATAAAAGCCAAACACACTTAGCTTTATATACTATTATACCGATGTGGTCATTAAAGCAAAGTATGGATGCGATCAAGATTGCTGTGCCCTATAGAGTAGGTAAACAAATGAGGTCTAATGCGGTAAAATGTCATGTGCTTGCACTTTGAATGATTTAAGTACAGCAAATTGTTTTTGAGACCAAGAGTGAAGGCTAACAAGATCAATCTGTAACAGATTATGTGAGTCAGTACCATTGAAGGATAAAGAAATCTTTACATCATCCCATACATCAAAGCGTGATGAGGTGATTACCTAGGGAGGTCATTTATAAAACAGACCAAAAAGCAATGGGTCAAGAAGACTCCCTTGAGGAACACCAGAAAGACATTCACTATTTTTGATGGAGTTGAATTAAATAAGACTCGCGGTCCGATTCGACAAATACATAGAGGATCCATTTGAGCAGTAATTCAGGATACCAATTAATAAAAGTTTATAAAAAGAAGAAGATGATTTACAGAATCAAATGCTATAGTTAGTAAAGACAATGTCAGTTTGCTTTTTCGATAAAATCTCGCCGGATTATAGAGCTAAACTCAAGGAGATTGGTTAATGGTGAACGGCGCTTCATTAACCATGTTGAGTTGGGAAATTATAAAGCCACAAAAGTGTTGCAACTGAGTGGCATGAGTTTCTCAACAGCTTGGGATCGTACATAATTTTGCAATGGCACGATAGTTCTCGATGTTAGCTTTACTCCCTTTTTTATGGAGGGGTATAAAAAAACGCAGTGCCAAACTCTGAACACATTAAACAAAAATATTCTTTGTAAATCAATTAAAGAATTAAATGCAATTCAAATTTCACTCAACAATTTCTAAAATTGATTACAAAATTAGTTCACAAAATGTAATATGGCAACTACATTAACGATAAACTTTTTCGTTTGGTGGAATTAGATAGATTTTGTGAACTTCAATTTTGATATTTTGGAATCGAAAGTTAAAATTTCCAGCCGATTTTGGTCCTAAAAACTTTCCCTATTTTTTTTTGGTAGATCTAGACTTCAAATACTTTTGAATTGACAGATTTCAATCGTATTTGGACATAATGCTTGTGGTGTGGGCAGTGGGTGCAACCATTACATATCTAATGCTATCAGTGCATTGGTTCATGGAATCCATGGGCTTTGTGGCTGTTTTCACGGAGGCCATGTTAGGTGAGTTAACAATGAATCTATAAGGTGTTCTAGAAATCTCTAGAGATTTTCGGTGTATAAACGATTGCACTTGAACTATGCTGGGAATACTTTATTTGCAAAGTGCGGCCAAGAATCAGACCGCCTACTAGAGTAAGTGAAGGAAAACTGTGCATCAAATCTATTTGGCTTGAGCAGGCGGGTCAAATCGCTTAACTTTTGTCATCATATCAGTAGCCAGGTATTTGAGCCCCCATACATATACATTGAAACAGCTGTACTATGAAATGCTAACGTTTATACGAAAACCTCTAGAGATTTCTGGAACACACCCGTATTTGTAATTGTCTAACCATTTGGCTATCCATAGTAAATGTATGTAACAGGGAGAAGGAAACATCTCCGACCCTATAAAGTATATATATTCTTGATCAGCATCAACAGCCGAGTCGATTTAGCCATGTCCGTCTGTCCGTCCGTCCGTCCGTCCGTCCGTCCGTCGTCCGTCTGTCCGTCTGTCTGTATGAACGCGTCGATCTCAGAGATGGTAAGAGATAGAGGTTTGACATGTATGGGACAAATGCTTCTTTTATCTGTACGCAGATCAAGTTTGTTTCAAATTTTGGCCACGCCCCCTCCGCCCCCGCAATTTGGAAAACGTTATATCTCCCACAGTTTTGAAGATAGACGATTCGCACTTTCTAGAGATAGTTAGTAATTAGCAAAATAAATCGATTTGCCAAAGAAATGATAAAAATCGGATGAACGGTTCAGAAGTTATGAGCAAAAAGCGAACCAAGCCCCCCGCCACCACCCCACCCACCCTAAAAAAAATGTTGCATACTTTTCGGATGGTCACCCTAAGGAACGCAGGAGCACTATTAAACATTAATGACTAACGGGTTTATCGAAGTCGGTTAGAGCCGACTTTAACTTACGCTCTCGTTGTCAATTGTACAGGGTATATTGAAGTCGGGCTACTCGACTGCAACGGTCTTACTTGTTTTGTTTTGGGCTCAGAAAAATAAAGTTTTGCGATTGTGAAGTGAGACTTGAATTTGACAAGAATTGCATGTATTTAATAAAGAAAATTTGTGTTTGTCCTGTTCTTATATGTGTTAGTGGTAAATCGATGTCGAACTTCACATTTCAATTAAAGTACTGCTACTAACGCAACTGCGACTTTTGTGGAGTAGATCTTTTGATATTGGCCCGTATTGGTCTTCAATCTTTATGCGTTTATTAAAATCGTCAATTGTGAATCGTCCAGTGTCAAAATGAACTGCAACTTTTCGCAAATTATCAGTTTATTACATTTTATAGGCAAAATGTCAGTCTTGAGAGGCACGCTTTTTATGGCACAATGAGACAGAGCAACAAAAAATTGAAGCGATGCAAAATCATTTTTCTTCAACATCATTGACAAAAACAGTCTCAGCGATGAGAGAAAATGCTAACATAAAAAATTGTCAAATTTTGCTTCACAGGCTGCAAAAAGTGGAAATATTGGTAAAGATGCATGTCATGGTTTCAAGAAACACGAAAATTGGCTGAATGATCGGATCTGTTCTATTAAACAGCAACTTTCGTAACCCTGGACGTGCCGAGCAAAACTTTTCTCTGACTGCAAAGTTTGACGCTGCGCAACGTGTTTGATATTATTAAGGAAACCCCTGCGAAGAATTGGTATTTTAGTGATCCTGAAATTGGAGTTGTTGACGAACATATATTTCAATTTGGTATTTGTTCTGCTGCAAATATTAGATTTAAATAATGAAATAATTTTGCGAAATGAGCGCGCCTTCTTCAAACACGTATTTGCTCGCAGACCAATAAAGATAATTTTCGAAAAGGAACCGCAGACTTAGTCCGCACAGAAGCTAAAAATATAAATCAAAAAAATAAGAGTTAGATTCTTTTCCCATAACATTTAATGATTTTCAACAATCATGAACTTCATTTAACAATGATTGATGGGAAGGTATTCAGCTCGATTGCAGAAACAATTTTTTTAACAATTTAAAAAATTTTTTAAACTCCTAAGAAACATTGGTTTGACATGGGCTATCTACTCTTCCGCGCATGGATCCAATGTTTTGAGTGCATTATTCATATTTCAGTATCGACTTCAATAAAGAAGTGGCAAGTTCGCGGAGCCGATATTGAGAAGTTTAGATTTGAGAAATGGGTCTTTGGGTTGATATTCCCATGGCTTGTTCGGGAAACACCAATAACGGAATACTGCGAGAAAAATTTTCATCAATCACTCTTTGGCATCCATAAATAACTGGTGCGTGCATATTGACCTGATACAAAGATTTTAGCGTTATTTACGCACAATGGCATGTGGTTAAGGTCAATGCTTTCGCCAATACTAATACGAGACTCTCTAATTCATCGTACTCAAAAAGTACTTTGAACTGGATAAAGAGGTAACCGAACTCTTTTAGAAGATGAGCCTGAACTAAATCCAGACAATAACCTTTTTAATTCTTTCTACTTATATTTATATAAAATTAAATATTCTGAAAAAATGTACTTAAAAATGTAAAAATTATTTTTAAAAATTAAAAATAAATTTAAAAAATGTTTTGCTTAAAAATTCCTTTGTTTATATACAAATTTATAAAAATAATTCCAAGAATAATAGTTCATTATTTTGTACGTTATTATTTATTGACTGCCAGATTGGCTAAATCGACTATCAGCTCTTTCATTAAAAATGCTGTTTGTTTTGACTTAAGCTGCTTCATTTCATATTAATGCTAATATAATGTCTGTAATAATTCAAACAATTATGGTAAATCACTTTTACTTACCTTTTCACTTTTACTATTCTCTTGTAAAGCATTTTAATACTGCAAAATTTGGCAACATTTGTCTAACACTTGATTTCAGAACAAAGTCCACCCTCATCCTCCCACTGCCCTCAATTGTTTGCTCTACAATTTTCCTCTTGGTTTAGCTTAAATTGGCAAGAACACACACACACACACACGCACATGCGAGCACGCCTCAATGTAAAATATGTCGTAAAACTAAAAATCGATAAAAAAATTTTATAGAAACAAAATGCTTACGCTTGTAAACACAATGCATACCGACACTCATGGGCCCACATACCCCATCCCCCATCATTTTATTATGCATTTCTAGGAGGGCAATTTATACAAATAGCCGAACGTTTGTAAGCAAATGGGGATATGAGACGTCACTTCACAATAATTTGAGCTTTTGTGTTCTCCGTCTGTGTAGACATACATAATTAAAATTTGTGCCACCATTGTTTGCTCAAGTGCTGTTAGGTGTCGTCAGCCAAGGTTACGCAATGAATTCTCATTTGAGGCCTGTGGGCAGCTACACATTCACTTATGGACATTCTGTCCTCTCTGCAACGGAACTTGGACAACTGAATATTCCATTATTAAGCACTATGTACATATGTGCTGTGAGACGTAGTAAACAACTGAAGGAAAAAGACAGCAGGTTTCAATGGTTTGTTTTCGTGTCACACCGCTCAGGCGTGTTGTATATTGGAATAGACAGTCGTTAATGATGAAACGAACTAAGCTGTTGAAATGACCTTGCAAAGGATAAGACTGCTTGTTGGAACACACTTAACCCACAATTGTCAATAGCCACAAATTGAAACTGTTATAACTGGCATCTTAAAAGATCATCTGGGTACAACAGAGCACTCAGGCTAATTTTTCTTATTATGAAATGTTATGTCAACACTGACTAACTTCAGGAAATGGGTTACACACAAGTTCTTTGAAAAAAAACAGCAAACGATCAGCCTGTTTATAGAAATAAAAAATATCAGGATAATGCCTTCTTGAAAGTATGCTATGTTTATAAATAAAAATGGTTCGGGAAAATATTTGTTTTAATTGGGTTAACACTAGTTTATTCAAACGGTATTCAACCCTTTAACTGCTCCGATAAAACTGAACAAAAAAAAATGAAAGCACACTCAAAAAAAAAAAACAACTGTGGTCCATACAAACCTGTATCCCAAGCGGAAATGATAACAACCTAATTTGATCCATACATAGGACATCCTTAGTTTCATCTATTTTTTTTTTTTTTTTTATTTCAAAGACAACAATAAGTTTTGGGGAGGGGGGTTTATTGAAGACTTCTGAAAAATAAAAAAAATTTTAAAAATTAAGGGCTCAACTGGGACTTGAACCTACAACTATGCACACTGAACACGAATGGAATCGGCTCAATTGCACACTACCATCCCCATCAGTTTTTGCAGTATAGTCTAAAAGGCTTTTATATTTCTTCTGCTCGAATTTATGGAAATTTGAGTAAGCATTTAGAATGATACAAGTTCGAAGTATTACCTATCTCAAAAGCTTGAATTGTGTAGAATATACTGGAAGTCGAGATTGAAATTTCAGGCTCATGTTGGGCTTACTCTAAGATTAAAAAGATTGAAAACTCGACTTTATTCTGTATACAGTTTAGATAAGGTATAATGCTTTCGAAATCAGAGTATAATTTTTTTCTATGCATACTTCAGGCGGCCATACTTTATTTTGCCGTCACGTTGAAACGAATTAAGGGGAGCTAGTTCGGTTTAAAAATATTGTGAAACAAAAATATTTTCATTATTAATTATTGTCTGTGGATGTCACGAAAATTCATTTACTAATCGTGACTATACCCCAAGTCACAGTCTCATCGCTACAGCGCAGCTATCAATAGCAAAACACATACACACATGCATACATATTCTAGGTTTCTGCAGCCGTAGCAAAGACGTTGCTGGCAGAATTTAAGTTGCGGTTGGCAAAACATTATGGCTCATTTTGGACATTGCGTCTGTGTGTTTAGACACGAGAGCGCTCTATTTAACACTGCTGTTGTTGCAAAAGAGAGCAGTGTAAGCACTTATAGTGTCGATACCCACTTCGAACCAAAAGCCTGCAAAAAATATCGCCAACGATACTTGATGCGAAACATCAATGTGGAAAACTATCGAAAACGTATTACGGAACACGCAAATCAAACTTTTTGACTTTGCCTAAAATCGCATATAAATCTGAGAGCTTTGACGATGCTACACAAAATTATATATACGAAAAAACTTTTACTTATATTCTATGCTAAGCTTTAGTATCAATGAGGACTAATAATATTATATCAATAAAAACTAACTTGCTAGTTCTGACCTGCAGTTCTTCTTAATTATGCCGCTCGTCTTTGGAACCAGCTACCACATTACCTAAAGTTTATTTCAAGCGCATTGCTATTTAAAGCAAAACTCACTAATCACCTACACACCATTTAAAAAACACAACAAAATAAATTATATATGGGCATTTCCACCAAAAAGGATCAACCTCGGACCAAAAATTAAAAGTGGTTAAAAAAACTATATTTTCTTCGAATTTCACAGGAAACATCCAAATTAGGGCTAATGAAGCCAATCCTACATTTACTTATATCTCAATAAATATTCCGGTTTCCTGGCCGTGCTAGCGCAATTTTTTCTCATTTTTTCACTAAATTTGCTTAATTTTTTGGAAAAAGTATCTATGTTACATGTATTTCGCTATCTAAAATCTCTGATGGTACAAAAGGGGATACATGAATACATAAGAAACCATGACAAACTCCATGTCAATGCAATTAACTGTAAGTTTTTGCTTTGCATATAGCACAGAAAAGACATAAATATAATGATGGAAAAAACTGTCATTGCGACATGAGCGCGACAGCTGATATTCAAATTCAATTTAAAAAAAACTACTTAATATTTTGAAGTCAAACGAAATGCATTATTAAGAAACTGTCAATACATAACATTTTAAAATTAATGCATTACAATTTTCCATCATGTTCCATGAGGAATCAGTGTTGAGTTTAGTTTTCAGAAAAGTGACTTCTGTCTGTGTCGTGTGCGAATGCCTTACCATTTTGTGATTATCTTGAAAATGAACAAATGCCCAAAATCGATCTTAACACAGATTATAGTGCTAACCAAGAGCTATAAAATTCGCATTTAAAAAAAATAAAAATAAATCTAGGGGGAATTTTTTTCAGTTTGATTGCGTATAAATGTCGCATTCGACATCAGAGAATTGCCCATATATATATTTATAGCTTTTAAGTTAATCTTCTCCTTTATCTTAAACAAAGTCAAATTCCAATTTAATTAAACTCTTATTCTGTTATTTTGTTTGTAACTCTGTCTGTGAAATGTAAATTAATTTAATCTATTTTTAAAATTTATCGTTAATCTGGTCATTGACTAGCACAATAACATATAAGAATATAATCTATGCTTGCAAGTTCAAAATAAACAACAATATAACGAAATCCACAAATTAATCACCCATCGCTCAGTTTGTGGCAGAGTTTCGTTCTCGATAGCCTGCAAAGATTCGTTTGCGAACCTTTTTCAATAGGGTGGGCGCTTCTTCGATATATCTTTACGATTCACTTTACCAATCGGTTGTTCGTTTTTCGTCAATATCATTTTTCTCCCTATTGCGATATCATATTCAAGCTCGAATGCGATAATTTGACGATACTTGCGCCTGTCGTATTACTTTGAGCTCGAAGGCGATAGTGTTACGATACTCTCGCTTAATTTCGCTTCGTGGTGTCAGTGGGTATATCAACGTCGCTGCTACATAACATGAGGGGACACAGCAAATATACACGGGAAGTAGTATTATGCAGGTGTCAGAGTTTAGAGAAAATTCAATCAACGAGCTCTCATTTCTATGTCTGAGCTTGCTGACTTTTCGATTGTACTTATTAAAACCTCTTTCTCTTCAGAACATTATAAAGGTAATAAAAATTGCTCCAAATGAATAAAAACGTTTCGAAACATTTATGCCTCTACGCTCTGTGTAATAAAGAATTTATGGTAAGCATGCAAAAATAATGTGAGTTTTGCTCCTGTAATAATTACACAAGGCAACAAAATTCGACTCTTTTCAGTATATTGTACAGGGTTTGGAACCCAAATGATTTTCGTGTGCTAAACCCGAATCTGATTTCAGAAATGGTCCACCTGTTGGGATGTTTAGTAAAGTGAACTCAGAGAGAGAGAGACCATTAAGCTATCAGATCAGTAGGTCTACCGAGGGGGTCTTGTAAGTCATGAATGGACCATTTGGACAAATCGTGTGTACCACATTCTATTTTTCATCCGTAATAGAGAGAGACCCGTGAATTTCAGCACTCTCGCGGTCTATTTATTAATTTTAGACACTTATTTTCGAATGAAAATGTGCATTTTATTTCATTTATTATGGTTTTAATACAACAAAAAAATTTAGCTTAGTGCACTCAAAATAGTACAGCATCTAAATTTTTGATCGCATCATAACGTTTTTGAGCGCCTTTTAATTTATTTTTTAGATTTTTTAACAACTTCGACCATTGATTTTTCTAAAACTTGACGTGCTAAAGAAATTTGGAAAACTGACATGTATTCTGCTTGAAAGAGTCGTTCGAACAGTATCTATTTCATTCCCCGACACGCGAGTGCCCGATATTTCTGTTGCAAAAAAGGTTGATTTTTTCAAAGAAAGCAGGTTGTCTGTATGGCTATTTTTTCTTTTTCATTATTCTCCATAAAGTAAACTAGGTTTTTCGGGCTTTCGGTTTTTATTTACACACTATTTACACGGTTTTCTATTTACAAACACGGATTTTTAATTACAATGTCTTCTTAAGTTTTGTCTCTACATGGCTTGTCGATACGGGTTTTTCTATCTGTCTGTCTCGTCCATTGTATTAACAGTGTCTGCCTACGGTGTAACAAATCCCTCGATGTCTTTAAAATACCTTAACATTAAAATTTCGATATATTTACGTCTTGGCGGTTATTTTTAAATAAGTCCAAAAAGTACAATAAAAATGATGAATCTGGGATCTCTAAAACGAGCCTTTTCAAGTCTTCAACGGTCACTTCTGGCGTCGTAAAACCTTGAACTGAAAAACTTTTTCAGCTCGCTTTGTCCGTCTGCGTCCAAAAAGTCCTGATTAAGTTTGTGCTGGGAAAAGTCAAACAATTAAAAAAGATGCCAAAAATTGTACAAATAGTTTTAGGAATTCGACTTATAATTCGTTATTGGCTCAAGTATATGTAAAATGTTTTTTTTGTCACAAAATATTTGAATTTATTGTATTACCATCTTCAGAATAATCGATTGAAATATTTATTTTGAATCTTCTACAAATTGACAGTTCAATGGTTTATAATGATTTATGTATGCCACATAATATTTCTAGCAAATAAAATCGATTATTTGTGCGTTTTAAATGAGGCAACATCATTATGATAAATATTCTAAAACAGCACAAAGGTTTGCTACACCTTCCCTTCTCCTCGCTCCTCTTCTGTGTGGCCAACGAAAGCTGTCATAAATCTGACAGATGCCAAGTGGCGGTAAAGGGCCACCAGCAACAACAACAACAACAACATAAACAACTGTAATAGTTGGAACGTGTTGAGCATTTGGCAAAGTACCATGGATATATTTTGGAGCAGACAAAGTCATTTAAAGTGCTACTAAAAAAAATATGTAAATATAAAATGAAACAAACTTGAATGATTGTGAAAATTTGTTGGGATATTTTGTTGATTGCCTGAAAGCCACATACAGCTGTCATAAGCCGATAGCAAACATTTCCGTGAAAGCCAGTGAGCGATAGAAATGGTAAATGGTGAATAAAGAGGGTTGGGTTTGCATGGAAATTGAATTGCACGCTGTGACATTTCATTGCTGCGCAAATGACACACAAATGAGTCCACGAAAATGAGCAGAAAATGTAACTAAAATGACAATTTAATGATTGCAAAAGCCAAAAGTCTTAAAAATAATTTAAATTATTTCTGAAATATGCCTTTGAGGATGAGAAGAGATTTACTTATAGGTATGCCCCATTGTCGCATTTTATTAATCATATTTTGTATCTCTTTTTAACCTTTTGCAGGTTCTCCAGCCGCTATGAGCTTCCATTATTAGTACAGAGCGTTGTCATGAATGTCACCATGTTCCTAATGATCCATTTATGTGTAAGGTAAAGCGGGTCAATGCCAACACGCGAGGAGAGCATTCCCTTAGGGGTGAGTTGTTTTTTTCTGCTAAATTGTGTTGACAAAGATTTCAATTTAAAATTCCCTTAATCAGGCGATGAACTGCATTTGCCCAAAGTGTTGACAGACACGGATACCGTTGGTGCCTCAGTATCCACTGATGCGGGTGTACTGAAACGTGGACGCTCCAGGCATTATTTGAACGGTAAGTTCTGCTACATTTATCCAACGTCTTATCTTTATACACCATTTGCACGGCTTTTGCCAACTGGGTTAGGCGGTGCCTGGACTTTGCCATAAATTGATCAATGAACAATGCTCACATACAGGCACAACCATGAACTAATTATATGGGCACGCCTTGGGCTTCTTGTTGGGCGCTGGGTCATGAGTTGGGTTCGGTTCGTAAATTTTGCCCCTGCCTAAAGGCAGGCAACGATAATTAAAATTGATTTCCAAGCACAATAGAGATTTCTAGATATCTGGACTGTAAACAACCAAAGGATGGTTGGGCGAGCAGGCACATTAAATGACATTAAATAAATCTGCTAGCAACTAAATATAGCAACCACAAGTTTTGTGTAAGATTGTGGTAAAAAGTGTCAAACTTTGTAATGAAGCGACCAATCGCAGCTGGTTACACTTAAAGAAGTCGGGTGGTATTAATACAGGGTGGTCCATTTAAAAATTGGAATTTAATTTTGCTATAAAAAACGGCTCGATATTTTTCAAAGGCTGAACATTTATTGGAAAGGTTGGTTCATGTCATTTATTTATGAAAAGCAATTTCGGTCACATGACCACCACGGCTGACTTGGCAATGTTTTCGGCCGAGCGCACCGGACGAGTACGTAGACGGGTTGGTTTATACACCAACACTTTAGTTTCACGAATTAATCCACAAATTGAGTTTTTTTTAAAATTTTTTTTTTTTTAATTTCGCACAGTTTGAGTCGAGGACCATTTCGTAAATGTTAAAGTTTTTACTAAATATTTGTCGCTTTCCAAATGACATTTGACTTTTTTTAAGTCAAATTACACTAGTTTACAAAAATAAAAAAAAAAACAAATGACCCATTTCAACTGA
The DNA here is from genome assembly GCA_018904235.1 of Lordiphosa stackelbergi. Taxonomy (NCBI): domain Eukaryota; kingdom Metazoa; phylum Arthropoda; class Insecta; order Diptera; family Drosophilidae; genus Lordiphosa; species Lordiphosa stackelbergi. Next base: position 84,386 of record JAEIFU010000173.1, on the reverse strand, counting down.
AATATTTTTGGAGTGTAGTTTGGTATAGTGATCTCAAAAATCAATTTTAAAAATTTTTTCATGGCTCCGTTTTTTAAATATGAATTTTTTCACTTTTTTGGTAGGTGCTCTTACATTTTAAGCCATATCTGACTTCATAATTGTCAGATAGAGTCAAGCCAGATATGAATCGAAAGGTAATTCAGCTGCCAACGATAGCGTAGAACATTGTTTTAAAATCGGTTAAGTAGTTTTGATTCAACGACCAAATATATTTTAAAAAATTCAATTTTTTGCTCAAAAAATGCAAGAAATTTCATTTTTAAACGCCTTAAAAAATATTAAAAAATCCAAAAAAATTATTTTTATTTTTTCTACTTAAGAATCGCACTTTTACGAATACAATGAGGTATTGGTGAGGAAAATCGTGTCGCACGTACCGTATATGGATCAAATTGAGTAGAGGAAATAACATTCAAATTTGGATATATTGTGTGTTCACAAAAAATAAACTTGTATTTTTCTTCGATTTTGCTCACTTTCCTCATGAAGTTAGCGAAAAGCCAGAACAAAAATTATAATCAAGAACCGAACAAAAGTCGAAGCAAACGGAAAATTATTTTTGAATAATCACGAAAATACCACATTTTTTGCACTAAATGGCTCACAGCTCCTTTGTTTGTTCATAGATTTTGATAATCGTTATCCGGTTTTCTTCGTAGAAGTGCGATTCTTTAGAAGAAAAAATAAAATAATTTTTTGATTTTTTTTTTTATATTTTTTCTAGACGTATAAAAATGAAATTTCTCGCATTTTCGAGCAAAAATCTACTTTTTTTTTATTTATTTGTTCAAACTACTAAGCTGATTTAAAAAACAATGTTTTACGCGATTACTGGCAGTTCAATTACCCATGATACAACTATATACGGTATGGCATTCAGAGTTTATCGAGTACTGACAGCTTTTGCTAAAATCGAGAGAGAGAGATAATAAAACAAAAATCAAAGCACCCTCAGATTAACAAACATATAGTACATTTTATTGGAATTCGCTTGGCACTTTTCAAAAGAAGGCTGCAATTATTTTTATCGCCTTCTGTTGAATAAAAGTCACTGTCTAAACTACACTTTTCTTCTTTCTTCATCTTTTGAAGCACGGGTCAATACAATGTTCGATACTTTACATCAGAGTCATAGCCCTTGGGTCAGCACAATACGCACCAATTTACACCGAGTGCTTGCCGAATTCATGCTTCACTGTGAGAAAGTATATTTGGATGGGAGAGAAGGGAAGTTGCCAAGGGCTGGAGTGAGCCGAGTGTTTGTTCGTTAGGGATTTGTTCTGAACTTTGATTGTTTGTCCTTTAATTGTAGTGATTGGTTGCACTGCGGCAATGCTTAAGATCCCACCCTGAAATGACTTGCTAGCCGGTGTCTGCCCAATAAGAAGTACAGTAACAATATGGCAAGGAGAGACACAGTCACATTTTTTGCGCTTGTGCTTACATCAGTACCCTGCAGGAAATTGTGTCTAGTTTACAATACCAGAAAACGTATCGGTCGCTAAAAACTTGCAACTGGTTGCACTTCCTATCCAAATCCATGTATTGAAGTCTTGTTGCCATTTTACACAGGCATGTCATAGGAATGTGATCAATTGTCCCTCGGCAGCAGCCATTTGCTTCCAGTTTAATGCCAGAATTATATGAAGAATGTACCGATTTTAGATGATTTTGGTGTGCTAAACACAAATATGCGTTGGAAAATGTTCCATCACGTGTGCATTATTTGGTAATTTGAGCTTAAAGTGGCTTAAAATGCCTATTTTGACACTTTCTTTACGTCGCACGTTGTTGGGGAAGCTAGAAAATTTACTGAATTACTAATTAAATTTTAAATGGCATACCTCCCGAACCTGGACCCGAACTGAAACCCCACATTTTTTGAAGAACTCTTAAAAATTTGAAAATTTTTTTTAACAGAACTTTCAAAAAGTCAGAAAAATAGAACAGTCGGAAGTTAGAGAGACTGACTATTAGGATTTACATTTCGTTTTTGGTGGCAGTGACAAACTCTGAACACATTAAACAAAAATATTCTTTGTAAATCAATTAAAGAATTAAATGCAATTCAAATTTTACTAACAATTTCTAAATTGATTACAGAATTAGTTCACTTAATGTGTAATTTGGGAAATACTTTTCATTCCACCGATCAACAAGCAAAACTTTTGTGAACTTCGATTTTGATATTTCGGAAACTATTGTATCGAAAGTAGATAATTTTGTCTTCAATTTGATATTTTGGATCCTATTTTCTTTTTTTTTTTTTTTTTTTTTGCAGATCTAGACTTCAAATACTTTTGGAATTGGACAGATTTTCAATCGTATTTGGACATAATGCTTGTGGTGTGGGCAGTGGGTGCGGCCATTACATATCTAATGCTATCAGTGCATTGGTTCATGGAATCCATGGGCTTTGTGGCTGTTTTCACGGAGGCCATGTTAGGTGAGTTGACGGCGACTCTATTTTGTAATTCGTCTAACCATTTGCCATCCATAGGATCACCACAATTTCTGCGAAACTTTAAGAATAAATCAACATATGGAATGAGCATACACATGGTGATCATGTGGACGCTTGGTGATATGTTTAAGACTGGTTATTTTATTGTTAGGAATGCGCCAGCACAATTTTGGATCTGTGGCACGCTGCAGGTGAGTTTACGATCTAATGGAATGGATAGTTTTATCGTAAAAATCTAAGATCAATTTTACATTAAAATCCTATTTACGATCATCAACAAATATCCCTTTTTTAATACTCTTTTTCACTTTTTGCAGGTCAGCCTGGACATAGCCATTTTGCTGCAGGTGTGGATCTATCGTAAGAATTCCAAGCCGCGCGATCTAAGACGCGGCGATTAGCAGTTTGCCCCCGAAGAACAACAGCAACAGCAACACGATCTGCACATATCCCATTCCGAGGAGCGACAACTGTCGCTGCCAGTGACTCAGTCGAGCAGTGGAGATGACCATTTGCTGACGGCACGAGCAGATGATGAGCATTTCAAGGTGCTCGACTTTGGTCAGTGTCATGACAATCGTGCTTTCCAGTATCATAATAATAATAAGATGATGTTGCCACGTCCCGGCGGAAGTGGCAAATCCAAAGATGAGAGCAGTACGGCCAAGGCCCTGGAGGTGGTGATAGTGCATACGCCCAAGGAGACGAGAGTGATTGGTGGGCGTGAGGCGACAACAACAACTGTGGGACGATGTTGTGAAACACGAAAGCGACATAATGCCACACAGACCAACTGTGGACTGCCCTTGGAGGGCAGTTGCTGTTGTGTCATTACCACACATCATCATCATCATCAGCATCAAAGATGCCATCACTATCACACACATCACTGTCATCACGGTCACTCTTCCAAGAGAAGGGCCCTGCTGCGTCAGCGTCGGCAACGTGCCACTCCCAAACTAAATCCCCCACTTCCTGCCAAGTCTTCCCTAGACTCTAGCGAACTGGAAATGCACCATCAGGCCATAGCCATAGAAATTGATGCAGCCACCATGACCGAAGAGGATCACATGAGCAGCACGGCCACCTCCAATTTTCCCTTTCGGGCCAACAGCGAGGGTGTGAGTCCCCTGATTTTACCTCCTCTGCGGCGTGGTTCATTGAATTCCAATACCACCATCGAAACTGATGAGCTGTCCCACGATGATGATGATGATGAGGATGAGGAAGATGTGAAAATCATTACCGAGCAGACGGCTCCTGCTTTGGCCACCAATGAGTGTGTCAAGATCAAGCGAAAACGTTTTAGGCCACATTCGGGTGATCAATACTGCAGCAGCTGTTCCAGTTGTAGCTGTGGTGAACCACATTCCCTCAGCTCTTGCAGCAGTCTGGAAGAGGATGTGGCTGCTTTGGAGTTGACGGTGGCGGCGGAATGTCATGCCTGCGAGAGTAAACGACGGGCCAGCTTTTGTTCCTGCAGCTGCTCACAGGAAGAGCAGGAGGAAGAGGATGAAGATGAGTCGATGACAGGTCAACGCGAAAGTTTCTGCACAGCTGCCGATCACACCATACTCAGCACGCCCACTCCCGAGGGAGACGACACACTAACGCCCTCTCTACAGGCAGACGCCACCCTGCAAAGTGAAACCGAAGCGGATGCCTCCTCTTTAAGTCAATCAGCCGAATACTTTTCCCTCTCCTCGGCCGCCGCCCCCGCAGGCCCCCTGGAGGAGTGCAGTCGCCGTGCGGCGGATCATCATCAGTTATGACGAAGTGTTTCGCTGGTCTCGTGGCCAGCTATCGATGTGAATGCTCTGCTGCAGCAGACCATACGCAAATCAGCCATCTTACAGGAGACACCCGTACGTAAGCAGAAGCATTGCCTAAACACCAACAGCACCAGCACTGCCAAAACCAAATTGGGTGGCAGCAATGACAGCAGCTCCACAGCCACCCTCACACCCAGCAGTCTCATCACTACCGTGGCCAAATATCCGGCTGTGCTGCAGGCGGTGACCAGCATTTGTGACCAGCAGGCCCAAGTCCAGAACAACTCGGATCCATTGAAGCAGCGCTCAATGGAAATCATTTTATAACTCGGAATCATGGAACTCATGTGCAAATCGCAAAAAGCTGTTCCACATTGTTGTTATTCGGGGGGAAATCCTCTAGAATTAATGTAAATTAGTCCCAAATCCTATGTACAATTTAATCCAAGAATTTTTTAGTTGTAATTTGTTTTATATTATTATTCTTTAGTAGAATCGACAATTGTAAATTATTTAAGCGCAAAGCAGAAGGAGGTGCAATTCGAAACATATCTAAATGCAAAACTTCTTCCAAAAAAAAAGACCTCAAAAGAAATAATTAAGGAAAAAAAAATGAGAAAAACGCGAAATGCCAAAACAAAAAAGTCCCTATAAAAATAAGTTACAAATCAAAGGCCTTTTGTGATTTATTTTTATATGGAATTTTTGTTTGTTTTGGCAGTTGCTTTGTTGAGGTGTATACTAAGCCTTACACGAAGAGAATAATGTTTTTTAAGGAAATGGTTAAAAGATCATTACGAATTTATGAAACAAAATGATTTCAAATGATTAATTTAAAAAATAGAAAGGGAAAAATTTGTAACTACTTTTACTAGTCTTCGAAAAATTTCTTTTTATCAAGAAATGAACCCATTCCAAAGAAACTCGCATTCTTAAAGCAGAAAGTCCAATTTTAAAAAGTCAAATCACATTTTTAGACCCCCAAAAGATTTACTTCGGCAACATTGCAAACAAATCAGATTAAACTAATAATAAAACTCTTCTAGAAAAAGTTTGAGTCGATCTTTACTTGCTTCTTACCCAGAAGCAAATTTTTTCGGCCTTGGAAATGTAGGTTTCAAAGCAAGCCAGTTTCATCGACATTTAAAATCCGCTTACGAGAATAACCCCTTTTCTCCTTGCTTAAAATTTTTCGGAATTTCTACTGTTTTATAATGAAGTTTCTTTCAAAAGATCAGCGATGGGCACGCCTTTGCTAAGAGATTTATTTTTCGGCAACTGGCGTCACTCAGACGCATGAGAAACTGCTTCGCAATTGCCTAGCTTTAAAGTGTGTTGCAACAAAACATATTAGGTACAGTGTGCGCGATCGAACTTCGTTGATAATAGTTGTTTTTCGTTTGTGATTATTGTTGAGCAGGCTTCCAAACTCAAATTTTGTATCCACCGCTGCTGTAGATCATTAAAAATGCGTATGGGCATTATTTCGAATTATCATTCTTTCGGAGGTGTCACAGAAATCTCTAGAGATTTTGGCCTCGGTTGGTTTGCAAAACGCTCGAAAAATCCGTCGGTGTCCCAGAACTTCCAGAGATTTCGTTTTCTTATATGAAAATCGAGTTGGAAGGTTTGTGTCCATGCTAATGGTCCATTTCTATTCAATCTGTTAACAGGGTTGCCCTTTCTTTCCCATCTTCTACTTATGAGTTAAGCTGATGTTTAAATGCAATTTTTTTATAGTGTTATATGTTTTATGATGCATTTTTAAATTATTATTCAAATTTAAGTCATATTCTCTAAAAATAAGATGCAAAATTTAAAATATATTTTTGCGCCAATCATAAAATATAGCTTGACAACTCTAAGCCCTTGTTGGTGCCAATGTTGGTACACAGATGGCGACTCCATAACTTGAGGGCGCTGTGGTTGGCAGGTTTTAATTGATACGCAGCATTAGGAGGGTTTTTATTGAAACGCAAATTTCAATATTAAAACAAATAAAATATTTAATTAATTTGATGCAACATATCCAGAAAAATAAGTGTTCATTTCAAAAGCGAAATGCTGTTCACATTTCCAAAACTAATTTTGCATATCGAAATTGTTTGGTTGGTGAATTTAGCTAAATCTCCCGACAAAACACGATAGATTTGAAACCAACCGAAAGAGATTTCTGTGACACCGAGAATTGGTTTTGGGTTGGAATTTGGTTGTCTTTTCAAACTGAAAAAAGAGCTTGCATTTTAACCAACAGCGGACTTCTGAATTACATGTTTCATGAAAACGACGCAATGTGAAAACATTGAACATTTTTTCTACGCTAATCAAAATTCCGAGCGACTCTATCGGCTGTTCGAAAAAATAAGAACAAAGAGAAAAACAAACGATAATCTATTTATCCATGCTTTAAATACACACTCACTCCCTCACTTTTAATATAAAGTAGCGTAGCTTCCCCATTATTTTTGATAACTGCAACACATGTGGTCTTCATAGAAGTGGAAAATTCTTCTTAGTATTTTTTGCTGCTTGCCATAAATCTGCAGTATTTTTTGGCTTAGCATCTCTGACACATCTTCACAAAGGTGTTCTATTAAATTAAAGTCCGGCGATTGCACAGGCCCCTCCAAAACTGTAATTTGTGGGATCGGTACCAATCCTTTTCACAGGCACGAGTGCCACAAGCCTACAAAAAGCAACAACAAATTCATTTGCGTGTTCTTCTCTCTTTCTTTCGGAGCTAAGGTTTTTTTGGCGTGAGCAGACCTGCAACAGAGCCGACCAGCCATAGCTCCCAAGAGCCGAAGTCAATCGTGTTTTCATGCAAACGCGAGCCGAACTTTTGGTTGTGTGAATCGGTGATTACTGAATTGCACTTTAAACGGCTGTAGTCTGGAGAGAGCTCTCTTGTTCACCAACACAAGTACACTTTTCTGTGCACTGATGATATCCCAGCAAACATTTTTTATCGCAGAAGATAAGAATGCGATTCTTCCAGTAGGTGTCGCTTCACTCTGGCGATATCGCATATTTATCGCATTCTCATCTCCCTTCGGGAAGAAATGTGTCACTCTGCGACACTTCTTGAAGGAGAGAAAGCGTTTCTTTTGGGAGATTTGAAAAAGTCTCTTCTCAAGGATAAGAAAGCGATTCACACAAAAAAATAAATATTTGTGCGCGCTGCTACACAACCTGCTGCTGGCTGCTGCTATAGCTCTCTGCTTGCCTGTTCCGATAAACAACGGAATTAAACAAATTTATACTTGATTACATGAAAAACTTTTACTTACTCTGAGGCGATTCGAACTCGGTTCCCTTGGACTGAAATCACGATGGGACTGACGTTTTAGAGACTGCGCCACGCTGTGCGTCTAAGACGAGGCAACTAGAGGGTTACTTGTATTGAATCTATTTGAAAGCATTTACCCCTAAATGCATGCTTGTAATTCTCAACTTCTTATTTATCACTCTGTCCATATATATAGGGCAATAGAAATTGATGCCACATATCGCCAATTTATACCTTTTATGTTAAAAATGCGAAAACTTGTGTGTTTTGTTTTTGTCATCAGACTCTCATCTCAAACTATCGCCAAACTCACTTTTTGACGAGGGAGATAAGAAACCCGACAAAATGTTTGCAGGGATGTGACTCTCCTCTCTCTCTCCTATGTATCTTAGCAGCACTCACATCCACTCAAACAAAAATTGGGGTTGTCTTTCTATTTCTTGTGGTTGTTTTTGCTTCAAATATATTTTGTGCATTTGTATTTCATTCCACACGGCCGTAAGCTCATTCTGGGCACCCCTGTTTTAAAAGAACTTTTGTACTTTTCTTGGGGTTCTTGCTTTAAGATTAACTGCAATCAAGCGTTTTCTTATTGTGGATGTGGTAATTCTCCATCTCTCCAACTCTTTCTTGATTTGCTTAATCAATGGTTCAATGGTTTTCGGCCTGCCGATTCGGCTTTCGGCCTGCAGTGGCCTTGGAAAAACCAAGTAAATTTCTAATAAATGAAAAAGTTTTGACTTTTCTAACCAATTTCTTAATTAATTTTCTTTGTTCCACACAAAATGTTGACTTCTTTCCATAATAAAATTACTGCACTTTACACATAAAGCACTCTAAATAAGCAACTACAATCCATTGGTTATGATTAAACCTAATTTTCGGAAAACCCTCGGCCACACCAGTTTGATTTTTTTGTTTCGAGCAGCCGATTTTAGACTCAATTCAACAATGTTGCCGAACTACAAAATAAGAACATAACATGAATTCAATTACTTAGTTTAAAAACCTTATTAAGAGTGCACACATGCTTATTTTGGCGTTGCGTGTGTGTTTAGCCACGCACGAATTTAGTTTTCATTTGTGGCCAGCCCTTAAGGGCCGCGCTTCACAATCTCGGCGTGTGTGCTTTCAATTTTCGCACAAGAGAAAGGGACTTAAGTTTAACGCCGAATCCGACCGGCAAAGTTTGAGAATTTGTTTTTTATGGTTTCATTTGTGTTGTTCTTATTATTTCGAACACGTCTGATTTTAGAATGCTCCTGAAATATTTTACATTAAAATATTTTGATTCTCCCTCTCCCACCATACAAAATATTTAAAATCAATCGATAAGTTTATATAAACTTTCGATTAATGATTTGTTTATGCTATAAATTCAGTTTTTTGTTTTGTCTCTTTTGGGTGTCTTTTACTGATTGATTGTGATCTACTGCTTTCGGAATATGCATGTGTTTGATTGAAGTGAACATATTCTGCTTCAATTGCTCTTGTTTCTGCAGTGACTCATTGTTCAGTGACTGTTAAGTTACACGATACTGAATTGCGTGAAATAAACAACCTCCAATGTACTCCAATGGTTTCATCCCATTTTTTTTCCATTTTCTTAACCTTGCTAAAAAAAAAAATGAAAATCTCTATCGTGTTTACGCTCACCTTGAACTAAAATTTGTACAATTTCTGTTAGTCAATTTCTATTTGTTTATGTTAGCCAAATTATGATTAGAAAACCTAAGTTAACCCTTCATCTCGTCAAGTTTTTATTAATAATTATGATTTATAAATTTTTATGTACAAATATAATTTTCCTAGCAGAATTTACTAGCTAAGACTTGTTTTTTTTTTATACAATAAATGAAAAATCACACCAAAAACAGCCAACACCCACAGATTTTGATTTCCGTTGTCTTTATTATTTTCTACTATAACCGTATGTATTGTAACTTAGCCAAATATCTTCCTTGCAATGTTGAGATTCCGTTGTAAACGTACACGCAAAATCAAATTTATTTGTAAGCCTATTTAAAACTAGTTAAACTACTGATATATATACCGATATTTCAAAGTGCTTGAAAATATTTCAGAAATATTAAAAAAAAATTTGAATAACCATTTGTTGATTAGTGCGTAGCCGCCCAATTTGTTTGCCTGAAAATATGGTTTAGCTATACGAAATATATTAAACGAAAACTAACTACTAGCTCTATGTTGCCGCTGCGCAGTATATATCTAAATTTCCAACTCCAATTGTAACGAATTGTACTCATAATCAACTCTTTGTTAAGATCTTGCATTTTGGGCATATGTAGACAAACTCTTTGTCATATACCTAAACTAAATATATATATATATAAATTATAGGGAGATATTACTCATATTGAAAAAAGAAGCAATAAATGCAAAAATAAAAAAAAATCACAAAATTTAACAAGATTCTATTGGGATTTATTATGATGATATTTCGAACTAAACTTTAGCCCCTGTGCGCCCATATATATATATACCGAGAATTTACTTTATTGATGTACTAGGAATTTTTTTCTGAAAGAATAAACATGATAAACAGAATTTCAGGAATTGTTTTTAAAACATTTGTAGCGAAAGGGTAAGTAAATCTGTTTAAAAAATACTTTTCGCCGACGCTGAGCCTTTTTCACACCATCAAATCGAAAGTTAATGTGGTTCCAAACATAGAAAATCAATTCCCAGTGGTTTTTGGGAGCCCCATTTTTTAATCTTTTCTCTTTTTGGCCGGGGGCATCTCTGTTGTCAATCCTTGATTTGTTCATTACATTTTAATAGTTTGTTCACTTACCCAAGTTTGAAAAATTGCGGCCATTGATGTGTAATCGATATACAGATATATTTCAGTGCTGTAAAATTCTCTAGGTCGTGAGTGAAGCTGGAGCCACTTTCAAAAGGGCTGTAAAATTCAACACCGGGCGCTGCCTCTCAAATTTGCTGATGCTAAACGATAGTGCCCAAAAAGATACTTTATAGTGCCTGAAGGAAATCACAGTGGTTATAGCGAGACGCCCTTATTCCCCAAATGTAACCAAAGAGCGTTAGCTGAGTGCCAACAGCTGACTCAAAAGCAGAGGCGACCAAATGGAGAGGACAAAAGAGTGCGCTTGTGTTGGTGAACAAGAAAGCTCTCTCCAGACAAAAAAGTAGTAGTAACTGGTGTTTTTTTTCCTCTTGGTGCACTGGCACTTTTTTTATTGGATTTGGCTCTTTTGTTTGCTTTAGCGGAAAAGTTGGAACATTATTCAGCACCTAATGTAGATCTGGATATTTTTTCCTGTCAACACTGAAAACTATCGAAAACACGGCATGCAACTCTATAAATAATCGGAACCTATGCCCATCGCTAATACTAGGATATACTTGTATTTCACGCATGGTTTTCAGAGAGAGAATAGTGAGATTAAGCGTTTAGATAATTTGTGATAAAATGGACAAGTAAGTAAATATAGTTTAAGCACCAGCACAACATATGCTGTATAAGTTCATTATACATTTAGGTTTCTTACAAAAAAAGAGAAACTTGCACTGAGTTTTCTTACGCAGACGCTGATACCATGAACACTAGTTCTCAGGTGGAAAACAAAAAAGTGAGTTTGAACAAAAGCATTTTCTAGCGCCCGTCGCATAATTAAATTTTTGCTAAAGTTGGTATCCGCCCACCGCAAATTTCGGTCGGAGTGGCTTGATCATTTTCCTGGCTAAAATAATGATGGACGTGCAGTTTGCGCCGCTTGTGACAAGTGCTTACTTAACCATCTAACCGGCCTCCAAAGACACTACAGGCTAGGTGTGCATATCAGGAATATAAAGACAAAGGAAAACCAAGTAAAAATAGATGGCTTTACAAGTGAAAAAAACTTCACACAACAAGCAGGTTCACAATGGGGAATATGCGCTCATAATGTTCCTTATGATGCACAATCTTCCATTTGTATTCAAGGACTTTTTGCCAAATTTGTTGAGGGTGTGCTGTCCTGACTCGAAAGTTGCTATGGACATCAAATGTGGGCGAACCAAGGCAACGCAAATGTCCAATTAACTTGGCAAGAAATCCAAAAACGCATTGAAACTGAATTGAAAAATCTCGAAGCTTTCCCTAATTGTCGACGAAACAACTGATGTGGCAAACCAAAAGGCCCTTGTGTTAGTGGCACGCTATTTCCAAGAATACTGCGAAGTAAAACCACACAAAATTTTGGGAGTAGCAATGACAAGATAGCTGTCCTTAGAAAAAGTTATTGGGCGAATGCTTGAGCAGTAGGATGCTCTCCAATTATTTTTCCTAGATCAGACCCTAGAAGTCAACAATATTAAGCCAAAAGAAATAGTCAATTTAATGATTAAACCTGAAATTAAAAGTTATTTCTACTTTTTGAAATGTATTCTTAAAATTATTAATGATTTAAATACGGAGTTTCAATCAGAACGTATTCGCTTACATTTCCTTTATATAAGACTAGAATCTACTTTAAAAGTAATTCTCAATAATTGTGTCACTCATATTTAAAGAATATGGACCTTAGTCGCTTTAATGTTACCGACTTAAATTCTTATTTGTTGCCCGTTGACAACATTTTTGTTGGTCTTAAAGCCCAACAATATATGGATAGCCGGTGTATGGAGAAATTCGTAACTTTAAAAGTAAAGGAAACGGTACGCGAGTTTTATTTGGAGCTGGTTCTGCAAATAATGCAGCGCTTTGATTTTGGCCGAGAGGATATTAAATCTCTCATTATGATCACACCAGCCAACGTAATATAATTAAAAACTTTGAGTACTTATGTGAATCGGATCCAGATGAAATTATTTCTCAATGGGCCATGATAAAGTTAAAAAAGAAAAACAGGGTTAATAGAAGGTTAGTAGGATTTGTAAGAAATATATTGTCCCTTTCACACAGTTCTGCTTCGGCGTAAACTCGAATTTGATTCAGTATCAAAATAATGCTATGCAAGGAACTCTGTACGAGTACAGATCCAAATTATGTGTGGTCTGTCAAAGACTTGTAAATATAGGAAAGCAACTGATCTCAGAGTGTGATTTATATAATATCAGTATATTGAATATTGACTGTTTTGTTTTCTTAATGTTAAGAAGTAAATTAAAACATGAAAAATTTTTTATTTTTATTTATAAGTTTAAGAACTCTTAAGAAATGAGAAGATTGTGCTATTTTACGTTATTGTCAAAGCGATATTTTGAAAATATAACATGAAAAAGTAGGAAAAAAAAATTGTTGGCTCTTTTTTTATAAAAATGGTTTTAACTTATTTTGGTGCTTTTTTTCTCAAGTGGCAACCGTGTTCTCTGCCCAAAAGTATCTATAGAACGCAAATGAGAGCGAACAGCTGACGAATTTCTAACTTTTTTTTCCCTAAAAATAATTTATCAACATCACTGCCGATAGTTACTCGATGTATCGATAGCTGTTCTGCGTTAGTGTTGAATAATCGACACCGATAGTGTTGGAAATTGCAACTTTTAGTTAGTGTTGAGCAGTTGAGCGTCGTCTTCGTTTCGGTGCGGGCTCAAACAGAAATTAAATACAAGAATTAAAGAGATTAAACAAAAAACCATAACGGTTAAATTTGTTCTATGGCGCATTAATTAATACACAAATTAATTATAGCAAAACATAGTAAAAGTAAATGCTGGGCGCTTCGGGCAGCAGTGGCATTAACATTAACAAATTGCAGTCGATTGATTTTTGCGCAAGCAGGGGCAGCAGCGGCCGAAAGGAAGAACGTTCCCTTTTTGGTATTTGTTTGGAAAATACATAAAAAACAATTGTATTAACCGTAAACAAGACGATATTTATTGATAAGGCGAATTGCATTGGGTAAGTCATTGGACAACACAAGCTACCATACCCACATACCCAAGTGCTGTTATCTATCCCTTTGTTGGCGCCTGTTGTCTGTGTTCCCCTTCCCCCTTTACTATCAGCCAGCTTCCACATCAATTTGCCAATTAAAAGCTTTTGACCCTCAAACTCTATACAAATAGAACATTTGTTGCTGTTGTTGTTGTTGTTTTGTTTCGATTTTCCATGACGAGTGTGTGTGTGTGTGTGTTTGTATGCTGGCTTGCACTTTAGCTTTTGACATTGACAAGATTTCGAGGGCTTGGAAAAAGCTGTATGCAAAATGTATGATAGAAAGAGGATTAGAACCAAAGGGGGAGGCGAGCTGTTCATACATTTATTTCAGCTTGGTTCAATGTCAGCTTTTCAATGAACTTGATATTGAAAATTTGAGTGCGTGTGTGAAGGATATTCCATACACAGACCAGAAACTTATTAAAGGGCCTCTTAAGATGTCTACATGGGATGCTGATTTTTTGTATATTGGACTTTTCAGAAAGTTTTAGACGATTTTTGACTGTTTTTTGAAAATTTTCCATTTTGACTTAGACTAAGATTTCAATCCCAAATATCTCTATCGCAGTGTGGGCCAAAAATCCCATTTTTTGGTCAAAACTTTGTCATTTGTACACTAACCTAGCTAGAAAGTGGAACATTTTTTACGAAATTTTTATTTCGAAAAGATAAAACTTAGCGTTTATAATTTAAAAAGCAATTATAAGATATTGATAGTCCAAATCCAAGTTGAAAAATATTTGGATTGGATTTGACCCAAATCTTGCAGAGAGGTATACATAATATAAGTACCAAATATATTTATAAAATTTGTCATAATATGTCAAATGGTTTCCAATAGATTTGTTACACAAAAAACAAAATTTTTAAAAATTTCCAGACAAGTACGCGTTTAAACTTGAAATTTAATTTAATAATTTTTATCGGGGGTGCCACAGAAACCTCTTCCAACCAAATTCCAACCGAATTCTATAGAAATTTTTTTAGTTGGTTTCAAACTCTAATGTTTTGTTAGGAGATTTTGCAAAGCTCTTTTCTCACTAGTGCCTTTTGTCGAAGTGGCGCCCTCTACACGACAGCTAGCGGATTAAGGGATGGAAACTAATACCTCATGTTTGGCGCCAACAAATTTTTAAATTTTGCATTATATTGTTGGAGAATATGACTTAAAGTTGAATTATTATTTAAAAATGCATCATAAAACATATAACACAATTAAAAAATTTCAGTTAATCATTAAATTAACCCACATCCAAAATAGGGGAAATTTTTTGGCAAGAAATTCAGCCCTGTTTTTAGAGATGGAACATCAATTGGAACATCTGGTGTTTCAACTAGATTTTCTAATTAGAAAATGAAATCTCTAGAAGTTCTGTGGCACCAACGAATTTTTCGAGAGATTTACAAACCAACCGTCGGCAAAATCTCTAGAGATTTCTGTGGCACCCCGTATATAAAATTTTCACTTCGTTTTTCCACCGGAAATCTGGAAAATCATTCAAAATTGCATACTTTTAGGCTGGACAACATTTTCAACTCGATTTTTCGAAAACCACAGATGAACCAAAGCAAAACCTTGCAAAAGGCGCATTAATACGGCTACTGAAAGATAATAATAAGGCATGTTGTAAATAAATTGCGAAGGGTAATTATGGGCATTCTCAAAGCAAAGTTTACAGTTAAAGTTTAAAAACCCAAATTCGTTTCGAATTTTAAACATTTGTTTGTGAAGCGATGTGTTCTCCAGCGATAAGCCTACTGAAGATTCATTCGGGAGAATGATGAAACGGTACCTTATAGGCATATTCTATTAAATTTTCATACATACAATTACTTACATCACAACTTTTTCTATATACCACGACCAATGCACAATGGTCCCAAAGTCGATTTTTTTGGCATAAAGTCTAATAACAAAGATTTCTGCACGAAATTTGGTGTATACTCATATTTCGGGCTCCCAAGGTGACTTACAAAGATTCGTTCAATTTAGAACATTATTTTATATAGCTGCCATATAAACGTTCTGGCCGATTTTCACCAACTTTGTTGTTTTTTAAACTATTGAATTTTAGGCTCCCAATGTGTCCTACCAAACTTGGATCAAATTGGATTATTATTTCATAAAGCTGCCATATAACCGATCAGGCCTACTAGCATGAATTTAGCTGATTTTGTTGATGAAAAAATGCAATATTTACAGAAGCTAATCTATTAACACAACTTTAATTAGGTATATTTTTTTAATCATTAAATTCAGAATCTAAATGTAAACAGTATTTATTCTCAATATCGGATCCATCCGAATCGGTATCGTCAGTATTATAATCATCACATACTACGTTTATGCTATGCTCATTTTGCAAAATCATTTCATTAAATGGATCCGAAAGTGCTTGCATAAACACCATTTCATGAATTCGACTTACTCACAGAAATGCCGAGACGCAGGGAACTTTACGTTCCGTTGGTGTTACCAGATCTTTCTTTTCTAATATGTGTGCTGGTCATTTTGTGAATTTACAAAAGCTGCATAAACAGGAACAGATATGATTTTGCAAATTAAAGAAATCATGAATTTCCTAGCATAAACGTAGTAACAAAAAGGTTCCATACTACAACTTAATGTAAAAGAGGGAACGTCCAAAAGCGGAATGACATCCGTCGGAAGAGGTATCTTTTTATTTTGTGCCTTTCTTTAATTTAAACACTAACTAGCTCTATGACTGACGACTGTTTTTCCGTGTATGCATTCTTCAATCAATTTTTATGCTCAAACTCGAAGTGGTCTGAAAAAATCGTAATTTCACGGGAAAATACCAATAAGACTATCGTACAGAGGACACTTTGATTAACAATATTGCATTAACAGTTACGACCATCCACGACAATCCACCAAACTTTTACTCCACAAAACAGAATTATTTTAAGATTAAGATCGCCTAAAACAACACACAACAAAAACACATAAAACAGAGGACAAAGCACTCACAAACGATGGTATAAACATGGAATTATTTTCCATAGTTTACTTCAATTGTTTTAATCAATTTTCGTTTATTTTAAAGGCAATAAACTTAGACAAAATTTTGCCCCAACAAAAGCCACGTGCGGAGTTAAATGAATGGCTGACTTTCAGGGCTTCGCAAAACTTTAAGGGCTGCATTTCATAATACAATTTTTCGATTCTATGACCACTGGGATATACTCTTTTAAAAAATATATCGATTTTTCCAGAAATCGCATTTTTGTTTTTGGACCATGCCAAATAAATCGACTTTGGGACCATTATGCAATGGTCGTATTCACCAGCATACATAAAACATCAAAAATCATTCATCAAACATCATCCATAAAAAAATGTCGATTGGCTTATGCTGCTTACGCTTTGATGAAATTTTATGTGAAAATTGTATGCGTTAAATTGATCGCTTTAATTTTAAATGACAGCTTAAAATGTTCTGCTTGGCTTCTAGTTTACTCTTGCTTTGACCATTAATTATTTATTTTTGGCATCAATTTTAAGATTAAATCGGCCTGATGTTACCATATTTAAAGACTTTTCGCAAAAAGTACATAGTGTAAAAGACTTAATCTATGTTTTTATAAAATCAATTTTTCATACTTTTAAACAAAGGAAAGAGCAAAGACTAAAGCTGCCTTTACACTCGACATATATCTCTAAAGACACCATCTGACGATAGTGTAAATCGAAAAGCAAATAACTCAAAAAAATATTTAGAAAATTTAGGGCTGATTTCTATTCATGCAGATACTATCTATTGATAAGCTT
This sequence comes from Lordiphosa stackelbergi, assembly GCA_018904235.1. NCBI lineage: Eukaryota > Metazoa > Arthropoda > Insecta > Diptera > Drosophilidae > Lordiphosa > Lordiphosa stackelbergi. The sequence goes on along the minus strand of JAEIFU010000173.1, from coordinate 67,121 downwards.
ACATTTTGTCTGTATTTGTTAGTTTATGTGACAAATAGCTAAAGAGAAAAGCTCTTTGATATTATTTACGTGTAAGAGTTGTGTATTTTAAGCTTAGGAGCTGGAAATTAATCTAAAGGTAACATTTTTGGAGTACGCTGGATACAAGTACTCCCCCAAATGTGCTTAAGGAGCGTGGGAAAATACCTCCCCACCAATTTGGGTTTGTTTAAATATTCATCGAATCGAGTCGAATGTATATGCATTAAAGTTATATATTGTCTGTTTGTCTGTCTGTCTCTACTCTCTGCATACATTTGTGGTATAAACAACTTGACTTCAAGATTACTGTTGTTGTTTCATTGCATGCAAATTTTCCTGTTCATGCAAATTACGAATGTAAACACGCCAAAACATGGAATAACAAGTAAGAAACTCGGTCAAGCCCAACTGTTGTATACCCTGTGCCTAACAAAAAGTTAATGTTGTCTTGCAATTTGACTGAAATCAGTTCAAATAATAAAACAGAATTTGTAAAATGAGGAAAAAAGGTAATAGTACCGCCTGCGGATTCTTTTCTTTAACAACATTGGCCGTGTTCAGCAGAACAACTGCTGATGCGCAGGTAAAAGCATAATCTTTAATAATAAGCTAATTTGAGGTATTAATGAAATATTACGCTTCTTTTATGTGATACTGCTCCCCCCAAACAGTAGAAACTATTCGATGCATAATTTTTTCTGATACCTGCTCAGGGATTAATTTATGCTGCTGAAAACGACCATGATATATTATAAACAGAGCTGCAAACCGCTCCGGAGTCGGAAATTCCTGGATTTTTGGGAAGTCCGACCGAACCCGCACCGGAGCAAACTAGTTTTTTCCGCCCGAACCTGAACCTCAACCGTAGCAAAAAAATGTCAAAAATGGGTTCGGTTCGAAAATTATACAAAATTTTCTTGACGCTATAATTGTAAAACTTTGCCATTTTCCAATATATCTAAATGGACACTTAGAAAAAAATTTGGCACCAATTAAGGAAAATCGGGATATTTTTAAATTTGTCCTGGTGTTTAAAAAAAAATGTTCTTACAAAAAGAAAAAGATTTTTAAAACAAAAAAAAGGAAAAAAAAAAAAAAAATGCCAACGGTTAGCGACTAAAAAGTTAAAAACATTAATATACTACCATGACCGTAGTTTGAGAAAAGTTATATTGAGAGCAAAACAGTTTTTTTCTCACAAATATTTCTAACCGAACATTTGTATGGCTGCCCAAAACTATCCGTCCGTTTTCCCGCCTTATGGGAAGCAGAAAAAAAAGTAGAATCTAAAAAAAACCATCATTACAACAAAAAATGGAGGGGACTAGTTCGCGTAGAAACAGACAGACGGACGGACAAAGCTTAATCGACTCAGCTCCTCATGCTGATCAAGAATATATATACTTTATGTGGTCGGAGATGATTCCTTCTATGCGTTGCACACTTCTGGGCAAAATTATAATACACTTTTCAAGTGTATAAAAAGGAGCAAAAATTAGGTATAGGCAGACAAGGACCGCAGCTTAGTAGTGACATTGGTATTAATGAGCTAAACCAAAAATTTATACAAGCCAACGTCTTGCAGCAACAGAATATAAGTACCAGTCTGTGGAATCTCGCTGTGATAATAGTTTTAGTTTTATGTTTGTACGTCCTTGTGATGTTTTAGAATGTATTTTGCTAGTTAAATCGGACGCCCAGGGACTTGACAACATGAATCTCAGATTCCTGAAAATTCTTTTTCCACTCCTTCTCAATTATATCACCCATATTTTCAATACAGCACTTACCACTTCAGCCTACCCATATATTTGGAAAATCGGCAAAGTACTTCCTTTACACAAAACAAATAACGAGTTTAGACCCATAACAATTCTCCTTTTTCTCTCTAAAGCGTTTGAGCCCATTATGGCTAAGCAGATGAAACTGTTTTTTGATAGCAACAGCCTTCTGAGCCAGGTGCAATCTGGTTTCCGAAAAGAACCATGGTTGCATATCAGCCATCACAAATATAGTCGAAGATGTGTGCAAAAAAGTAGACGACAGTCTCGTAACACTATTGGCGTTATTAGATTTTAGCAAAGCCTTTGATACTGTCGACTATACGATTCTTTGCACTAAATTAAGAAAGCTATATAATTTTTCTACAACCGTCACAGAATTGGTCGTTAGTCATAGATCTTCTGGACCTAATGGGGGCGTATGTGGTCAGGTAAAGCTGCTGATCGGTTCAACTTGGCGAACCCAGCGTGATCCTGGCTTACTACGTCCCAAGTCGACTCACACCTCCTCGTGGTGACCACCGGAAGCAGTGGCAATGCACCCGCATTTGCTGCTGACTAACGTGAGCGGCGACCCGCCCTTCCCTACAGGGTATAATATATAGGGTTAGTGCGTCGGGTTTGGTACCCACCACCGTAAAAAATCTCCACCAATGAAAACTGCGACTACAATATAGACCCGCCGACCCAACAGGAAGTCTGCTTAGCCATACAAAGGCTAAAGAACAATAAATCACCTGGCGCTGATGAGCTGCCCGCTGAATTGTTCAAGGCTGGAGGGGAAGAATTGGTAAGGTGCATGCACCAACTTCTTTGCCGTATATGGGTTGACGAAAGCATGCCCGACGATTGGAATTTAAGTGTTCTATGCCCAATCTTTAAAAAAGGAGACCCTGCAGTTTGCGCCAACTACCGCGGGATCAGTCTCCTTCCCATTGCATATAAGGTTCTGTCGCGCATTATTTGTGAACGTCTTAAGCCGCTTATTAACACACTGATTGGACCTTATCAGTGTGGCTTTAGACCTGGTAAATCCACCACAGACCAGATATTCACATTACGACAAATCCTGGAGAAGACCTATGAGAGGGCATCAACACACACCATCTATTCGTTGAGTATAAATCAGCCTTCGACACGCCGATAAGGTCAAGGTTTTTTGAAGCCTTGTCTACCCTTGGTATACCAGCAAAGTACGTCCGTCTTTGCATGATGACGTTGAGAAGTACACAAAGCTCCGTCAAAATAGGAAAGAACCTTTCCGAACCATTTGATACCAAGAGAGGTTTTAGGCAGGGCGATACCTTATCGTGCGACTTCTTCAATCTACTGATGGAATATATACTGCGCCGGTGCCCACATGCCAACAGAACGCGCGCCTTTATTTATAAAGATCTAATGCTACTCGCATATGCCGATGATATCGACATCATCGGCAAAAACGAACGGGCGGTAAGCAGGGCGTTTTCAGAGATTGAGAGGCAGTCAGAACTGATGGGTTTGGCGGTAAATGAGGACAAGACGAAATACCTTGTATCCGCGGACAAAAAGTCCTTGCGTCTTGGACAATTTGTTACAATGGGAGAATACAACTTTAAAGTTGTTGAGGATTTTGTTTACCTCGGAACGACGATAACCAGCGACAACAACATCAGTCTGGAAATCCGACGAAGGATCACTCTTGCTTCTACGGGCTAAGTAGAGAGCTCAAGAGCAACATCAAACGGCGGGAGCAGGACAAGACGCAGCGGAGAGCGGCGATTGGCGTGTTTGAAGAGATCTTCGGGATTTATGGACCTTTAAAAGTTGGCGATGTTTTCCGCATTCGAAATAATGACGAACTGTATGAGCTCTATGGGGACACCTGTCTGGTCAAGCGCATAAAGCAACAGCGGCTGCGCTGGTTAGGACATGTCACCAGGATGGACGAAGAAGCTCCAGTAAGGAAAGCTTATTATTCGAAGGCGGCTGACTACGGAGGAAGAGGCAGGCGGGGGGGAGACCCCGACTAAGATGGGATGACCAGGTTCGGGCAGACCTTGCCAAGCTTGGTTTGACCAATTGGTCCCAGCTCGCACGGAGCAGAAGCGACTGGCGGACATTGTTGGCAGCGGCCGAGACCGTCGAACGGTTGTGATGCATGCATCGGGCCAATCAAGAAGAAAGAGAAGAAGAAGACAACCGTCACAAAACTATTAAATTCTTATTTAACTGGTCGGGTAACCGCTCATCCGAAATGGTCTCAGGGGTCCCCAAGGTCTGTCCTTGGTCCATTTTTGTTCTCTGTTTATATCAATGGTCTTCCTGACTAAATTGTCAATTCAGTCCAAATGTATGCTGATGACGTGCAACTAAATATATGTAAGTCGACCGTTAAATGATATTTGTGAGTGTGTTCGTATATGTAACAATAACCGATCCGTAGTATCTGACTGGGGCAAAGCTAACGCGTTGAGCCTTAACGCCTCCAAGTCCAAATGTCTAGTAGTTTATAAAAAAATCTGTAGACTTTAGACAGCTGTCTAACCTAACTATTGATGACTCAGTTATTGAATATGTCAACAGAGCTACAAATCTAGGTATAGTCCTTAATGATACTCTTTCGTGGAGCAACCATATAGCAAATGCAACTGAGAAGCTGTCGTTATCTCAGAAGTTTATACCTCAAAATCTAAGAATGCTTGTGGCAAAAGCCTGCCTGACTCCAACCCTATTCTACGGTATCGACATATCTATATTTGCATACAAAATTTTTAACTTGACTTTGGAATCATGGATAAAACTGAAAAACTTTCATCTTCCTTCACAAAATAATTTTTACGTATCAGCCGAAATATCTTTTTGACAAACTTAAATTTGCATCATCTTCAAGAACTAAAAATTTAATAACTCCCGCGGATTAAATTAGCTGGTGCAGAGAAACATTTTTATATTTATGCTGCTCGCTGCTGGAATGAACTCCCTTATTCCCAAAAGACACTCGTAATGCAACGCAACTCAGCTAACTGAATATTTTATAACGTGTGTTAAGCGAGGTTTGTTTACATTTGTGGGTCGTGTGACCACATTAAGTAACCTTTTCTAGCGAAATTTGTTTTCATGTCAGGTTCTTTGAATGACTATAATGAATGAATTATTTACAGAAAACCCAAACACGAATTTTTGATTTTGCTCATAAGATACAAAGTGTTGGGTTTTAATATGGAAAATGTGGTTATTTATTGATAAAAGCGATTTTTTCCAAGGTTTTTTGATTTGAATTTAGTGACCAAATATACATTAAGTTTATAGTTTTCTATCTTCTCTGTTGCAAAAGTTTGTAAAACTGTGTAATTAGATCAAACTGTTCAATTTCTTAAAACTAGTACAAAATTTACCTTTGATTTTAAACTAAAATAACCCTTAAAATAACTTTTATTAAGCTCAATTAATATATTCCAAATATGAAGACTCTGAACTTCCAAATATGTACACAGAGAAAACAGATCTCCGTAGAATGGATATTCGAAATATCCACTTAAGATCCATTTTTTTAAATATCCTTTTCACATTTTTCAGCTCCTTTGGATGAAGAATAAAGATCAATGAAATATTTTATTTCTGATATGTCCTTTTTAAGCGAAAATAAATCGATTCGAAGATATACAATGGTTCCCAAAAAAGGATAGCTAACTATCCAGTCCAAATGGATACCGAAAATATCCTAAGGATCATCAAAACTATCATTTTTTCTCAGTGTATGTATGAAATATTTAAGGTTCTTCAAATTAACTTACATTTTTTGAGTCAGCGGTTCGAACCTAAACCTAGGTTCAGCGACCTTCTGAACCCGCTCCGTAAACCCGAACCCAAAAAGTTTCAAGGGTTCGAACCCCTCCCGATTTTTAGGAGGTTTGCAGCCATGATTACACAGTTAATTTGATGAAAAACACGAGCTAAAAAATTTGGACTGTTTGGTTCTCGTTCATATGTCAGGGGTGTCAGGGGTTAAACGTCCGAATACAATGCAAAATACACTACAAAAACCATTATACTTGCAGGATCAGGCATAAGAGTAAGGGCTTGTTTCTCCTATTGTGGAGTAGGTCTAATACATTGAATCAAAACCATAATGGACCAATACTGTGTTCACACAATGTGATATGAGTCTTCCAACGTAACAAAGACCCCAAACACACCAGATCGAAAGCAAAGGAAAGGAATTTTGGAGTAGTCTAAGCAGTAACCAGACCTCAATCCAATCTCTTTGAAAAGTTATTCAGCAGTTGAATCGATGCCAATCCTATCATACCCTTTGGTACCTTTGCCACCAGGTAATCCAAAACAAAACAAAATAGAAGAAAAACTGTGTCAGCTGCTTTTGTTGCTCTCCTCCACTAATGCGGGATTATTGATTTATTTCTTGCATTTGAACTTTTTAATTGCATTTTTCTTGCAAAATGATATGCAAGAAATTTTCATGCGGAAATATTTGTATTTGTCAGAAGAGTTCCTGGTGCAACAGTTCTTTGTTCTCACACTCGTTCTCTTTCTCTCCCTTTCTCTCTCTCTCTCTCTGGCAGTTGAACAAATTTGTTGTGTTAGTGTCAGGCAATTGCGTTGCACTTTGGGCTGGTCGGTTGGTTTGGCTGTCATGACAATCGGCGGCTGCTGCTGCCACGCGCCTGCTGCACCTCGCCCTCCTTTTTTTTCACTTGTTGTTGGAGAGGCGCTGCTGCTGCTGCTGATGATGATGTGTGTTCCATTGTTCTAGTTGTGTTGGTTGAGGGTCGCTGCTGGTGCTGCTTGTTACAGCTTTGTTGTTAATTTATTTATAAACAATTTAATGGGCGTAGTTGTGTAAAGAATTCTAAGAGGGATTGAGGGATCAAAAAAATAGTTCCATCCCCTTTCTCTCCTTTCCGCTTAAGCCTCTGCTCAATTATTCTTGCTGTTGCACATGCAAATTGAATTAAGCTTGACTTTTATTTGATTTTTTTTTTCTGCCTTTCATGACGAGGCTTTTAAATATTCATTCGTATTAATCAATCTGGTTGCCTTTTAGAACAACGACAAATTATTTCCTGGTTGGCTGCAGACCAAATCTTTGTCTCCACATTCAGTTCATTGACTTTCACATTCGGTTCTGACTAATGCAAAAAGAAAGATCAACTTTGACCTTGACAAGTCTCTCGCTCTCACATTTCATTTATGTTTTTATTAAGGATGCAAAGCCTAGACCAGAGACCCTTCTCTGCTCTGTTTTTTTTCGTAGCCATGGCTCGTGTGTCTCTGTGCCCACGGAAGCCATTTATAAAATTGCTTTCAACATCACTTCTCGGGTTAAAGTGGTCTTCGCACATGGACGTCATGCTGACGTGTTGTGTTATATGATGACGGCCATGGGTCCGGGTCCTTCTATCTTCCGTTTATGTGTGTGTGTGTGGGTGGGTGTGAGTATGAAGTGACCTGTCATTTTGGTTAGTTGGGTGTCGGCGTTAAGCACTTTACTTGGATTGGTACAGACTAGATATAGATAAACTGTAACATTATGCAGTGAAGGGTTTCATTTTTCAGTTTTAATAGGAAAATTGAGTAATTTTGGAAAAAGGGCAGGGTCTCGACCGAAAAGGGAAGGGGTGCGGCCCAAAGTCAGGGATTTCGAAATTTCCTTTATAATTGAATAGATTACTTCAAAACAAACTGATTTGGCCCAATGTTGGGTTATTTTTATGTCTTGTCAGAGATATTGAGATATCGTCAAAAATCCTTCTCTTAAAAGCCTTTTTTGAAATTGTAATATTTCGAGCTCCAGAGTAGCTAGAGACATGAAATAAATTGATAGAGAATAAAAGTGGAACAATTGGTGACACAGAAAAATATAATCCGATGGTGTTGGACCGCAAACTTTAAACTTTTCCTGCGATTTCCCTTAAGCTTAAATCAAATTAACTGAAAGTTTAAAAAAATCGAAGATTCTCTTCATATAGAAAAATTAAAAAATGTGTACTCATGTATTTCGTTTATATTATTTACTTATCAGTCGTAGTAGATTAGTAGGTTTTTTTTTTTGCGCCATATTTAGCGATTGACAAGAGATGCCGACAGCCAGTTACAAAATTAATTGACTGAATCTAATGTAATGTAATATAAGCCAAGGATTATTTTTTTCTTTTTTTAAATGTATTATTTTAAAAATCTTCAACAATGATTTGATGCCTATATTGAAATGCTTCCTTGAGGTAGTTTGCTAACACAACCCAATTTTTTCCGTTCAGTATTTCCGAATTTGTCCATGCCTAAAATGAGTTCCCAGTGTGTTGCCTGATTTCTTTAAGCGGGCATACTGCTATAAAATGGAAAATGTCTTTTTTTCGTAGGTTACATGTTGCACTTGTATTAGCTTCCGTACTGTATTGCCTATAGTTGATATGCAACACCTCTGCTCTCGCTTTGAATATCACGGATATTGCCTGTGAGCCGAGAGTGTCAGAGAAATAGTTTTGAACTCCCATGTCATATTTCAAGCTCCTGTAGTACGCTCGGGTTTCACTGATTCTTGCCTGATCTATGAATCTCGTTCGTGCTGCTACTGGCAGGCCTTCCAGTATCTGTTTGTGCTTGTCATTCCGAGAATTTTGGTCTTCCAAAGATAATTGTACGCCGACTTGATGCGCTAGGCTGTACCACTTATCAAAGAATGGCATTGATACAATTTTTGGGAGTCTATGAGGGCTGAGGTTCATGACTTTTCTTATATAAGAGAAATGCATTTCCAACGTCTTTATATAAAGCAGAGCTAGGCCGGTTTCAAGTTAAATGGCGTAGGCCATTTGAAAATCCTTTTCAGAAAAGTGGGTACGAGTCTTTCCACATCGTCTAGCTGAAAGTGTCCCCAAACCGGGGCTGCATAGCACATTACTGATCTCGCTGTGGCCTCGAAGAGCTTATATTGTGTACTGCACTTTACATCCTTCTTGACAAAAAAGGCATTCCATGTGGCATTCCTTGGAGTCGTGGAGTCGTTGTAATACGTGCTTATCGAAAGTCATATTCGGCGTTAGCAGTACTCTCAGGTACTTATATTTCCTAACATTTTCAATTAAACAACCATTTATGGACCACGTTTCACTAGTCGAGGGGCGTCTTCTCGTATCCTTAATCAACATGACCTTTGATTTCTCGGTGTTGATCCGAAGATTCCATAGTTTGCAGTAGTCTTGTACGCAGTCTATCATGTTTTGCGATTTTTTTGGGAGTCTGCCAGCAGCACCATGTCATCTGTTCCGATAGTCACGCCTCCTGGTAGAACAGTGGTGATGTCGTCCACAAAATTGAAAACAGGAAGCGGCTTAAAAGGCAACCTTGCTGACGCCCATGCTGGTATCAAAAAATTCCGATCTTTGCTTGCCATCCCAAACTGCTGTTTTGTTATCTGTGTACTGTACATAGCGTTCAGTATTTTTGTCGAAATTCCGCAGTTACTGAGCTTTAGAAATAGAGCTCTTCGATCAATTGTGTCAAAAGCGGCCTTAAAGTCTATGAAGAATATATACATTTCTTCTTTTCGCCGCAGGTACTCATTCGCAATAGCGGTTAACACAAAAATACTGTCGATGGTTGAGTATGTTAAAAAAATGTAAAATTGGCTATACAGCTCCTTCAACGGGGCCAAGCCAAGCTTCTCACAATCTCTTGGCGTGTGTTACTTAAATTTTTCGCACATGAGAAAGGGACCTACAGTTTAACGCCGAATCCGAATGGCAAAGTATGAGAATTTGCATTTTCATGGCTAGATTACTTCACAGCTGGCGCCAGTAGCTGGTGAAGAAGAAAAACTATAAGTATTATTAGATGTTCAAAGGCGGGATCGAACCCTACCTCCCGCCCAGCAGTCCAGCACACTAACCGCTGGGCCACAGACGGCCACGATGGTTGAGTATCCTTTACGAAAACCCGACTGATACTCGCTTAAAATGTGGTGTCTATTGGCCCAAGTCGTTTATCTGTATAACAGAATAGAAGCGAACACTTTTTGAGTGTTATTTAGAAAAGAAATTCCTCTATAGTTACTTGCTTATTTACTTATCATTTTCCTTATTTTCGTTTGTACCAGGGTTCGTAAATAACACACAATGTAAATTTTATTTTATTTTGAAAGCATAAATATAACGATTCATAACACAATTGCTGCTGGATGCATAGTGCCTAATAAGTATTTTTGCATTAGTGAAGTCATCATGACACTTGCAGCAAGTGAACAGTCTTCTGTTTGGAAGAATATATAGTTGGGAATAAAATCGCCATCGACCTTATCATATTTGCAGCTTATCAAGATAATTCACTCAGCTCAACTTCCGTGAGTTGTGGAGATTCCAAACGCGATAGTTTAATTCACTTAAAAAAACTTTTTCTTCTGACATAACGGTCTCTTTTTCAATTTCTTCAGACAAAGAGTTCAGGGTTCAGGTTTATCGGATTTTTTAAATGATTCAGATTTCTTATGTATGTGATCATGGTTTTGACAGGCTATTAATATATATTTTTGAATTTTTCTTTGTGAAACGTATCTTCGAATTTTTTCTAACTTTCAATTTTGGCTGAAGGCCGAGACCCCTTTATGTCAAAAAATAATATAATAAAAAAAATTTTAAAATTAATTTTTAAAACATAATTTTTTAATTTTTTTTTTTTTTGTTTAATTGTTTTCCCTTTTGGTTCACCCCCACCGTTTGGTACAAAACACAAACCCAAAAAAACATTTTTTCTTTTTTGTTTTTCTTTTTTTAATTTTTTTATTAAAAAGGAAAACTACCTGTAAGTTAGGTTGTGTCTCCCTCAACAAAAAATAACTTATGAAAAACAGAATCGCCTAGAACTGTTCTTCGATTAGCTAACGAAGGAAGGTCAATAAGCAAAAGTCTGCTTTATTTTTGTTTTTTAATTAATTATATAAAATTTATAAACGCCCAAATCTCTCACCCAACACACACACACACTTATATATCTACATACTAGTCGGGTAGTCGGATGCATTTTGTTTGTCTGATGCCATTTTGATTTTTGTGGTTTTTCTTGTCGTTCTCTACTCTTCATCATCCTCCTGGGCACTCGATGAGTTCTTGTGATTAAACTCTTTATCGGGATCGAATTGCATACCCTCCTGATCGGCTGCATCCTCCTCATCGTCATCGCCAGCCACCTGGGCATTCTCCGCTTCGGCACGCTCCAGCCGTCTGGTCAAATCGGCCTCATCAATGGCCGTTACCAGTTTGGGTGCCATAATCACCTTGAATTCACCCCCATACTCATGAATTCGGGCACATATCTTCTCTATGGCCTCCTCCAAAGCCTTGAGTCCATCCATTTTCTTGGTGGTGGCTGTGGTCATCACATAAAGAGTGGCGGTGCAATCAAATTAATGCGTATGGGCAGCTCTTCGGTGCTCAGTTCCAAGCCCTTGGTTAGCGAATCCTTAACGGCATCAATGCCTTCATAGCCATAGCAGGAGCACTCTATATCTGCACGTATTTTCACCGTGGGCGTCACCAACTTCCGCTTAATGTTGCTCAGCAACACCTCCTTGGTCTCGGCATCCAAATTGCATTCGTCAAACACGGAGGGATCCGTCACCGATTGCTTGAAAATGTCATAGGCCACCGTTTTGCTGTTGTACTTCTTTTCGAAATACCAGGCCGTCTTCTGGTATAGCTCCTCCAGCTTTTCGCTGCTGTCGTAGCCCAAAATGTCGGCCACATGACGCAACAGCGAATTGATGGCCTTTGCCTTGGCGAAACGCTCCGTGCACTTCTCCACATCCTCGGGCGAGACACGACGCTTGGACAGATCAATGTAGCCCTTCTCCTTATCGACACGAATGACCACAACGGGTTCCGTTTTGCCCACACGAATCAGTTTGTTGATGGAACGGATGCGACGACGTGACAATTCGGAGAGTAGAATCATGCCCTCAATGTTGTTGTACTCCAGCAGGTGGACGTAAGCGCCCATTTCGGCAATGGACAGCACATTGACCATGACAACATCCTCAATCTCCGGATATTTCTCATTGTAAAAGCGTGACGTGAGCGCCATTGTTGTTGTGGTATGCAAAAACTAAGCCAAAACAAGAGAAAACTTCGTTTGGAAGGCAGCGAAACGCGTGTACAATTTTGCCGAAAAACCAGGGCGTAAAGACCAGTTGAGAAAGCAAAAATTCGTCAACGAATTCAGTTGGGGTTTTCTTTGATCTGAACGAAAAGTCAGTGCTAGGGTTGATGAGACAAATTTGTTCGACTTTTCCTACTTGGCTGCAAAAATTACGGAAAAAGGGTACTACAACCTTTTTGGCTTTCGATAGGCGCGAGTTTGTTGTAAAATCTATGGCGTTGTGTGTTAGGAGAATCAACGGGCCGGGTTGCGGGAGCCAAGGGGTTGCCCACCTGTGATTTAATTCCATTTTAAGACGAGTCAAACCGAATCAACCTTCTTTTTTTCCTTTAGGGGATCGGCCGCGAGCGCGAAATTAAAAACTCCATATAAAAAAACGCGTAATTTGTCGTGGCCGTTACGTTTGGTTGTCGTTGCACTACGTTGTTAAAAAATACGTAGCTAAGTGCTTAACCTTTTGTGGCGAGAAACGAAAAAGGTTGATAGTGTGCGGGCAAAAATAACAAAAATGTAAAAAGGTTTTACGAAAATGTGAATTCATATTTATTTATTGTAAATCAGCTCCCGCTATTGATTGGTGCTTTTATGGCCATGTTTGCCATTAATTGCTTCAATGCAGTTCTGAAAATTCCAAACCTGAACTCCTTGGCGTCTTGCAGCATGCCACCTTTCTCAATGGAGTTACCTTCAGCGAAATGCACACATACTTTATCAATAAGGACGCCCATCCTAGACTTGCTGATCCGATATGACGAGTGACGTTGTATATCTCCGACGCCAAATACCCAGTTTCACAAGTAGAAATAAGTCAACGAACTTAAGTTATCTCAACAGCGCCAATTCTTACCCAAAACTACTGCCAATTTCAATTGAGGTGGTATGCAATCCGGGCGAGACATGCTCTTGGACATCAAGCGCTTTAATATTTGGAAAAGCTTTGAAGCATGTGTAGCTCTATGGAAGTTCCGTGAAAGACATCAGGATTTTGAATCATGTTCGAAACTAAAACATATTCGAAATCAAACACTAATAAAATCGCGCATATGTAACCAGTATCCTTTCCTGTTAAAAAGGGCGGCCATACATATAAAGCAATAAATATAAAAAATAAGAAAAAAAAATACTTAACACAGAACATCAGATAAACTTTATTTAAATTTTATTAAATTATTTTGATTTGTTCGAACTGTTTATTTACAGCGCCAAAGCAGCAAGTATTGACCTTATCGATAGAAAAATTGGTATCGTGTAATAGCAGTGGCTTAGCAGACGTAGTATCTGCGAATATCAACTTTTTCACGAGAAATTTTTCGGAGCCGTGGATACCGGCCTTTACAAAAAAAACTGTAAAGATTTTTTAATTTGAATTTTTTTTTCAAATGAATTTTTCAAAATATTGTCCATTGCTTTTTCCCATCTTTCTGTCAATTTTCGGATACCATCTCAGAAAAACCATCCGTCTTTTGATGCGACCCACGATTTGATCCAATTTTTGGTGTTTTCGGAGTTGGAAAAGTGGCGATACTCAAGGGATAAAAAAAAATCTGGTGATCAATAGATGTCGGAAGGGCCAATGTCTGTGCTATACGGTGGGTGTGGTAGGACTTCCTAGTTCAGCGTTCAAGTTATGTTCTCATCAGCTACGCAACATGTGGCCGAGCCTTGTCATGGTGCAAATTTACCTTCTCCTAAGTCAAAACAAACTTATATGTTATTTGTCAATGTGACTGGAGCATTAAATATAAGTTGTAACTTCTATTATTGGGATATAAAACCAATATATCTAATAAGTGTAACCTTGTTTCCGCAGTAAGCTTCAAATATCACTTAAAGATGCCTTTCACTGTAACTGAAATCCATCTTCAGCAGCACCTCAGCTCATATTAATCCCTTCTTTAACCATTAGTGGGCAATGTGATATCCCATTTTTGCTGACGTCAATGGCGCGGGAGTAGGACCATAGCTGGGTAGACAGGATTAAGTCAGGCCAAGCCCAACCGCAATACTTCAGACCACCTGGCATATTGTTTATGCTGATTGAAATTGTTTATCTATGGCAGGTCGAGGTAAAATTCATGTAAAATTCATAAATACTCTGTTGGGACGCACTGAAGTTCATCTAATTGCTGTTGCCGCTGTTGCTTGGCTATTTATAGAGCGTGGGAGTAGTAAGAGGGAGGGGAGGTGGAGGGGAGTGCTGGTGTGTGCATAATCAATTTATGGTGCCATAAAAATAAAATGCCTACTATGCAATATTATTATGTATAAAAGAAGCAGCGGATAAACCTTCATCAGATCAAGTGCGATTTAAATGCACAACATGTGTGTGTGTTTGGTGTGTGTGTGGGTGAGGGATGCTTTTATACATACATACATACACAGTCATGAATACCAATCCACACGGAGGAGCCCTTTGGCTTCTTGGCTTGTGCGTGGGCGTGTTAGGGAAAATGTCAGCAGTAAATAAAATTGCCGCATTTGGTTTTAGTCCTCACTTTCTCGGCTCATTCGTTAACTGTCACCAACATTCATTTGCTGGCAATAAAAGGACATTCGTAAGACAACAACAAAAGTTCTCTTAGCCAGCGTTGAAGTGGAATTTTTAATAAAAATATAAAAAAAAAAGAATTGTTTCACTTTTTGATATTTTGATCCAAGATAAGCGCAAAACAAAATTTGAATTTACCTTTCTGTGCATTAACTTGAATCAAGTCTACAATTAGGTTGAAACTCTAACCGCTTCGGAGTCCTTTGGGAGTCCAAACTTAACTTGAATGAAAGCAAATTTATTTTACCTGCCCAGGCTAAACCAATGTAAAATCCAGGGCTGAAAACTTCAGTTATTTTGGTCCGGAGCTCTGATTCTCGGGTTTGAACTAAGATTTTATGGCTCGAGGATTTTAGGTGAAGGTTTTATTTTGATCCTTGGAATTGTCGTTCAATAGCATCTTACATGAAGTGGTAATATTTTCTTTACTTTATATATAATATTAATATTAGCATATAACCCGTCGCGTTTTCAACATCTCACAAACTTTATTGCTATCCTTGATTTTCATTGTCCTTTCCCATTGGCGGATTTTCCAACATTGGAAAATCAGACTTCAAACTATTTCGTATTCTATACCTACAAACCAAGTTTCAAGTCAATCGGATGAAAAATAAAATGTTCCCCATATAAAACTTTTAAAACGCTTTTCCGACTTTTCCGGGTGGAACTTTCCAGAACCCCGTCTTAGTACGCAATTTCACCACTAATGGAAACTCCTGTCCAAATTACAGTTTTTCTATCTCTTACCCGTTTAGGTTGTGCGATGATTGCCAATCAGTGAATCAGTCAGTGAGTCATTCATAGGACACTTTCTTTTATAGATATACGGGTGTGTTCCAGAAATCTCTAGAGGTTTTTGTATAAACGTTAGTTTTTCATATTAAAGCTGTTTGAATTTACCATTTAAAAAATAAAATGCATGAATTTCCCAGCTTTGTGGCAATTTTCCGATACCTTCTCGAAAAAACGACTCACGAAACGATCCAACTTTGGAGTTCTTCAAAAGAGCGAAAGTGCTGATCCTCAAGGGCATGCGTCATAGACGAAATCAAATAGTAGTCGGAAGGGGCAATGTCTGGGCTATACGGCGGGTGGGGTAGGACTTCCCATTTCAGCGTTTCAAGGTATGTTTTGTCGAGTTTTATCATTTTGCAAAATTACCTTGTCGCGTCTTTGCTCGTATTCTGGCCGTTTGTGCTTCAATGCTCTGGCTCAAACACATCAATTGGTAGAGCTGTCCTGTGATGGTTTAGTACACCACGATCGTGAATATTCGGCTTTCGCGTCGATTTTAACGTATGGCCGGATGGCCCGTATGTTTTTTTGCGCTTGGAGCATATTCCCCGTAAGCTTCTTCGATGGCTTACAGCTGCATTGTTCTTCCAATAAAAGCAGAAAAGTAAACTTTCCCGCAAATTGCGTTTAGTTGGCACAAAAATTTACATATTCGGAGTACACAAAAACTATGTTGTTAACACTTCAGCGACACTTACTTAATAAGCTTAATTATGAGTCCTCAAAATGAATTTGGTTGCAATATTATCCGATTTGATTTAATCAAGGCTGCAAAACCTATCCGGAACCGAATGAGTCAGTATAAATTCAAACTTACAACCGTACTCATTAAAAGTGTATAGTTCTATGGGTTTTTTGGTCCTTCGAGCCGGATCTATTTGAAGGATTGGTAGGTCAGTGCAATGTTAAACTTTTTCTGTGGCTTAGGACAACGGATTCGGTGGATTTAAATAAAAAACTATAACAAACAAACCAAATTCTATAAATTTTTTGGTCCTTCGAGCCGGATGTTCGATTTCTCAGAAAATTGCTGTAGGCGCTACACATTTTTGTGGTTGATCGAAATCCTTGAAGTGGAATATTCGACATAACCATGGGGCATGAGAAGGCAAGATTAAAGGTCAATATAAGTGACCATGCCATGCAGGACGCCGGGTCATTATTAGTAATTAGCCGCAAACCTGCCTGTGAAATGTCAAATCTATGTGTAACCCCAATTAAGTTCATTTTATTGTACCCCATTAAATTTACTCGGCAAAACTAAGTACACCTTTAAATAGTCATTTAACTATCGCTTTTTATTGTTACCACTCTCCTCCCTCTTTCTCCCTGTATCCACTTGTTTTGCTGTCTATAAATTAAGCTCTTATCTTAAATATGGATCTGAAAATAGCATTCATTTATCTAGGTAGCTCAAATATAAATATGTCCAACGGGGTAGGTCAGTGCTTGGCCGTGAATGCCAAGTTTTATTTTATTTTGTTTTGGTTTTATTTTTTCTTCGCTATCGATTTTCTCGGCGCCAGATAAGATTGCGTCTGTAATTTCTCCACCCTCCAGTCAATTTGTCGCCCAATATATCATTAGAGAGACGAGAGCAACGCCTGTCAAGGCATTCCCATTTGTGTTTTTTATTAAATTTGACTCGGCCGCCGCCTGAGAGTTTGTAAACATTCTCACTTTTAGCTAGTCTACATGGACTACATGGTGTATATAGTGGTCTGGGAACTGGTTGGCGCCTTTGTCTCTGCCATTTCCAGTTCTGTTTGGACTCTCTGGGCGTTACTGAAAGCAAAAGTGTGAAATCTTTTGTGTATTCCAGCTGCAATTTGTAAAAGTCTAAAAATAGTTCTTAGTTTATGCAGTTGTGGTGCAGCTGTGCGGAAGGTTTGGATTCGATTCCGCTTTGGAACATCTAATTAAACCGGTCGATAAATATCTGACAAAGGAAATTTAGAAATGAGAGTTCTCAAGGCTACCAGATGAGCTGTTTTCAAAGATTTAGAAAGTTGGAAAGATTTTAGAAGAAATTATTAGGTTAGGTTATCTAAAAACTTTGGGGTTGGAACTCAATAATTTGTGGATTGTAGAAGAATTAGTTGTAAAATTTGTATTTAAATTCATAATTGTAAAATATCTTTCTCCACAAATTCTACCATTTATTCCCCACATCCATTTGTGACCTTGCACGCTTGAGCAAACCACAAATGTACTCTCCTCTCCCCTTCTTGTTAACCAACTCCCTGTTCACAAGAAGCAGCCATAAACATAACACATCCTTGGAAACATTTTCAAGCGTATAAAAAAAAAGAACAAAAAAAATATGTTAAATACTCGTTTTAACAACAAACAACAACAACAAAACGCAGCCTTGTAAAAGGAAAAATTGCGACGACGACGTCGGCGACATAAAAAAACTTATTACGTCGCAGCCAACAACTGCCAGGCAACGGATAGGATGGAAGACATAGGAGTTGCCTCTCTCGAGGCATCCAACTTTTATGCCAAAAGTTTACACAGCCTTTGGAGTGGCTGACGTTTGTGTTGGAGGTGTTCACCAGGCTTTCCAAATTGTTTGTCTTGCGCATAATTAGCTATGGACCAACCAACCAACCCACCCACCTGGCTGGCTGGCTGGTCACTTAAGGTTGGATCCCAGCCAACTTCAAATGGCCAAGGGCAGGAATATACATACATATTTGTGGTTGTTTTTGTTATTGTTGGAGGAGAGAAGCGTGGTGGCATATAATTATTATTATTATTTTTATAGATTGGCACATTTGCTAAGATAAGCGCACAATTTTTTTTTGTTTGTAAAAAGAAAACATTGATGCAGAAGGAGAATAAAAGAGGAAGGAAGAGGGGGGAGTAAGGTAACCAAACAATTTTTTTACACCATAAAGTAGGATTTTAAGAGGAGCAGTGCCCATAGAGTAACAAAAAATTGTTTTAGGGTCGAAAAATTCTGGCCAGAATGCTTGTAATTTTGATGGAAATGGCTTCAGATACCACAAAGGGAGATCTACTGACTAGGCCAAATTTCACCGAAATTCCCTTAGAGACTATGTTGTGTCCGATGCCAATATACGCATAAAACATATTTTATTAGCCTTAAAATTTTGTCCCATTTGTATATGCTTCAGATACTGCTCATCAGCAATGCGTTAGGTTCTTCTTCTTTACAAATATCGATTCACATCGTTTTTTTCATAAGTCAACGCGAAAAAGAGGCGTTAAAAGCTACGTAATTGTTAATAGAACGTAATGGCAATACGTTGTCTTTTTTTGCGTCGAGTGGACACTTAACAAAAAAATTATGCAGCAGTCTTTTTCTATTGAGTTTTTCTATTTCACGCCCATTTCGCGTCGAGTGGACACCGCCCCATACCCAATAAATTAATTTAAGGATTTGTAAAGAATAAACTTCTTTGTATAATTTCCAAAACAATGCTCTTCACATCATTTCAAACTCAAACATACAAACTCCTATTAACCATGTTAAAAACCTAAACCGAATCGTCGTACAAGATAACTTTAGTTGGATGCCAAACAAGGTTGACTTTCATGATGAAAGTAGCTAGTTTCTTCAAGCTTTCTGTTGGCTTAGCTGTTTCAATGTTTAAACAGAATAGAATTGGCGGAATGTGTCAGTGTTTCTGAGTCTCTGATAGCCAAGTTTGGTGAGAAAGTGCTAACAAATAACAGTGGAGCATATTTGATAACGATATTTTTGAACGTTGTTAGGCAAATCCGTCGAGTAACGGGTATAAAAACTAAGCGTTAATTATATTCAGCGTCGAACGGCAAACGCATCTAGCAGTTGAGCCACAGTTTTTTATGTATATTTATTCATCGAACAAAACTCAGCGTTTCTTCTTCTAACTCGATAACTGCTCCCTCGATTTCTGAAAGCTCCTTA
Organism: Lordiphosa stackelbergi; assembly: GCA_018904235.1. Taxonomy (NCBI): domain Eukaryota; kingdom Metazoa; phylum Arthropoda; class Insecta; order Diptera; family Drosophilidae; genus Lordiphosa; species Lordiphosa stackelbergi. Next base: position 47,905 of record JAEIFU010000173.1, on the reverse strand, counting down.
CTTTCTCATTTAAAATCATTAAAATCTTCATACTCCCCTGGGCCTGACAACATTCCTAGTTGTGTGCTCAAAGAGTGTTGTATTTCTTTGTGCAATCCATTGCATAAGCTTTTAATCTATCGTTAGAATCTGCTATTTTTCCAAATCTTTGGAAAGAATCCTATATTATTCCTCTTCATAAAAAAGGTGGGAAGTCTGATATATCCAATTATAGGGGCATAGCTAAACTATCCGCTATTCCAAAATTATTTGAACAGATTATAACCTCTTCCCTACAGCACTTTTGTAAATCGATTGTATCACCTCTCCAACGTGGATTTACAAAGCGTCGGTCAACTGCGACCAATCTACTTGAATTTACCTCAATGGTTAACGTTGGATTCCTTTAAAAAAACAAACTGATGTCATCTACACCGACTTCAGTAAAGCATTTGATTCTGTGAAACATGATCTTCTCCTCGTTAAACTTGATCATTTAGGATTTCCATCCCCTTTTCTACTTTGGATTTCGTCCTATTTAAAAGATTGAACTCAAAAAGTTCTGCTTCGCTCTAATACGTCAAAGCCTGTCTTTGTCACTTCAGGTGTGCCACAAGGCAGTCACCTCGGCCCATTGTTTTTTACTCTTTTTATTAATGATCACCCCACAATAATTTCGAATTCTCAGATAATTATGAACGCCGATGAGGTAAAACTTATTTTATCTTTCAACGACCCGATGCACTCCATCAGATTGCAAGATGACTTAAACTCCTTGCAGTCCTGCTGTCTAATTAATCAATTACACCTTAATTGCTCCAAGTGCATGTTCATGACTTTCCATCGTTGAAAGCCTTCGCTGGCTACCTATACGATTGACAATGAACCCTTGGAACGAATTTCTACAGTCGTTGATCTTGGAATTCTTGTTGACCCCAAATTGAGTTTCAATCCTTATATCTCTTCTATTGTTAATATAGCAAATGGTGTACTCGGATTCATTAAACGTTGGTCGAAAGAGTTTAATGATCCATATAGCACAAAGCTTTTATACACTGCTCTAGTACGTCCTGTACTTAAATACTGCTCGTCCGTCTGGTGTCCGCAGTATAAAAAGCATATAGATCGTATTGAATCTGTTCAGAAGCAATTCTTGCTTTTTGCCCTACGTGGCTTAAATTGGGACCCTAACCTTCGTCTGCCATCGTACTCTAACAGACTCTTGCTTATTGACCTTCCTTCGTTAGCTAACCGTAGAACAGCATTAGGTGTTTCTTTTCTTCATAAACTAATTATTGGTGATGTAGATTCTTCTGAACTTTTAGGTCGCCTTAACTTCTCCGTTCCTTCTAGGCCCACCCAGAAACCTTTTTTATTTTAATATTGCCTAGATGAACAAGTGATTATGCAAAGCACAATCGATTTTAAGTCTTATGTAACTTTCCTTTCATTTGTTCATCAAATAAATTTACGTATATTGAAATTTTTACCAGTAGAGAAAAAACCAAATATAACCCATGCATTTGTTTCTGCTTCGGTACTGATAACCGGTTATGTTAATAAAAGTTGTAGGGTTACGATTATAAGAAAACATTTTTATTCAGTTACGGTTTCGGTTACAAATTTTAAAAGTGTTTTTAGCGGTTGAAGGTTATGGTTTCGGTTACGGTTTTAATCTCTGTTTAGAACTAATCTATTTTATGCTTGTTTGGAGATTCTTCAGAGCTGTTTGTAGACCTAATTTAAGTATTTTTGAAGTCTTAAATTCTTGAAAAGTAGCTTTTAAAGGTTTCCTCTTTTTCAATTCTAAAAACTAAATTTTTCGAGGCTTTGACTTTTAGCTCCTTTTTTAGCCACTTTTTTTTTTTTTAGCTATTTCTAGCATGCAATTATCTTCTCACCTACTCTACTCGTCTTTTTGCCAAATTGGCACCAACATCCGAATTGATTAATATAAAGACGAACATGATTGTAAACAGAGTGCCAAAAATCTGATTGAATAAAACTCAACAACGAACATGTTGTGTATTCAAGTTTGAAGCGTAGAGCGCAAAGCCAGTTTATGCGGATGTTGATTTATGTATGAACGTTTTGCAAATCGAACGAAGCCGTTCTCTGGTAAAAGTGGCTTCAAAAGCCTCTGTATTCAAACCCGACACTTATCGAGCTTTTTGGCTATGCTGCCGTAAAGACTACTAGGGCGTGTTGTGGAACAAATACCGAAGTGCTTAAGTTCATTTGAATGCAACAAATACACAAACCATTGCAAAGGTCGTTTCAGATTTCTTTCCAATAAACAAATGACTCTGTTTTCCATCACGTCCCATTGACCGCAAAATTCGAGTATATTATCCTCAATCGCAGTTGTTTTCCACGAATAACTCGAAAGATGAACGACGCCAACTTTTGTTTACCCATTTAAGAAACCACAACGATATATCGCTTATTTGTATTCAGTAAAAATAACATATTTGTGAGTATGATATGACAAACAAAACCGCATAGAACTCCGATTGCCAGTTTTTCACCCTACGTTACGCATTTCGCTTACTCAAACCAAAAGTAAAGTAAACAATATTTTATTCCATCCACAATAACTTTACATTTTTCTTTCAGCATTCACAAAAAAACACAAAAAAAGGAGAAGAGAACCAACATACATTTTCAAAGAAGACTGAATCTACCCACGCCCACACCTTAAAAATATATGTAAAACTAGGAAATCAAAGCCACCGCTCAACATACACAACAACAATAACAACAACCACAACTATTTAGACATAAACGGAGACCAACTGCTACAAAAATGTCATCACGTTCCAAAGAGAGAGTTGTCACAGCATTCCGCAAAATCTTTCACAAGTCCAACAACAATAACAACAACAATAATAACAACAACAACAACCAGAGCAATAATAACAACGACAAGGTCGATGCAGCCACCGGCAGCAACTCCAGCAACAACAACAATAACAATGAAGCAGCAGCCACTTCAGCCGCGGCCTCCGCCTCCTCAGCAGCCGTGGCAGGAGCTGCTGGGGGTGTGGCCGGTGGAACCAGTTCCAAAAATGCAATAGTTCGCATGGCTGCCGAACAAGCTGTCTGCGAATCACCCGGCAAGCGACGACGTCAGGATCACAAGTGAGTTAGATACATTCCATTTGCTTGTAGCAAATTATCTAAATTTTTTTAATACTAACTCACAAACATACACCCTGTCAGAGTGGCGCCTACGACTGGACGTTCGCTAGTTTCTGCACCGGATCAGACCATACGATCACGTCGTCTGATGAAGGAATACCGGGAAATGGAAAGGCTACAGACCAAAAATGATGCTGTTTTTACGGTAAGAAATGGTTGGGAATTTTTTGATTTAAAAAGAGGACGCCACCTTGATGGGGGCTAAGTGAACTAGGTAAACGATTCAAAAGAAAGCTAAGGCTACCTTTGATCGATCGGCTGAAGAAGATTTACTTCAATCTGGGACGCATCAACCGCAATGGTTGTTTTAAATCAGGGATGCAAGTTGGTTCTGAGCCGAAGCAATCGTAGCAATTCGCGTCTTTCCCAACACAGCGTTGGCTGGCCATTTATTACACTTCCATTAGGAATCAATCAAGCTATTTAATCACGTTGTAGGATGTAGGAGCTTAAAAGAGTTAGAGAAGATGTTTTTTTCAAGTTTAAGTGTAGGGGCCCATTTTCTTAATGCCTCGCTAAAAATTGAAATACACAAAATCTTTCAGGGATGGCAACTTTATGAAATCGGAATTGATTATGTTCTCGCAACACCAAAACGAAGAAGTAATTCGTTTTGAAAATGCTTAATGCTTGTTAATCTTCTTCATTAAATTTCCATTCTAGTCTTGGACATGGTGGAATTAACAAGGTGAAGCCGTCGGCATTTGCTGAGGGCCAGTTAATGTATGCCTGTGAGCTAGAAAGAGACGGCAGAACATTTGTTTGTCTTTGCTTGTGTATTGCCGTTCGCTTTTAGCATTCACAACGCACTGGACCTTTGGCCCTACAAACAGAGAGAGAGAGAGCGCTGCCTCGCTTGGCTTCACCTTGAAATTCTGCTTTCTCTCTTCTATATTTAGTGCCAATTCTCACTTGTAAGTAGTGTCTGTGGTTTGCAAAAAGTAAAAAGAGAGAAATTTCCTTAGGAACTAGGAACACAAAACAAAACCAAAGCGGAATTGCGTTCGGTTTTCTTTTCAACTGAGAAAATACCTGTTAAATTGATATGGGCAAACGGTTTTTTACTGAATAGATGACAAATGAAATTGACTAAAAATGTTTTTTCTGGGTTGTGTTTTCAACGGTTTCCGATTTTTCTCGGGAACGGCTTATCAGAAATGGATAAAATAAATAAAAAATGTGCTCAGAATTGATGTGGTTATCGCACCTGCCTCCACGTTTGGGGTTGGTTAAAATAAAACTGTAGCTGTGTACTTTTTCACTTACTGCGTTCCCCGTGGCAGGTGCGAAAGATTTGAAATCGATATTTACTACATATTTTTCCGGAACCAGTTCAAAAAAAAGTGTTTTCGAAATATTCAGGTCTGTTCCCATTTCCGAGTGGATTTAAAAAGTAAAACGATTGTAATTCCGAATCGTTTTCATTTGATGTTCCCGTTTCCGAGTGAAATAGCAATCGATTTACTTTTCGAATGAAAGTTCGAATCGTTTTCGAACTATAATTCAGCAATGGTAACATAAACAATTTCGATCAGCACTGCGCATGCGCTGATGCGGAATTGCGAACAGCACGGTTTCATTTCGATCGTTTTTGCTTTCGTCTACATGCAATTTCTGGGGTACAACTTTAAAATAATTAATTTTAAATCAAATTGAATGCCCACTATTTTTATGGTTACTTTAAAATTTTCTCAAAATATGACTTATTAATATAAAAATATTGGATAGATAAAAAATATAACCGTTGACATGAAAATTGTCAATTACTTTTGATTTCACTCTCTTAAAGGCATAACTTTTAAAACCGAATAATTTGGTCGTTTTTCGGAAACGGGAACAGCTATCAATTCCGATTCCACATGATTTGATCGAAATCGAAAACGGGAACAGGCCTGATTAACTTTTAAAGTTTTTGTTTTCGACAAACTCAAATTAAGTTATAATTTGTTTTAAATTTTTTGTACCCTTGCAGAGGGTATATTGAAATTGTCCGGATGTTTGTAATGTATAAGTATATATATGTAAGTATATATATTCTTGATCAGCATGACGAGCTGAGTTGATATAGCCATGTCCGTCTGTTTCTATGCTATCTTCTCCGCCAGTTTTAAAGCTATCTTTACCAAACTATGCACGAAGTCTTTTGGGACGAATACGCTGCACATTTGTCGGAACCGGCCGGGTCGGATGACTATAGCATATTGCTGCCGTAGGAACGATCGGTTGAACAACTAGTTTTAGTGAGAAAAACTTTTTTGTTTTCTGTGGTAGCGTTTTTATACGTTCCTGTTATGAATATTATCTGTTTCAACCAGAGGTCGTAAAAATCGGTCCCCCGCTTGCCTGTGTCAGAAAACAACCGCTCTTGCCCGACCACATTGAATAGAGGTCGCAAAGTAACCTTTAACTTTGCTCTCTGCCTTTCTTTGGTTGCTAGAGGAGAGAAACACATATTTTTTTCTTTTTTCTGTCAGGTCTACCTCGGGCCCTTTTGACAAAATTCACGCATTCAAAAGGTCTTCTTCGTATGTATGCATTGGTGTGTACGCTTACTGCTTAGGCTCGGCTAACAATATGAATATGTGCGAAAAACTATATCGTTCTTTCTCACGCTGACTCGCTCTCTGTTTATGCTTAATTCTGGCGCTCTCTTAAGTCTGCAACCGATTGAATTAACCTTTTTAAAGTTCGGCCTTCCTGAAGACCGCATTTGATGAGCGATTGACTGCCTTGGGCCTGCTATGGGGTTGCTCTCAGACCGATCAGTGCTGTGTGTTCAACCACGGCCATCGAGCAGTGAGCGAAGCTGCAGATTCAATTTGGTTAAGGGAAGCCCGAGCGCGTTTTGTTTTTGTTTTTTCGGTCAGTGACGTGAGCAGAGCAAACCGAACATTTGGTTGAGAGTTATTTACGAGCTATGGTTTCAACACAATTTTGGAGAATTTGATCAAAACGTCGTATAGCCATATAACAAACTGGCAGTATATAAAATGCTCCAAGGGTATATAAACTTCGGTAGAGCCGAAGTTAGCGTCCCTCTATTTTTATTATTCAAACATGATTATTATGTTAAATTTTTTTCGTTTCTAATCAAAGCAAACAACAAAAATTCAAAAATAAATATTATAACTGCTTTAGTGACCTCTTTTAATATTAATCATATATTTATTAGCAAGCTCCAGGTCAATAAGTTATAAGTTAAGACTCACTCAGACTCAACTCTGAAGCAACACTATAGCCGCATCTTGTTTTTTCAGCGTATTCTCACTTTTGAGCACCAGAATTAGGCCTTTCTAGACATCTGACAGCACTGGCCCACTTGGCATATTTACAAAATTTATTACAAATAGTGACTCAACCAAGTGTATGCAGATAAAATCGTCGCCAGCAATTCATTTCTGTCATTCATTCTCTCTTTCATTATTAACCCTCTTTCAAAACGGTATGGAATTTGGAAGGCTGTTGTTAGTGGGGGAAACTCTCCCCACTGGAGTGATTTGTTCGGTCCCTGCTGCTAACAATTAATAAATATTTTAAGACGATGTCCGTGTTATGTTTAATGGCCAAGCCTTGTTTACTTCGCCCACTTGTAACAGTTCAATATTGGATATAAAGGCATTTAACGAAATATTTTAATTTTGATCGGCTTGGCGATAGAATTTATATTCAAATTCTGATTCTTAATTTTCTCAACAATTTGTTTGCGTTTTTTTTCCAGGTGGAGCTAGTCAATGACAGTCTATTCGAGTGGCATGTACGTTTGCATGTCATTGATCCGGATTCCCCCTTGGCACGCGACATGGTCGAGTTGAGTGTTCCGGCCATACTTTTGCATTTGAGTTTTCCCGACAATTTCCCCTTTGCGCCGCCCTTTATGCGTGTGGTTGAGCCACGCATCGAAAAGGGTTATGTGATGGAGGGTGGGGCCATATGCATGGAGCTGCTGACACCACGTGGTTGGGCCAGTGCCTATACCGTTGAGGCGGTAATTATGCAATTTGCGGCCAGTGTGGTCAAAGGACAGGGGCGTATAGCACGCAAACCGAAAAGTACAAAGGAGTTTAGTCGGTAAGTGCATTAATGGGAAATTGATTCGTATTGATTAAAGTTATTCTCATAAATGTATTCCTCCTAATTAGCCGCCAGGCCGAAGAATCCTTCCGTTCGCTGGTCAAAACCCATGAGAAATATGGTTGGGTCACACCCGCTCTGGCTGATGGTTAAGTTTTCTCTGTTTCGCCTGTCCTGCCCCCGAACTACTCTTGCGTTTGCCAACTTAGTCGACATACACGAAACTCGCTCATTTTATAACCATAGAACTTTAGAAGAAAGCTTCTTTATACCAAATACGACTGTTTAAGTTCCGAACCCCCCTCCCCCTCATCATATAGCCAAGTAAAAACCGAATAATAATTAATTATTAAAAAATAAAAAAGATTTCAATTGCAAAACCCTCCATCGCCCTCCCAAAAGTGTAGTTTTAAATAAAGCAAAATTATTAAATACATAGCTAAGCCTTTAAGTATTAACATTAATTTATGGAAATTTGCATTACTTTCCTTTCGCCTAGCGTCAAAACTTAAGTTACTTTTACGTGAACAACTGTGTTATTTTATTATCATTTTAATTGTGATCTTCGGTTACACACAAAAAGAAAAGAAAACAAAACAAAAATTACAACAGCTGCTTGTAAAATCAATTAAAAACAAAAGAATATATGATAAAATCTTTATTTTTAGTTTATGCATAATAAATAAATAAATGTGCGTGCGTGTGTGTGTGAGTATGATGGATTATTAGTGGGGCGTCATCCAACCAAATTCAAATGCGCGCGTCTTTTCAGTGTTGGGCAACAGTAAAACTGAAGAGCTGCATGATGGGGTGACTATCAAGCAGCTGGCGGAAAAAAATAGGTGAGCGAGAATGAAAATTGACAATTGACACAAAGGAAATTGAAAAAAATATTATTCCTTTTGAACGAGAAAATGTTTTACCTAATCTAAGCTGGACATTCATTCAGATTGTCGAAGCAGTAAAAGGTATAAATTAGTTTTGAACCAGAACAGGCCTGATAATCTTTCATACATATCGTTTATGTTCCATAAACAATCTAAGTTTGGATATCAATATATCTGGTCAAATGATTGATCATATGGCAGTGCTTTAACTTAGACAGACCGCTCATTTAGCCCTTTGTTGTTGTACTGTCGGCGTGTTGTTGTTGTTGTAACGCCTGGGAAGTTTCGTACGTATGTAAAGAGTGGAAGATAAAAGGGAAAGAAGGGGTTAAATAATTAGTAGACCCCGGATTTCATGTTTTTCGTCATTTTTTCACGGACAAATTTGGCTTAATTTTGATTTTAGTCTTTAAATTAAATTGCGGATCGAATAAAAACGACATATCAAAATATGAATTTTTTATGCAAAAATATGTTGAAAAATATGTTAAATATGTCAAAACATAAAAATATTGGAGACATACAGTACTACTGGAACAATGTTTTCAATTAGATCAATATAATTGTTTGGATGATTGCAGAAAGACCATCTAAACAATATTGCATTCAATACATGTCCACGCCATCTCCTGCAAAGCGAATTTAAGTGAAAAACTGAGCAAAGTTTATTATAATATTATTTGTGTTTGATTTGTTACCATAATCTTTTCTAGGTTTTCTACTATTAAGCCATGGCGCTTGTCTGTCAGAATAATTTTATATGCCGAAAAACTTCTTTTAACATCGCAGGACGTCAGCGGAGCATATTTACACTTTAAAATAAAGGCGGCAGATCAATCACCACCATCAATTATGTAGGACCTGTTAATTGTTTCGTTGACTTTTTTAATAGTTTTGAAATCTGGGCTCTTTTTTAAAACTTGTTCCAGCTTAGTGCACAACTCGGTTCCGATACTTTTTGGAACCCTGTTCAATACCGCATGGGCTTCATTCAGTATTTCCATTGCATTCTGAAGTGAAATCGATGAGTTCTCAAGCTTCTAAATTGTTTTTGCCAAGGCTTCAATGTAATTTTTGATGAATAGCAAACCCAATTGAAGTAAGTTCCGCACCGCTGTCACAATTTGAATCTGTCACACTATCAGCTAATTCGCTAAACACTAAACTTGCAACCCTGCAATGCCAAGAGGTGTTAATTAAGTTTGTTAATTCCATTTAAATTGCCAATTGAAGTTACACCTGTATATAAATAAAACCTTGAAGTGGATTTTATCTGGTCTTGGAAATAAAGAAGAGCCTTCCCCATACTATGTCTGCCTAACATCCTAGCTGCTAAGGCGTCATTCACTCTGTGCAGGGTTGTCTTTAAGAAGCTCTTGCACAATTGCTCCGGCATCTCCCACATCTAAAATGTTAACTGCCTAAATTTTTTTAGTAAAGTGTTTGTAACACTAACAGATTTAATACCTTCGTAATTTGTAGAATGAAAGCATGCAGCTATAATCCAGTTGCCCCATCTGTTTATAATTGGCTCCGGTGGTAGTTGAATATTTAAAGTTTCCTTATATAATATAAGTTATATTGTCCACAACAGTGCGGCGACTTCAAAAATATTTAGTTTAATATTTATCTTGGAAGCCTTCTTATTGATAATATGTCGGAAAATATTTCGGTAAAATTCTGAATATGGGCATTTCCACCGGTCGGACCAAAAAATTTAAAGTGATTAAAGACACTTTATTTGATCGAATTTTCATGGGGAAACAATTAAATTGAACTTATGTAAGCAAATATTACATTTACCTATAATTTGAAAAATTCCATTTCACGGTCGTGCTAGCGGGTTTTTCCCATTTTGACATTAATTATCCTTTTCAAATGCCTTTAATTTTGTTATCTAAAATCTTTCTGAGGCAACAAAGGGTTATAAAGAATGTAGGAAGTATTTTCTACAAAAAAAAAAAAATAAGAATAATATTTTTAATATAATAACAACAAATTTTTAAAATTAGTCGCACTATTTAGTTTTCACATATTTCGCCAAGTTTTGCTTTTATACAGATTGCCGAAAAACACCACTTCCATTTTTTGTCGCGTGCGAATCGCTTTTAAATTGGCTTTATCTTGGAACCAGCTGTAGGTGTGCTCTATACTTTACCACCAAATAAGGTGCTTCGAGAGTGCTAAAGGTTAAAGCAACAGAAGAAAAAAAATATTTTAAATTGTCTTTAATTCCACTTTAATGAGTACGATTGTCGCGTGCGACATCATGGAAATACCCATATGCAAAAATAACTTGGGTCCAATCTTATTATTTTTATATATTTGATTCAGAATCAGAACTAATTTCTGCCCACTGCTCTGTAGTTTGATGTAAGGAACTAATCCCTGTCCAGTTCGACGAAGGAAACTACCTCTACTGGACGTGACCTTAAATCTAGGACAGGGAATCAAACCGAAACGAATTTCGGTTCCGGTTCCGGTACGTACCGAAACTAACGTTTCGGTAAAAGGATCTGTTTTGGTTCTGATACTGTTTCGGTATTCGGTATAATTCCGATTTGTGATTTATGATTGCCGATTTTACCTGCTGAATACAGTGATTGACGATTGGGATTGGGAAATTTGACAATCATGTTTGTTAAATAGAAATCGAACAAAACATATGATTGGTTAACGATTGCTGGGTCAGTCTACCTTTGTACCGACATTCATATGAAATTTTCTATTTAACCAATCCATAAATATTGAAGATTGTGTGTGAGTGTTTCCCATTGATAAAAAGTACTAAAGCCACAGAATATCTTAAAGTATGCAATCAATTCCATTCAGCAGAGACTCATCAGCAATCGTAAATCGGTAATCGCTAATCAGAATTATCTGCTGAATACGCCCAATGTCTTCACCCAACTTAATGTAACTTCAAATAATTATTTACAAAGAAGGTAAATTAATGATTATTTCTTAGAAGCATGAAAGCGGTCAATGTATTTCTGTCCATCTGATTTCTTAGCGGAGTCATAATAATGTTCATACTGGAAAATAAACGTTCTACGCTTTCTTGTCGAATTATCTGACCTCCATTTAACTAAATTATCTTTATTTTGTAAACGTTTTAAGCTCAGTAAAACCTTGATTGATGCCATTAAACTCTTTTGTGAAAATACTAATGTTTTTGTATTGTCCTGGTTCTGAGTTTCAATCGGTTCTTTTCGGTTTACGGTTCCGGTTCCGGTTTGATTCCCTGAACTAGGATCGTGAAATCAGTTGGGGGCTCGAAGGACTGAGGCCACATTTAGGGCATGCGTCAACAACCTCTGGGTTGATACGGGCTAAATAGTTGTTCAGGTGCCAGTTTTTCCCTGATTGGAGCTGAGCAAGTGTCGCCCTGGTGAGCCTGGTGATTGTCTTCTCTGGATCAATGGATGGTGGCCTGCCCCCCAGGACAACATTATCTGGGTATGCTTTTATGGTGCAGGCGACCATGTCGGTATGTGACTTCTTTTCAGGAGTTGTCTGACTTTTGGCTTTCCCAGATTCGTGTTTAAGTCAGCAACCATGAAGGCCTTAATTTTTAAATATTTGTACAAAAGTCGCTTATCAAAATGCCTTGGAACAATAATCACAGTAAGAATAAAATAAGTTTATAATTTAAGCTCAATATCCGTACCCAAATCGATCGATAACTTCAAACTTCAAATAGTCGCGGCAAATAAATTTATTCTTAGGCATTTTCTGTCATGCTGTCTGAACGTGTATGACAGCTAGCCCTGTGGGACATTAATCAACACTGGAAAAACATCAAACGGATAGCTAAAAATCAGGACATTTTTGTAAGTAAATTACAGCATTTAAACAATATAAACCAACATAAAACCTACACCAGACTAAAGTTCAAGATGTGGGCTAACTTTTTTATGCCACATTTGGCAAATCCGTGCAAAACTAAGGGTTAAAAAACCGCAGCAAAATCGATCAATTTGTGTGTGTGACAGAGCAAAAGAAGCAAAAGGGGAGAGGGTGCGGGTTGCGTTGGCTTGTGGTGGAGGCAAGATCCTGGCTGGTGGTGGGGGTTGAGGGCCATACCAATACACATACCTAGAAATAAACTTGTAAAACCAAAAGTGGGCTGGGTGCTGAGAGTGGGGGGGAGGGCGAGTGAGCAGAAACAGCTGTAAAAAAACTAAAATAACATTAAAGAACCTAAACCCTAAAAATAATCAACAAATATTGTATCAAATGGTTATTTTTAGACCCAACTATTATGGAGACGGTAGCGAAAGCCACAAACGATGAACTCGGCCAGCAAGCAGATAAATTGCAGCCGGAGATGCCCATGGATACATTGGAACCACCGCCGCCTGCTAGCAGCTCCTCCTCCAAGACGCTAAAGCGTTGCCTTAGCGTGCCCCTCATCCGTAGTCTGCCAGGCAAACCCGCACCAGCTCCCGCTCTGGCCCCCATGACCACACGAGCGGCAGCCGCTGCCATTGCCGCTGCCAAAGAGCATGAACTGACGCCCAAAAAGAACCCACCGATGCAACACACATTGGATATAGGCGATTGCTTTGGCAAGAACATACACATACGTTCGCAGCCCAACTCCCGGGAGGTGTCCCCTGCACCCATGTTTAATATATTCACACCACGTGCTCGTCGCTATTCGGCCAGCTATAGTCCGCTAACCGCGGGAGCACATGGAGCCACCTTGTGCCTGACTCCCAGAGTCTCGCAGCTCAGGCAGGAGGAATGCGCTGATTTGAATTCCCGCGAGGTGAATCATGAGCGTGAGGTACACAGGGAAATACAAATCTCACAGAGCTGGGAGGATTTGACTTTGGTGGCTGAGAACTGGTCTTGCAAATCGGATGAGTTTTCCAATCCCTTGCAAGTAACACTGCCTCCGGCAGGCACTACCAGCTGTTCGAGTCCCAGTCCCAGTCCTACCAGCAATCGGGCCGGCATGAGATTGCCCTATTCACCCTCACCCACGCGGCGAACTTTTGCCACGCGTCGTTCCATGTCGCCCATAGCGATGCGACCCTCGCCATTGGGACCGGTGAAGAGGAAATTTGAATTGGATGACAATCCCACGGCCGGTGGCAGCAATTGGAGTGTCTATTCGCCGCCACCGCTGAAGAAGATCTTCACTGAGAGGTGGGTAAACACATAAACATGTGGAGGAATATTGATTAATTGATTTGATTTTTATTGTATCAGTCGCGGCTCTTCGCCTGTGTGCCAATCACCCTCATCGGTGTGCCCCAGTCCCGATTCGGGCACCTATGATGGACGCATTACCCCCAAGTTATTCATCTCCAAGTTGTGTACCAACAATACCGTAAGTGGCGGCAACAATAGCAGCAGTTCCGGCTGTCCTTCACCCGTATCGGCCTCGCCTGGTGGAGATGCCATCATGCCCATGTGCCTGGTGGCTGGAGTGGTCAGTGGCGGCAGCAGCAGCAATAGTCAAAGCCAGAGCATTGATGAGGGAATTTCGATACCCGAAGAAGTAAATTCTTGCCGTAGTCGCACTTCCTCCATACTATCCACAGCCTCCTCAAATAACACTCAGGTATTGGTCAATGATTTAGCAGATGATGCCACACTAATGGACGATGCCAAAAGTGAAACCTCATCGATTGGTGGCTGTTCCACCATCAGTATAGAGTCATCATCCTGTGATAGTGGTGCCAAGGCGGCGGCAACATTTCTCAATCGTTTGGTAATGGATGATGGCAACTCGGCGCTGGCCCAGAAAAGTTTTTATATAAACAAACAGGGATTGTCGGGTGCCAAGAAGTTTATTGTTAATCATGAGAATTTGAGTGGATCAGGTATGGCGGCGGCGGCAGCTGCCATTAAGGAGGGACAGCAAAAGCTTTAAGCAATCTAAAGAGTGGTGGATTGGATTGCCCCTATGTGTACAATATACATAAATAGAATTTATTAAAATAGCTACAATAATTTGTAAGTTGAACTCGCACACACATCCCTACACCCTACACCCCATCCTACAGAAAACCGAAAGAAAACATAATTCTGGGCAAAAAGTGATCTTATCATACCCTTTGGATCCATTGGATAAAAATCTAATATACCTTTACCTTTTTACTACTCATACTAATTGAACACGAATGTTTTTGTTATCAGAATCAGACCAGAATTTCTTGTCCATTTATGTAGGTCTACTTTCAGCCCTGATCTCTTGTCATATGCCCCTTTCTGTTTGTCATCTAAGGTCACTTTAAAGTTATTCAAAATATGCCCAAATTAACAAAAGTTTATAGTTTATACTTTAGCTGTACATAGTTGAGTTTTTTTTTGTATGCGTCCTTGTCCAGACTTAAATCTCCTTTTTTTTTTCTTACCATTTTAATGTGTTAGCCTAAGCATAAAACCCACTTATGTAGTAAGTATATGTCATAATTCGTATGCCGTTTCTTTACCAATATTTCGATTTATATACATAATACATATATTCGTACCTCTAGCTGTATGCGTAAGCGTATATACAATATATTATAAATTTACATAATAGCTTCATTACTTGTAGCATGTTAGCCTCACACCTCACCCCCCTAGTTGATAAATACCAATCCAATTTTGCCAAATATGTTTCCTTCTATGTAATTTGTATGTAATCAGCCCTAAAAGTATATGGGGATATCTGTGTATATCCACTTTAACTGAAACGATAAATAGAATAAGTTTACACTCTATTGTAAACGAATTTATCTAAATTGCAAAATGTTAATATTTAGAAGAAGATAAAACATAGAGAAAACAAATGCCTATTAAACTCTTTTTTCAAATAGACTACCATAACGTTTACGATTCATTTAGGTTCAAAGGGGCAAGGAAATAACTGTAAGTGTTTCGTTATTTGAGATTTGAAAAACAACAATTCTTGGGATCAGGTCTGAGACAGACCTGAGAGGAAAAATAATATATGATTCTCTCCTCTCACAACCAAAGAGAGGCAGAGAGCGTAGTTAAAGGTTGTTTCGGTACCTCTATTCAATGTGGTCGCGCGAAAGCGATCGTTTTCTGACACAGGCAAAGAATGATATTATAATATCCATTTATCATATCCTTTGGACCATTTTCAGCTCAATTGGATAAAAATCTAATGTACCTTTACTTTTTTTTATTACTTATAGTAATTGAACACAAATATTTTTGCTATCAGAGTCAATTTCTTGTCGATTTATTTAGGTCAGGTGAATAGGTTCAGCTTTAACATCACTTAAACATAGTAAAACGGCATTTATTCAATGTTTTACATATTTTTTGCGTTATATATGGAACAATTATCTTGTTGATGGGTCCCAAAAAATTGGTCCTAATATTTAAAAAAAAATAGAGAGAACGATTTAAGGACTTGAATATAGTTTGTTGCATTCATTTTGAATGTGACAAATATTAAAATTTTTTTCAATAGAAATTTTAATGTTTAAAACATGTTATAAAACTTTTTTGCCCAAAATTGTTAAAGCGTGATTAATTTAAGGTAAATCAACAATATCAAATAGTTTTATTAAAGTTAAAGCATGTTTTCGGCATTTTTTAAAAAAAAGTTCAATTTTAATGCGAAATTTAATTAAAGCCAGTCTTAAAAAAATATTAAACAGGATACAGAATAAGGATAATAAAAAATCAATAAATAATAGATTTAACCTGCAGGCTTCGTTATGTGCTTAAAAATGCCTAGCCGGATGGTGCTAATCATGAATTCGAACTCTGAATTCGGTATTTTGGCCCATTCCTCAGTAACAGCCTTTCGAAGCTCTTCAGTCGAGTTGAATTTTCGTCCGCCAGAATAAACAGGACATGCAAGGTTACCCCATTTATGTTTTAAATTAGATTCATGCCCGGAGATCACGCTGGCCATACTAAAAGCTGGATATTCTTCTCAGCGAACCACCCACGACTGTCCCTTAAAACGAGAATGGGCGCATTATCTTGCTAAAGATGGTGTCCGGGTCCGGCTATTGCTCCAAAAAGATAATTTACACTTCATCCAATAAGTCTAAATAGCCCTCTGTATTCCTGCGACCTCTAATCTTGCACAACGAGGGCCGATTGTGATAGCTAAAAGCGTTCGAAAACATCACAAAGCCGCTAATACAGTTTTGGGAGGTCAAAATGCGCTCAGACGCCTTAATGTCGAGCCTTTAGTAACTAAAACCATCTGACCAATTCAGGTTAATCTTTTTCTCATCTGAGAGTACCACATTTGTAAGCTCCTCCCTCGAAGACATTCGTCGTTTCGTTATATCCCTTCTGGCTTATTAATTAGATGTCTGTCAATGCGGGCTTAGTCGTCATTTTCTTAGAGATTAACGATCGCACGAGTTCAAAAGGTTACTTAAATTTATTGGATGAACTCTTAAAAGACTTTTTGGACCAAGAGTCGGACCCGGATACAATCTTTTAGCAAGATAATGCTGCCATAAACGTCATTAAATTAGCAGAAAATCAAGCTTCTTGAATGGCCAGTAAGTTCTCCAGACATGAATCCAATTCAGCACATGTGTGGTATCCTTGCACGTCGTATTTATGCTGGCGGACGACAGTTCAACTCGACTAAAGATCTTCGAAAAGCTGTTACTAAGGAATGGGCCAAAATACCGGATTTAGAGTTCGAATTCATGACTAGCGCCATCCGGTTAGGCATTTTTAAGCTCATAAACAAGCCTGGAGGATAAATCCATTATTTATGGGTTTTTTATTATCCTTATTCTGTATCCTATTAATTTTTTTTAAGACTGGCTTTAATAAAATTTCGCATTAAAAATTCAACTTTTTTATCAAAAATGCCGAAAACATGCTTTAACTTTAATAAAACTATTTGATATTGTTGATTTACCTTAAATTAATCACAATTTTGGGCAAAAAAGTTTTATAACATGTTTTAAACAATTTTTATTGAACAAAATATAGGTGGCTTTAATTAAATTTCGATGAGTGTATCTTTAAATAGTCGGTTGTCAAACTTCTCTAAAGAGAATCTCTTATCAAATAGAACCTGTTCTATTTCATCAAAGATGGCTAAATTCTCGAAATAATTAGAGATATTTGATTTGTTATTACACTATCGTCTGAGAGTCTCTTCAAGAGCTGCTTTGACAGCAGCTTTGACATTTTGACTGACTCTTTAAGCCGTGGATAAACTTGTTTTTTCCGGAATATTTTTCGTCGATTTTCGCAGCTTTTAAGAATAGCTCGTCTGTCTTTATCTGTGCGTCTGTTCAAGTGCCCACTACATATTGACTTCTTCCAATTCTGGTCGCAGGTTATCTTCAATGAAAGCACTTATCTTGCCCTTTTTCATCTCTGTCAGGCACTTGCAAAAATAGTGTCTTAATTTTTTTGAACTTAACGACAGCGATCGATTCCGACTGATGATTTGGCAATAACTAAACATGTATCGCTTGGAACCTCTTCAAGTGACTAAAGAAAATTCTTTGAATCTCAAAAAAGTATAAATTCAAAGCAAATTAAGAAATTAACCATTACTTGTTGCTGTTTGCAGACACATTAAAACTGTCTTAAACAATTTAAGAGTGCGATTGACTTCCACTGGATTATTAAACCCATACAAATAAATTATGGAAATAGGCTGAACCTATTCTAGTGACTAAAAAATGTGTTAATAAATAATAATAATTTATTGATCGGGACCTACGATTTTATATATGTGCGCTGTGTGTGTCCCCTTTACACACAGCAAACATTTGTAAAATCGAAGGTCCACATCAATACATCCCCTTGACATTCACTTGTATGATCGTTACTCATCTCTACTCAGCTATTTACGCATATACGAGTCGAACGCATGCCGAAGCTGAGGAAAAGAGATTAGAAAGACTTTCAGTCGCTGGCTAGCGAAGCAAATTGAAGGCGCTTTATGTTCGCACACCAATACACTCTCACTTTTTTGTCTCGCTCTCGTTGGAAAACGCTCTTCTAGAGTTTTTTGGACTTACGCGCAAAGAATTTTGAAAAAAAAATAACATTTTCCCCATTCCACCCATTTTGAAACCGCTTCTCAATGTTTATCTAAGTCATTTATTTTGTCTTATAAAAATTGATTATTTCTTTCAGGACCGATTTGTTACATATGTGTCAAATAAATATACAACCTCTGTTATTTGTTTGTTCATGTGACAGATAGCTCTATGTACAAGATGTGAAATCGGTCCTAAATCAAGTTTATTACAAATTATGGTTTTCTAATGTGTAGATCTTATTTGGTAAGACTTTTCGAACTAGTTTTGCATATTAAATTCCTCAAAAGGCAAACCATTAATATTAAGCTGGCTCTAGGTCTCGTTATGCTTTCACATAACTCCAAAAGCAGGAACACAACACACCACAAGGTTCATATTAGGTATCTCTACCAAATCGTCAGCGATCTTCGCTTACTTGTACTGGAGCCAACATCTCTACTCCATTTGGGAATTCCTAAACGACTTGACAGCAAAAACCGGCACACATGAGAACAGCGTTGGCTGCCAGTACCTTATGTGTGTGTGTTCCCAATCTGGGCTTTATGTTAGTGAGGGAGATTTCCTCCCCGCTTCTAACACAGTAACAAGTTTAAGTCGAAAGCATTAACCGTGTTTTTGCTATAAATAAACTATGTTTAGTTTCACAACAACGCCGTGCCTGCGTTTCTTACAATGTGTGTTTTAACCTGAAACTTTATGATAACCAAACCATCAATATTAAGCTGGCTCTAGGTCTCGTTATGCTTTCACATATTCAAAAAAGTTAAAAAAATTAAACTATCAATTAATAATTCATTTACTTCAATATTTTCAGGGAATCAAACCAATTCGTATTTTGGTTTCGGTTCTGGTACGTACAGAACTGTATTGTATGCACTATACCGGTACGTACCGGTAAAACATAAAAGAAGAGCACTCATTGGTTTTGCGTCCATCCAATTTCTTAGCCAAAATAAAATAATTACATCCCGGAAAATAAAAGTTCTACGCTAACAGGCCCTACTCAAGGCATGCATACAATTGTTGAAATTTTGGCCAGTTTTCTGTTCTTTATTTTGTAAAAATGTGAAGCTCATGATCATGATACAATAACTGTAACGTAGCACCAGCGGAAGTGCCTTATAGCATGCGCGAGTGTTTATCGAACCACAAAAATAAAATAAAAGGACACTTGGAGCTGTATACTTTAACAGCTTTCTATAGAAGTGTTCCCAATTCCGAGTCGATTTTTGTGTAAACGCTGAGTTTAAACCATTTATTATCTGAACACGGTTCCGGTTTGATTGCCTGGTTTATTATCATCGTTCCAAAACTTTTTCAAGGTAGAATCTAGTGATAATAACAACATAAAGCAAGTCAACCACTCTTTTGGTTGTACGTTTGTCTTTTACACGATCAGCTTTCCACCTTAGTGTCCAATATATGGTGAAATTTGAACTTTGTCTATCTGCCAACAGTTTTAATTCTGTGTCTGTCTGCTTGCCACTTATATTTCACGTAAAGGTAAACAAGTTTGTGTCAGTAATTCAGTGCTTATTGAATTCCAGTTCAATATCGCTTACTGAAAACAATATCCTCCAGCTTTAGTTGGGAAGAGTTTCCATCTCTTGAGAAACATCCCTTAACTAATCGAAGGTTTACCTCATCTACTTTCATTTGCCCCATTTGCCCCTCTGTCATCTAAGTTCACTTTAAAGTTATTCAAAATTTGCTTAAATTAATCAAAGTTTATAGTTTATTCTTTGGCTGTACATAGTTGAGTGTTTCGTATGCGTCCTTGTCCAGACTTAAATCTCCTTTTTTTTTCTTACCATTTTAATGTGTTAGCCTAAGCATAAAACCCACTTATGTAGTAAGTATATGTCATAATTCGTATGCCGTTTCTTTACCAATATTTCGATTTATATACATATACATATATTCGTACCTCTAGCTGTATGCGTAAGCGCAAATACAATATATTATAAATTTACATAATAGCTTCATTACTTGTAGCATGTTAGCCTCACACCTCACCCCCCTAGTTGATAAATACCAATCCAATTTTGCCAAATATGTTTCCTTCTATGTAATTTGTATGTAATCAGCCCTAAAAGTATATGGGGATATCTGTGTATATCCACTTTAACTGAAACGATAAATAGAATAAGTTTACATTCTATTGTAAACGAATTTATCTAAATTGCAAAATGTTAATATTTAGAAGAAGATAAAACATAGAGAAAACAAATGCCTATTAAACTCTTTTTTCAAATAGACTACCATAACGTTTACGATTCATTTAGGTTCAAAGGGGCAAGAAAATAACTGTATGTTTGGTAATGTTTTAAGAAGAGTTTCTTTATTCGAGAATTATAAATCAACAATTCTTTGGATTTTTAATAAACTGGGCAAAGTCCAGGGACAAGGAATTCGAAATTTTTTCAACAACGGTTTAAATCAGTTGGAGCTAACTAGATAAGGTAAAGGGCTTTAAACATTTATCGCATAACAATTAAACCAAATTCCAGATATGAAGACGAAATCCTTGCAAACATAGAAGTGTTTCTTACTGTAAGTTCTGGAACTAGGGTTTTATCAATATATTGGGCATTCCATACAAAAAAGTTTTTTTCTGTGATGATTTCCGTGCCTTTTCCGTGCGCTGTTGCAAAAAAAATCCATTCCGCGTGTACCGAGAAGTCTTTGAAGTGGTTTATCAAATGTCCACACCAAGACGAAGTCGTTGAAAGTCTTTTTTATACCTTTTTCTGTAAGCCTTAAAACCAAAGCGTTCTTTTCTGGGTCCTAAAGTTTTATTTAATAGCTCAAAAGGGATGTTTGGGCAAAAAAAAAACCAAAAATAAAATTTATTAGAAATTTTTGATAAATTTTTCATATTGATATTTTTGAGATTACATGACAAAAATTGCCATAACTTCCTCAATTTTCAAGCTACCGATATGTTCGGGTACTCAAAATGTTTGGAAAAGATGCGGCTTTCCCATATATTTTTTGAGAATTTTTGATGGATGGGTTTTTTTTGCTAGACTAAGTTTTTTGAAAAAATCCTTTTTTTGAAGAAAGTTAAAAAAAAAATTTGTCAAAATTTTTTTTTAGAAGGGCTTTTTGATCCTGAACATTTGGAAAAAAACTTTTCGAGTAATTGAAAATTTAACAAATTCACAATATTACACTTTTAAGCGTATAACTTCTGCAAAAGAGCTCCAAAAAAGCTGACATTTTGGGGTTAAGCTTCTCTCATAATAAGCTTCCTTTGGGCCAATTATCATCCAATTCGGAGACATCATTCCAGAAAAAAACTTTTTTGTATGGAAAATGCCCCATATATAGATATGTTGGTTGGACGATAAGTGTTATTCCGATATGATATTTTTTGTACCGATATAGGCGATTATCGATATTATTATATATCAGAACAAATTACTAGGGTAATTGCAGGAGCAAATTATCCTAGCAAGACTTTCGTTCTGCACAAAGCGTATAGAAAAAACGAAATCTTCGGAAAATTTCGTCCAGAAACCATGGGTCTAAAATGAATTCCTGCCTTCAACTTGATCCAGGTACGGTATTTCACCATAGATTTTCTTCTCTAATACGGTATTCCTTCGTAGAAGTGCGATTTCTAAGTAAAATAAATAAAAAATTTTTGTTTTCAGTTGTGTTGTGTTCCTGCTTTTTGAAGTTATGTGCAAACATAACGAGACCTAGAGCCAGCGTACTATTGATGGTTTGATTATCATAAAGGTCGTTAAAGCACACACATGTGTATCTAAGTTTTCTTTGAAACTTCCGCAGATTTTGTTTTTGCTAAACGCTTTGTTGATTTTTTTCCGCCTATTCAAAACGAACCCTAAAACTTTAATCTAGTTTCAGAAAATAAAGGCATTTAAATTTTAAAGTTTTCCCATTAGAAAGATAAGACATGACGGTCACTAGAAATGGTCATTTGGCGGTAAAGATGTTCCATAAAAACCTTTCAGTTTTCTTAAGCTTCAGAAAATAGCGATATATCGATGTATTTTGGACCCGATATATCAAATATCGATTTTGAAAATTTTGGTTTTTGATATTTTCGATACTGATATTTTGAGAGGTGGCCGTGGATTGGAGATCTCGACTGTGGGAAAGTTCAATTTCACTAGAAACTAACAAGGTGGCCGAAGTCACTCGTATTTTTCACACAGGTGTCGATCGCCAATTTTTTTTTTTAAAGGGTGATAAAAACGTTTGTACTTTTTAATGCTTACCAACCCAAGCCCATTTTTCTGTCCTCTTCATTTGGCCAACTCTGCCTTATATTCTTTAAGGTACAGTTTAGAGGTTTACGCCGATAGCTTGGTCGTCGGCGGCGGCGTAGGGGGTCAAGAAAAACCGGCGGCGGCGGCGGCAGATAAGCCGTCGAATTTGTCGGCGGCCGGCGGCGTACGCAGTAACAAAAAAAAATTTGTTTAATAAAATATATAACAATTTGTATCATTTCTAAGTATATATATTTTCCTGATATTCTTCATTTCTTTTCTTCAATTCTCAATTTTCATTTATTTTCCTTATTAAACTTATATTAAACTCCTTATCCAATAATTAAACAAAAATTAAATTTCAAGAAATTAAAAACAAATGAACACTTTTTTTTCTGAGAGATCATTGATTACATTTTCCTTACATTATTTAACAAAATAAAACAGAATTCTTCTGCGAGATCATTATCTTCATTTTTTAAATTTTTAAACTAAAAAAATATGAATAAACAAAAACCTAACTTAAACTTTCTTTGCATGTTTCGTAATTATCATGTATAAATATGATTTTATTAACATTGTGAGGACTGAGCTGCGATCGTTTTTGAGAAATGGTAAGTCCAGCAATCGAAAAAACTCGCTCACTAGGTGTGCTCGTTGCCGGAATACACAACACCTTTTGTGCCAGCTTCGATAACAATGGCATTGCAGGTGCCTTTTCCCTCCAAAATGTTAAAACGTCTTGGGATGATGACAAACTTAGAAGTAGGTGGCATTCAGCTTCCAAATTGCTATTTTTTGTATTTTTAGAATGTCGTTGAGCTAGCTTTAAAATTTTGCATGCTGATGTAGGTTCTCTGGAACTATCCTGCTGAGCAATATCTTGTTGTGGATCGCCAAGTAGCTCCTTATACATTTTTAACAAAAAATCAGTTTTTTTTTAAATTTTGTTTACCACAATAGTCAAGCACGCAATCCAGAGAGCTGAATCGTGGATCTAATAATGATGCGCAGACTAGTATATCCGATAAAGGGAATCTCGAATTCAATTTAGTTTTTATATTGTGTTTCATCATAGTCAAAGCAAGTGGCTCGTTGTTTGTGCTTTCATTCAATATTGATACGATCTCCGTACGAATTAATAAGGCCACGCTTATTGATGGATATTTATCTCCAGACAGAATGTTAACAGCGTCTCTAAACTTTTTTAAGAAGTCTGTTAGTTTATATAAAAGTTGTGCTTCAGTCTCGGATAGTATCAAATGATTCTTATTGCTGCTTGTGAGCAATTTATTTATTGCTGTTCGTTGACACCCGAGACTGTCTAACATTGCTAACACGCTGTGCCATCTAGTTGGAACAGAGTTCTTTAGCGAAACATTTCTTTTGTCCACCAAACTGCTTTGCAAATCATTAGGGTTGTTAATGTTTTTATATGTCTGCAAGGGAACAACGTCTAGCGGTCCAAAATCTTCATCATAGTTAACCCAATCATTATCCTCAGATGCGAGGAGTTCTTCCAAATTGTCGATGCTTGACAAAACCTCATTTTGAAGAGCGTCAGCTTGGCATCTTAAGACATGTGTTTTAAATCGTAAAGCACTCACAATATTTTTGCACTTTACAACTAAATTCCCAATATCCGACACGGAATTGTAACCATCTGTATTAAGCAAATTGTGCAGACCATGTCCAAGGCAGAAATGGTTGTTTATACAGCCCAAAATTATAGCTTTTTTGATATTGCTTCCTTGGTCGGTTACCACAAAATTTGATCCCATTTCCAAATGATACATTTCAGTTAGCTCTTGGAGCTCTGTTAGAATGGTACTTGCCGTATGAGATTTTGCCAAGTATTTTGTTTCCAGCGTTATGTGCTTCATTTCAAAATTCGTCGACAAGAAGTGGAAAGTGAATGTAATATAACTTTTTCTTCTATAATTATCCGTCCACAAATCGAATGTTAAGGCGAAGTGCTTTTGTCCTGATACGATCCTTGTTGCTTCTTTTAAAATGCATTCATATACATCGTCTAAAGCTGTTGTTGACAAAGTTTTGAAGTGTGGAATGTCATCAGAAGATACCACAACTTTATATTTTAATAAGAAGTCTTTGATGCCATTGTGGCTTATTGTGTGAAATGGCAGCAGATCTCTAGCCATCCACAAAGCTAACTCACGTCCCAGCGCTCATTTTCTATCTCTAGGAGATTTAATTGGAATGGCGTTGCTAAAGAAATTTGGTAATGTCCCTCGTACAGCCAATGAAGTACCCGGAGAATCGACATCGCGTAAATTGTGATCATTTTTAAGGTGACGACTTAAATTTCCTGTCGAACAGCTCTTTGAATATGACTGTACTTTAGCACTGAAACAATTTACATCTTATTTAGATTCTAATAAAGTTAAATTATTTATTACCATGAAAATATTGTAGTTTCGTCGGCTTTTTTCTGTTCTTCCAAACACAGCTTACAAAAAATCTTGTCTTCTTCAATGCATTTGTTTTCATTAATAACTAGCAAGGTATCAAAGAAATCCCACACTTTGCTTTTACGAGCTGTGTTACGCTGAAGTTTGATTGAGTACATGCTCAGTGACTTATCCATCTCTTTGTTTTGAAAATATAGAAAACATACATATAAATTTAATACGAGTAATATAATTTGAAACTTACTTTATGAAATCACGAAATGGACGCCACATACAAAGCAACTTCCTACAGACTAACAATTAACCATTACCATTACCATTTTCACAAACTGAAAACAATTCCTGATTACCATTTTTATAATCGTAATTGTAGGTGGAATTACGAATATTCGTGATTATTCATAATTACTTTTACAATTACTTGGATAATTGTAACGGTAAGGGTGATTATTGAGTAATTGTGCTTGAAAAGTCAAATTATTTATGAATTTTTAGGTTCAATGAAATTACTTGAATTATACTCATATTTATTTACTTTTTTGTTTGAAAAATAACAACTTATTTCTCGAGTCTTGGTTCATCCCACTGTTTTCAAACGAAAAATCGGAAAGGGCATGGCGTCTTGAGTCGTTAATTATCATAACACGCAGATTAGTTCCTTTAAACATATTTTTAGAGTACGTTTTTTCAACAGTGCAAATAGGTACTGCAGATTGAATAATATAGCACACAACTCTGTAATTAAATGTGTCATTTGGTTCTTCTACATTCGAGGTTTGTGAAGCATTAATGAACTCAACGTAGATATCGGGTGCTTGATGCGCAAATGCTTGATAAAATTAGACGTTATGGTAAGAAAACCTTTAATAATTGATCCACAGGGTTGCAAGTCGCGCTTATTGATCCAAGCTTTTTAGAGCTCTGATCCTATATCCATTTAAAAAGTTATATTTAACATATTAAATTACTTTAGAGTTAACTTACGTTATTAATAATGTTGAAAAAATTATTTTGGAATTTTGCTATTTATTTGCTTTTGCTTCGGCTTAGTCCTTTTCGAGAGCTTGGCTGTTGAACGTAGTCCGGGTCTTGGACCGAATCAAAATCAAGTCCATTTTAGTTTTATTTTTATAATTATTTAATTTTAATTTGTGACTGTTAATCGGCTCTTTTATATTTGAAGTAACATTAGACTACTACCAATGATTAAAAATAAATACGATTTGTATAAGCGATATCAAATTAGAAGAAAAGTTTGTCCACTTCTTTGTTTTAAAACTATTGCTCGCTTAAAAAAGGAAGGACCATAAGAATTAAATGATTGCTATTATTTGTTTTGGTTTTGTTACCTTCATCATCAAACATAAATTGTGTTTCCAAACTTGATTTGTAAAAAAATCATAATCACCTACAAATACAAAATAATCAACATCAAGACAATTACAAAACCTTTCGGAATATTGGAATATTCATGAATACATAATTTTCGATTAACATGTTTCATTACTAAAAAAGTTTTTAAGTAAGAAAAGCAATTAAATACGGGAAGTAAAAAAGCTCTGCTCTCTAGTATTCTTTGCTCCATGACACGAGAACTACAGCTGTGAAATGTTCTAGAGATGAGACGTTGGGAGATGGAGCTGAGACAATATCGATTCTTTTATTCGATTACTTAAAAGCATCTAAAAAATACTATGGCGCCGAACGCCGCCGCCGCCGCGCCGATATTTTCGTGATTCGGCGGCGGCGCGTTAAAAAAGACAAAAATCGGCGGCGGCGTGGCGCGGCGGCGTAAATGTCTAGTACAGTTTTCAAAGAATCTACTAAACTTACGGAGCGACAAGCTTCGGATCCAAGGACACCACCGCCACCGAATCATTCACCGAGCTATTAAATATTTTTAAAACTCGGTAAGCAAATCCATCCCAACCATTAAACCTGATGTTATTTTTTACTTATGACAAAAAAAGCTGATATCTGAAGAAAGCCTTAAATTTTCAGTCCCGCCGGGCCCTGTGTGCATGACCAGAATAATCATGATATCATATATCATTTCGCTGGAATAAAAGCTCGAACATCTGTGCATGGACGGGGCAACACCGAGCGACGCGACGCGACCATTGCTCTCCACAACAGATACACACAATCGCCTAACCCATACACTGACAGACACAGACAGGCCACAATGCCGATCCCCAGTCGCCCCAGCCGAGTGGGCGAAATCAAACAAGTTTTATGGCAAAAAGCTAAATAAAAGGTGAAGTCTGCTTGCAGTCACGAAAGCCAAGAGGAGTGTGTTTGAGCACAGAATCAACCACCCACGCCTAGATCCCCCTGCCACCCACCCACTTATTTCAACGTTTGGCAACACTCAACAGACCCAGAGAGAGTGGAGAGAGACCGAGAGAGCGCAGCAGATCAATTAAAAAAACAAGGAACAACAAATACAACAAAGAGCAGCTGCAAATTGGCGCACGGAGCTTGCTCGGTCGTGCCGGTGCAGTGGCTGGAGTGGAGCCCCCTTCCTGCTTTAACTACCGACTGAGTAATCTTTGAAAATCGTGAGTTGAGTTTTGTGTTCGTTGGTTTGTAATTTTTTTCTTCTTTTTGCTTAGCGACTCTCGCTGGCTCTTTGGGGCTTGTTGGTGGGCTTTCGGTTCGCCCTCTGCGCGCATTTTCTTTGTTTTTCGTTTTTCGTTGTTGTTGGTCGCCTGAAGAAAAATCAAGTTAACAACCAACGCACGCAACGGCCATAGAGAGAGGTAGGTGCAGGAGTTGTAGTGGGGTAGGGGTAGGCGAGGGGGCAGCCGCGCTTGCCGGGTCGCCAACGACGCCAACGCTCGCGCCTTCGTGTTGCTGTTGTTGTTGTTGCTCGCATGGCTGATTGTCGAGAGGTTTTGGTACTCTGAGCCGAGCAAGCGAGCAATCCGAATCCAGTTTCTTCTTCACTCGCACGGCAGACGTTTCGCAGCGCAAAAAATTTATATTAGCAACAACAACAACAACAACAAAATCTGCAAAATAATAAAACAGAAAGTTGAAAATTGTTTGTGTTTGTGCTGTGCGCGCATCAATTGCTGAGGATCATCAGGGTAAGGATGTGCAAAGAGAGGGAGAGAGAGAGAGGAAGTGTTCTTGATTGCTTCAACTATATCGTTAAGGTTGAAACGGGACGGAGTGCCTAGGTACTTGTACCTAGTCTAGGTACTTATTAAATGTACCGCTATTTAAGTCGCCTAATAACTGTTGATCGGCAACATTTTCGGTGTTCTTTTAAATCTCTCATGTTGTTTGGGCAGAGATTAAGGATAAAGCTTATCCCAATCAATAATTTGATAAGCAAAATAACCATCTTGAGAATTACATACGCCAGGACTCGTTCTAATAGCTTTAAGTCAGCTTTATTTTAACTCGCTGCTCCTGCTGATCCAGAATAAATACACTTTACGCTTTCCGAGACACTTCCTTCTGTGCTTTAATAATACATTCAATATTTAACCCCCTCTAGAGATAGGTTATCCTGCGCACCATCTTATCTTTATAGAAAAGTAGATCCATTTTTGAATTATTTTAGATGATTTGTTTTGTAATTGCATATTTTATGTAAATGTTTTTCACTTTTAGGACTTTATCATAAACATTTATAATTTATTCAAACCACAAATGTTTACTTTTCTTTCAAATGTCTGAATCATAATAATTATCACGTTAAAAATTTCCATTCTGTCGAACCGTGACCGTCGTACACTTGGAAACGAAAAAAGTCAAAATAGATCGAATTTTAATTGTTTTTTACTGTATATTATAGTTTTTAGCAAGCACTTTAATTAGTGTTAAAGTTTGTACCAAATGAAATTCGGTTTCGAAAATAATGACAAAAATGGGAAGCTATTCGAACGTGACAAAAACAGAAGTGGTTTTCGCGAGCAGCTATATAAAAGACAAAGTTTAGCGAAACCAAATACAATAACTAAACCCAAATAGTTTTAATATCTTATGAATCAATAGTTCCTTGAAATGTATATTATTTGATTTAAAAATCTTGAGTACATTTTTTTGTAAAAAATATTTATCTCTGTCGATACGTGACATGTCGAACGTGACATTTTTTCCATCATCATATTTATGTAGTTTCTAAGTAGAATGCGAAGCAAAAACTTACAGTTTATTGCATTGGCATAGTTTCTCATGGTTTCTTATGCATTCTTGTATAGCCCTTTTACCATCATAAGATTTTAGATAGAAAGTACATGTAATCTAAAGTCACTATTTGCAAAAATTAAGCAAATTTAATGTCAAAATGAGAAAATCGATCTAGCACGGCCGTGGAAACGAATATATCCATAATTAGTAAATGTAAGATTAGCGCACATTAGTTTAATTTGATTGTTTCCCATGAAAATTCGATCAAGTATACTGTTTTAACCACTTTAACTTTTTGGCCCTGGTGGACCTTTTTTTTGGAAATGCCCATATGTGATATTCCATTTCAACTCGGCACCCAATTTTTTTTATCTCCAAAAATTTATTAATGGCTATTATTTTAAAGTATTATTTTTCAAACACATCAAACACATGAAATTTTCAAAAATCATAACTTTTGAACGGTGTATCGGATTTTATCAAAGGATTCTCTGTTTTCACGTGAACTTTTCGAATAATAAAAGTCTGAAAATCGAGGTGAAAAGAATTTAATTTCGAAAGTTTACGATTTGTTAAGTTCTTGCGGTATTGCGATCAAAACAACAAATACTGAAAAGACAAAAAGATTATTTCCTGAAGCTTGGTATGGAGATACCCGCGAAATACCCCGAAATGAAAAAGTCCATATAAAAAAATGATTTGGCGATTTCGCAGGTTGCCGTTTCGTGAGTGTTCACGCGCGAAATTGTCATATCGATAACAGAGCGTTGCCACCCGACGTCAACGTGTCACGCGATAGACACTCGATAGTCACGCGGTGAGTGATGATTTCGAAGGTGAAATATATGTAAAACATATTTTTCGTCTCTACATACCCACTATGTGGCGGCAGACACACATATACATACAAGCCCAGCAAATTGAGCGATTGTTCAATCGCCAATCGCCAAAAAGAGTCTTCTGGGAGTCGCAGAAGAGATTATCGGAAGATTGATAGTCTTCCCCGCGACTCCAAGAAGATTTTATAGTCGTCCACCGCAGAAAAGAGTCTTCTGGGAGTCGCGGGGAAGATCGAAGATTGCTAGAAGATTGAATCGTCTAACAATCTTCTGGGAGTCGCGTGGGGGGGAGGTGATCGAAAAAAGAGGCAATGGAGGAGTAACTGGACCGCTTAACTTTCAGAGACAAGCATCAGAGAGAGCAATTTTACAATAACAAATACATACATTATATTGAAAGCGCTTAAAAAAGGGAACTGCGCAACTTTCTGAGTGTAAAAAAGTGAAGTTTTACAAAATTACATTGCTTCTGAGCAAATGAGGGCAAAATCTACGTAAAGCTGATTTATTTCCCAGTAATAATTTGATTAGAAAACTGTGTGGTCGAGTGAAGGAGTTTTATGACTTGATATATATTGGTTTGGTTGCACAAAAATTATATGTATAAATTTACGAATAATTGAATTTCTTACTAACAGTCTAATACAGCGGTGGGCAGCAGAAATAACGGAAGGCGTACAACAACATTCTAATTTTTGTCATTTGCTTTCGAACAACGCGATGCAGCCTGTGGTTGTTGTAATATCTATTGCGTGTCGGAATTAGAAAAATAACGGGCCGGGTTGCGCCCATCACTGGTCTAATATATATACTAATTGATTTTCTTAAGAATTATCTAATGTTACATTATGTAGAAGCAGACAAAAAAAGTTGAAAAAATTATGTTTAATAATTAAATACATTAAATACAAAAATATGAAAATTTCAATAATTAGGACTTGTAACTTTATAACAATTGAGTTAGTGGGGGTGACCCTTCTGGGAGACTCTTTTGCGCATCTTCAAAAATGCTCTCTGCGACACTTCCAGAAGACTGATCCGCGACTCTTCTAGAAGTGTCGCTAAAGTGGCTTACTTTCTCCCAACAGATAATCAGAAAACGATTAGAATGCGATATCGCAGGCGATTAAATTAAACTTATGTCGCCTACAACTCATCGGCGATTAAAAATGTTTGCTGGGAGTGTTGTGGCGCGGAGTTTTATAATAAGTAGGACAACTATACAAGAACATTAAGAAGGCGGAACAACTTTTCAATGGAGGAGAAGGTGGCCCTAGCTCATCCATGAAAGGCATTATGATTATATTATTATCTGAGAAAGTAAAAGATATTTATTGAGTTTATTGATGCTATTATCAATTGATTATTTTTGGTAGGAGATCATTGCAACGCGCCTTGGGCTTCGTTAAAGGACAGCGTACGCTGGCCCTAAGCACGCCAAGAGTGAAATCGGTAGTGAAGTATCTATCGCAACTCAAATAGGCAAATAGGCAGTTAGCTCCACTTATGTCGTTTTTGACCAGTTTGTCGGCACAAAGAATGTGTGCCTATGCCATGCATATAAACAATTAAGTGCTGATTCTCTATTCAAGAAACTTAGCTCCTCATACGAGAGGAACTTGGCCCAGCACAAGATGATTCAATTGTGAACGACGGCGATTCCGTATGTCGTACGGATGAGCTGCAGAACTTTTCAAAAGTTAGACTAGGTACTTCTTTGTCGCCGCAAGTCGTGGTCTTCTAATCTTTGCCGTTGCATTATGAGTATCGAGATGCCATGGCCAAAACAGTCGATTCAGCCCTTTCCCTAGTCGTGTCCAAAGAGCATCAATTGCCTGTTGGAGCAAATTATTAAAAAATTACAAATAAAGGTTACGATAAACCTACAAACGATTTATTTATTTACGTTTTACATCTGCCTCCATTTGGATCTTCACTGCAAGAAAGGATTAACCTAACACTGCCGAATTCTAGGTGCCTTCAGTACCGCTTCTTACAAATCACATAAAGCTATTGTAGCAACTATTGCATTATTAAGGGCCACCATAACTATTCGCTGTTAATTAGTTTAAATTTTCCCGCCAAGTTAAATTTGAAAAATTTTTAGGAAATTTTGATGAAAAATCAATTTGGTCAATTTAGCTAAAATTTCCTCAAAAATTTGTCAAATTGTTTGCCTGTGTGAACTTAGCTTTACTCTCGGGCTGTCTTCCATCTTGAAATAAATTGTGAAATGTACTTTAAAATATTTTCTTTCTGAAAATAAATATTCGGATCAAATACAAAAAAAAAAATACTTCTGATAGCTCTGGTAGCTGTTCTACATGTTTTTCAAATGTTTTCCGGATTACCTTAAGAGCTATTCGGCAAGTCCAATTCGCACCAAACCAAACCGGACCAATCACTTTAGAAAAGGATTCGTTTTAAAATATGACTTTCGTCATTTATTTAAGAATATGTATAATTAATTAATTTATTATGTTTGACATCCTTGCACTAAGTTCTAGAGAGCTTATATTATTGTGGAAGTCACAAAAAAGGTACATTAATTCAGGGCGCTTAGTTTTGCTTAACTACTAAGATTAAGGAATACAATGCTGAGTTTGACATTGCTTACATTATTACAAGTTTATATTAAGTAAATTTTTTTTTTTTGTTTTTTTTTTTTAATATAATTAAAATATTTAGAACATTAATCTGTTTGTAGGTGTGTGAAAAGAGTTTTACGAAAGAGCGGTGCGTTTCTAATAGATTTTATGTGACTAGGTAGTTGATTCCAACAACGAATACTGTGTGTAAAAAAGTGTTTTTTTCAGAGCTATAGAGCCTAAATCTAATGCTTAGTAAATTATTAGTTCTGACCGATGCGCTAAAAGTGAGTTTTTCGAAAAGGTACGAGGGTTCCTTATTATTAATGATCTTGTGTGAGAAGTGTTCTGTAGTTCATCTATGAGTTTAGGGGCAAATCAAATATTTTTAGCGAACAGTGGGATATGTGTTCATGTCGTTTTATGTTAAATATGTATCTGGCAACGTTGTTAAATACAACCTGGAGTTTGTGACGCCTAACCGAATCACAGTTGCAAAAAGCCTCGACCCCATAAAATAATGTAGGAATAAGGCAGGTTTTTGCAATTCTCATTCGAAGTTCAGTTGGCATGTATTGCTGCGTAATAAATAATTACCCGTTCTATATAGTCTACAGAAGTATTGTCAATAAATAATTTTGGTAAACTTGCAGTGTCTATCAGGCCTGTTCCCGTTTCCGATTCCGAATATTCGGAATTGTTAAGACTTGGGATTTCTAAGAAACGATTAAAGGATTCGGTCGAATCTTTTCGCCATCCAGAGGATCGATTGAAGGTAATTGGGATTTTTAAGTTAAAAGTCGAAAAACACAGTGCGTTTATGGAAGCGAGAACATTTAACAATTCCGATTCCGCATGATTTGATCGAAATCGAAAACGGGAACAAGCCTGAATATCTTTTTTGTGAACAACTAAGCACTTCGACTTTGTTGGGTTCAGCCCTAGTCCGTTTTTAACAGCCCAGTTTTTAACCACTATCAGATCGTCATTACAGGCACTAACACATTCACATATACGACTCAGAGGACGGCTTACATATAGTTGGACGTCATCAGCATACATGTGCACTTCACAATTTGACAAAATACTAGACAGATCATTAACATAAATTGAGAAGAGGTATGAGTACAAAAACTTAATGCCAGAGTTCGAAAAACTCTACGTTCTTTTTAGCTTAGTACAAAGAATCTCGCGGTTTACCGTGTCAAACGCCTTGCTAAAATCAAGAAGGGTTAGAAAGGTTACATTATCATTGTCCATTTGCCTACGGATGTCTTCAGCGATGTTTATTATAGCTGTGAAAAAACTTGTTTTTCTAAACCCCGATTGCTTGTCTTTAAAGAATTTTTTCGGAATGCATAAAGTTAGTTATATATAGGTTTGTGTGAATTTTTAATGGAAGATGAGTTGATTATTTTCAATTCAAGTTCGGTATATTACGAGTTCGAAAGGGAAATAAAAGCAAAAGTCAATTTTTGAATCACTCACTCCCCGAAATTTAATTAAAGTCATCTATAAAATGTTCAAAAAATTCTAATACATGTTAAATTATTTTATTTTGCCAAAAAATGTTCAACCATTTTCGTTTTAAGATAAATCAACAATACAAATATATTTTTTTTCGAGTTCATAAATAGGTCTGGAGATTAAATCCATTATTGATTGATTTTTGTTATCCTTCTTTAATTTTATCATATCCTTTTTGATATTATAATATCCTTCCGACGATATTCAGCTCCATAGGATACAAATCTAAGGTGAATTTAACGTTAAATGGATATTATAAATATCCTTTTACGATATATACACTATCCAGTTCAAATGGATACGAAAATCATTCAAATATTCTTTTTTTTTTCATTTAATAAAAATCCCTTGAACCACTGATCTTCACTTTCAGGCCATGGAACTTACTTTATGTAAGTCGTCCAGCACCACGACAGCTTCGGCTTCCGCCTGTGCAGATTGCTGCAGTGATTGCATTATGCCAACTCCAGCTTGTTGCACTGCTTCCTGTTGTACTACGGCCTCCTGTTGTGACGTCAATTGTGAATTGATGCCACGAGATGCCCTTCCCTATCAATATCAAGAGCCGGAGGAGAATTTTGTATCCATCGATGATGTCAAGATCAAGAGTTTGCTTTTGAGAATAGGACAACAGCAACAGGAGGAACTGGCCAGGCAGCGTCTCCAGCAAGCGGAGCAAATAATAGAACTAATGGACGAAGAGGAGCCTCAACAGCCAGCTGGTTTGGTCATAAGTCGGGCTAGAAGCTTGGCTGGAAGGCCCATAAAAAGGCCTTCGCCTGATATACAGCTAATACCCAAGCAACGTATTGTGGCCGAGATTGAGTTGAGCGACAGTGAGGAGGAAGAGCAGGTAGATCTTCCCCTGACGGCGGTGAGCTGTGAATTGTCGGAGCCGGAGCAGATCATAGTACTGAATTCAGATGATGAGCATACTGCTGCTGTGCCGCCTTCCAAAGCCAAGCCGAACGCCAAACGTCGTCCTTATGTGAAGAGACGCGGACGCCATATGTATGAGTGCCAGGCCTGTGGCAAGAAGGTTCAATCCAACTACAACCTAAGGCGGCACATGATGATACACACAGGTAAGGACCAAGATTGATTGGTTAAGGGTTTTTTGTGTTTTGTATACTTGAAGTAAAATAAGATACATTTGATGCTTTTTGGAATTACTTTGGAGATTATTCATGTAAAAAGGATATGAGTTCATGTAAAAAGGATATGAGACAAAAAGCATATTAAAATGATGGGAAAATGAGGGATCTTTTCTCTCCTGTATACAAGGCTAACTTAAGTTTTTTCTTTCTCCCCCAGGTGAGCGACCTTTTCCCTGTGATTTGTGTGAACGTCGTTTCCGTGAGTTTAGCGATCTAAAGAAGCATCGGCGTCGGCATGCCCATGATCCATTATTCATTTGCATGATTTGTCACCTCCAAAAGCCTTCGGAGCAGGATTCCACACGTTGCGCAGACTGTGAGGGCAAAAATTTACTCTTAAAACCACAACATGAAGAAATGCTGGAAGAAGATGAGCCCGAAGAGGATGACGAGGAGCAGGACGAGCTTTCGCCTCCACCCAGCACCTTAATGGTTACTTTAGAGCTTCCAACTAACGTTCCCATTTCACCTGCTCCACCTGCTAGCACAGTTTTGCCACCCCCTCCGCCTTTGGTACGTCCTCCGCTGCCACGCAGTTGCAGCAGTGCCAATTCTTCTTCCTCTCTGGATGCTCCACCGCCTCCCCCTGCTGCTGCTACTAAATCCTCACGCTCACGTCGCTGTTATCCCTGTCCTATATGTCATCGTGCCTTTGGTACGCGTCACAATCTTAAAAGGCATTACATGATCCACACCGGCGAAAAACCGTTTAGTTGCTCCAAATGTCGTAAACCCTTTCGTGAATGCTCTACCCTCAAGAAGCATATGGTTACGCATGTCAAGCAGAGATGGTACAAGTGTCTGAGATGTCCCAGCAAATTTCAAGATTATTTGGATTACTCCGCACACAAGGAGCAGCATCAGGAAGCCACCACAAGCACACATCAGAGCGATGATGGCGATAGTTCGGTGGAGGATTGGCTGGAGTGTTGTGAGTGTCAGGAACGCTTCACCGATTTGGATGTCTATACGGCACATTTGAAGCAACATGACGTGGAACTATATGGCATGAGTGTGGATGATTTTGATGATGAGGACCAGGATGTCGAGGTGGCCTAACATTACATTCCCAGGTCTTTAAGACACAGTATTCCCCCAACGTACTGAGTGATAAACCCCTTCTATGAAGAATCACGGGGTCTTATCTTTATCAAATTAATTATAAATGTTTCATTAATGCTTAAAATGAACAAAAGATGTGCAAGTTTTTGTTGTGAAATATATATAGAGAAACGAGAGTAGAGCGAGTTCTTATCAATGTCACTTAATGTGGGTAGCGGGTATCAAATAGTTTTTGCCATCAAAACCATAAAAAGGGAAAAAAAATCAAAACCAATTTCGTACACTCAAAAAAAATCAAAGAATTTTGTACTTGAATCAAGTACAAACGGTGTTAATAAACGAAAATACTTCATTCAAGTACAAAATACTTATTTCAAGTTAGATTCTTCAATCCCGAAATAGTTGATAAAAGTTTGTATGGTTTTAAGTCAAACCCGATTGAAGCACAAAATTGACTCTAATATTATAAATTTCAATGTCAATAAACAAAAAAGTTCAAAAAATAGGTACAAAAAGTTGTTGTTGGTTCTACGTTGATATCAAAATATTCTAAATTTAAAGTCAATCTTGAAACAAAACAGATGTTCAAAAAAAAAATGTTCTTGTCTTAAGCAGATTAAATTCTAAAGCTATTCTAATAAATAAACAGTATTAAAGGCAAAAAATCATCTAAAGAACCATGGGAACATTATAAGAACAGATTTGATTTAAAATATTTCACATTTTCCATTGCACACTTTTTGGGACCAGCAGTAAAATATCATAAATTCCCTTTAAGAGACATGCCTGACCCACATTATACCCGTAACCTTACAAAAGAATATTGATTTTAAACGAGATCTTTTTTTTGATTCAAGAATAGTCTAGATATAGGCACAGAAGTCATTTGAGTATAATCTAAATTTGAAACAAACATTTCCAAGATCAGCTTGCCGCGTAGCAATAATTTCAATGTTAGGAACGTACGAACTCCTTAACCGCAATTGAGCTGTGCAAGAAGATTTATTTCTTCTTCGGAAGGCATCCCCTAGTGATAGGGATTGTATTTCGGTGCTGAATGGGTTAAACTGGGGATCCCTGCAACCTCTGGGGAATGCAAAAGTAGAATATCCTGTTAGACAACGAAAATCTGTAGTATGAAATCACGAAGACATACGGCAACAGCGTGATCCTCTGCCTAGAGCAGTGTCCGGCAAAACAAATTTAGCCTTTGCATGTGTGCGTTCAGACACGCGAGAGCGCTCTCAGTTAGCACATGTTTGTTATGACAAAAGAGAGCAGTGTAAGCTCGTATGGTGTCGGTGTATCGACGCCGCTGCTACAGAGGATAGACGTCACAGCTTGTATACACAGAAAATTGAACGGTGCCGGACACTGGCCTAGAGCAACGAAGCAGTATCTCGGGAAAACCGGGGAAGCTGTGTCTAGTACTCGAAGGCTGAGAACAACTTAGTCCAGTACTCAAGCTTGAAAACTGGAGAACGTCACGCAAACGGCTTTCAACGAGACAAGCTTATTTTAACTAATGCTGATTTTTTCCTGTGGGGTTAGGGACTTAAAGTCCATTTTTGTGTTTTATTCGTAATATAATGAAAAAGTTAGGCATCATAATAATATGTTTTTGGGGGGATCAACTCTGCCCCATACGGACATCAGAAGGTACGAGAAGTTTTCATACAAAAAAATTGTGGGAAGAAGAAGCAGAGTTACAACTACATCTTGAACTTTTTGCATGTACGGAGGTGCGAAGTTGAATGTAACACTTAACATAGGGGAAACAAAAATTACGTATTTAGTGAAATTGGCGTTGCTATTTTAAGCACCTAAAATTAGGATCATGGTTTTTTTTGAAATGAAATTCAAATTTTGATTTTTCTCATGTTTAAAAGGGGTAGAAATCAAGTTTGCTTTCATAATTAAGACATCAGTTTTATTAATATTATAATTTGTGACTGTTGTGAATTTTTTTTTCACACCGCCCTTTAAAGGTGAAGTTGGTGGCGCGTTTACTTCCTCTTTCTATAAATTAATATTTTGAAAAACGAAAATTGTATTTAAAAAATCGCGCAATTCTTTCGCCTGCGGCGCAAATTTAACACAAAATTCTACATATTCAAAGCTTGCCTCACTGTAATTGCATTAACATTCTTCGGATTATACATCCTACCAATGGCCAAGAATATTTCATGGACTCTTTGAGGATGCGAGGGATACGTTTTATGGAGATCAAATTTGGCCAGGTAACACAGGTAGTAGTCCTGATCGAGCATATATTTGTAGGGGCAAAAATGCAAACTTTGAAATTCAATTAAGAAAGACCCATGGTCGATCGCCAATTAGTTTCTGCACGTAAATTTTTCATAATTCCCGGTCCATCGATGAAAAATAGTTGCAGAATTTTCGGGGCTAGTTAGCTTCAAGTAAACATTTACCTCCATTAGCACTATGCCTTGAACATTTGGACGAAATTTTGCACAGTTCACACCATTTTGGACAGTTCATTTTCTTTAATATGAAATTATGATATAACAGGAACTCAATGACTTTGGACTCCGACATCGACAGAAAATTCGAAATTGAAGTTTCACAACCCGCACAAGCCATATTAATCATCTACTTTGAACAAACGTACTCTCAGAAGAATTGAACACAACAAATATGTTCACAAATTTAATATTTTTTATTATTTATTTGACATTTGAAGAAAAGCACATGCATTATTTAGGTGCAAAAACAGAAATTTCAAAATTCATTTTAAAAGAAACCATGGATGACCGCCAACTACTGTTAACTTTCCTGGTCCTTCAATAAGGGAACGATTATTACACAGACTCCAGCCGATATTTATAGTCCACAACTGATTGCCGGGACCAGCCCATTGCGGTCTCCATAAAGTTTATTTCACCTCTCAGATGGAAATATGTATTTCATCAATGCTCAGTTTTGACCTGTCAAAAAAAGTGTTCTTGCGGACGCTTTGCAAGAAATTGCAATGAACCTTTTTCATCTTCTTCTTGGCGTTCGTGCTTTCCACAATAACGTTGCACCTAAATCAACCTCGACTCGCTTCTAAAGTGCACAGTCTATTGCACCTCGGACATATCAATTCCTTCGCCATCACATTGTGGTCCCATAAATTACCCCCATGGATTTCTTCATAACTCGGGGAAGAGCGTATAATAAACATTTACTCCGCTTATGACACTGAATGGCTGACTGTTTTGAACGACTTTGAATACGCATTTATAGTAAGTTAATGCCGATTATTACTCACTATTATTTTGCCGATCTTATAGCATTCATGTCGAACTAAGTTCGACGTAGTACCATTATATTTAAAAATACTTAAGCAAGTTCGGCACGCAACCACCTTTGGAATTTCATTTCTCGTCGTCATGGCCAAACACGTCCCACACCTTGCTTCTATCGTGTTTTAGTTTAATACTATATAGACCCCTAGTATAGACAACTATTGTTCCAGATGGTGGCGTACTCTATGGAACATGTTTATATATTACATTAATAAATATGTGTTCTTGTTTACTATTTTTGCGTACATTAGTAATTATATTATTTATAGTACTTACATTACGAGAATTGTTTCCCTTTTTCAATAATTACTCAATTAATCTCATGAAAATGACAACGAAATCCGCACGGCTAACACGAACTGAAACCTAAGTATTTAAATAACAGAGAGAGTGCGAGACACACGAGATGACAAGAATCACACGGCAGCTGAATTTAGACACAATGAATCATTATATCAAATGAAATGAAATGATCCAATAAGCACTGATAGCTGTTATGCATTGGATAAACTTACAATTTACTCAGTTATTTGTTAGTTTTCGATAGGATGCACTGAGTGATTACCTATTGCTAACATGATTTGGTGTGAGCTTGTTCAGGTCTCTATTTTAAACTTTCCATTACAATTTTTACTGTAGACTCTTTTACAATGAATATCCGAAGGCCTGCGGTTGTGACTCAGATAATTTGACTCAATAAAACAATTCTTTCCACTCTTTATAGACATATGCAAATTTACATTTCTTAAAAACTGTATTAAGTATCCAAAAACATTGCATCGTAAAGTTTATAATAATTAGGCTAAAGCGAGTTTAGTTTCTTAACAAAAACTAAAAATAAATATGAAACAAGCGTAGGCGAAAAATGACTAAGAAGTAAGCTTTTAAGCACTGGTCCAAGGAGAATCCATTTATAGATATTCAACTAAATGTCCAAGAGGACAGGCTTAGTTTCCTTGGCACATTTAAAGACTGAGCGCATCATTTTCAGGAATCCGGTATCCTTGGGCTTTTCCAGGCCTCGTTGAACGCGATTTTTCATGACCGAAATAAATTCCTTGTTGCTCAGTTGGTTATCGTCTACAAAGAGACAGAAATTATAATAATAACTCTTCAAATCTTAGTTGGATCTACTTACTATTCTCATCGAAAATGGTAAAGACCACATCCACCACATGATCGGATAGATTGACCATGGCCACCGTTTTGGCCACATGCTGTAACGTTTGCTGATCAATCGAGGCTCCTGCTATATGATAGAAAGTCAGAGCGGTGTCCACATCATTGATGTTGTTCAGAAAATGAAAGAAATCCAAATAATCCTGCTTGGATATACCCGTGCCATGGTCACGGAATCGTCGTTTCACACGTTTCAATTTCTTTTGCTTCTTTTTGAGCGGATAACCCGCGTAGGCTAGTAGAAGTTCAGCGAAGTCTGCTTCAGTTATATTGCCATCTTCATTCGGTTCCTTACGTGAGAATTCCAAGGAGAGAATTTCTCTTTGCAGTTGCTCTTGGAAATCCAAGAATTTCTCAATAGTTAATTTCTCATCCATATTGGGACCAAAGAAGTAGGTAATCAAGGCCGAGTTAACACCCTGGGAAGAGGTAGAAAAGACGTGTTAAATTTGGCCAAAAGAGAACGATAAAGCAGGGATGCAAGGGGTGCCAAAGGATACTTAAATGTGGTACATATGTGAAAAGTAAGTTTGTTGTTTATATTAGGCAAAAGAAAGCTAAAAGCGATTTTTTTTTTTTTTTTTTAATACGAAATATACCTTCAAGGACTGTGAGTACTCAAAGAAAAGGAAGTTAAGACATTACATTTATTTATATACACAGTAAGGACACGTTTTTGTTAAGGAACGTGTTCACAAAAAAGGATTAAAGCCAAAAGACATAGAAAATACAATACAAAAGAAGAGATTCCATTTAGTAGGGCAGGGCGTTTGCTCTCAGGTTAAGAGAAGTGGATTAGTTACCTTAAAGGTGTTGCCCGTATTGGCATGATCACGATGACGGGTACCCATGCTGGTCTGTGAACGCACCAGAGTGGCCACCATTTCAAATTCCTCACAGTCCACATCACCATCACCATTCAAATCGAACATGCGAAAGGCAATCTCAAAGTGACGACGAGAAACTGAAAGAGAGAGGAAGGAAAAAAAATTGTTGAGAAGGGTACATAAGAAAAGTAAGAAAAAAGAAAAATATGACAAACGACGAATGACGAATGAAATTAAACAAGTAAGAGTGTTGCGGTCAAGTGCCCCGACAGAAAAACACCCTGCTCCAAATAATGTGGTTCCTATAGCCTTGAACTCCTTTTATTTTTAAATTTATTTGAATAAATGGGGAGGCGCACTTGTATATCTTTGGTGTTTTTGCTCGGATCTTATAGTGGTATACAGAATAGACAGATATTGGGCCTTACTGAATATATATTAAGTCACTAGGTTCAAGCTTAAAAATTGTAGCTCTGACAGTTTTTCGCGGTTAGAAGAAGGAGGAGGAGGAATTTGCCAAATCTGGAGCAAACTTGATCTGGGTACAGTATACACCTACATACATGCAAAAATTTGTGGCTCTACCTCTTATAGTCTCTGAGATCAACGCGTTCATACAGAGAGAGAGACAATTTTCGCTGCTAAAAGATGGAGGAGGTGGAATTTTCCAAATCTGAAACCAACTCGATGTGGGTACAGTATACACCTACATACATGTCAAAAATTGTGGCTCTATCTGTTACAGTCTCTGAGATCGACGCGTTCATACAGACGGACAGACGGAAAAGAAAAGAATGAAATCAAAAGGTTTAAGGCGAATACTCAGATGAGATAAATTTTTAGTTTGGTACGATGTTTCACATGAATAGAAACAATTTCATACAAATAAGATGCCTTTTCAAACGTATTCAGATTTCAAAGCGGTACAAAATTGTTTCTATTCATGTGAAATATCGTATCAAACTAAAAATTTATCTTATCTGAGTATAGGCCTTTAAAGACAACGATATTAGAAATTCGGAAACTAAAAGGTTGTAAATGATTTCCGTCAAATATTCTTAGCTGAGCTATTCCCCAAACTCAGCAATAGATGGGGACACTAGTTTGACCGCTGTGGCGGTCCCAGTTCATCCTGCTCCAATCACAGTCCCAGTTCATCCAGTTTCAATCACAGATCCAGTTCATCTAACTGGTTCACACATCACTATCAACTATCGATGATCCCGCCTATGAATCTTACATCTCTAACTCACAGACACTCACACTTAACTCTCCGCCATGGTGTTACACTCGTTCTTACCGGCAACACACAGTCTGCAATAAACCGAACTTAAACCTAATCTGTGTTTTATACTAAATAGTTAACGTGGCTTAAATAGGCACACCATGTGGCGGTTCCACTCCGAGTTCATCCAGCTTCAATCAGAGATCCAATTCATCTAACTGGTTCACACAACAACTATCAATGCTTGATACTCCCACCTTTTGATATCTTACATCTCTAACTCACATACATCCACACTTAACTCTTCGACATTCTGTGACACTCATTCTTACCGGCAACACGCCGTCTCTAATTAACCGAACTTGTAACATGTTAAGCTAACTCCACCTAATTCTCTTGAAACCGATAATATTAATAACTGAAAACCGACCATCAATAACCCACGAATCCTTGGGGCACATTTGACGTCTTTGCAAAACACGCAGAAGATATTACAAAGAAGGCTAGAAGCAGGAATAGAGAACTAAAGGTTGTAGCAAGGAGTGGATGGGGGAGAGGCATGGAGACGATTACAACCACATACAAAGCAGCGCCCATCTGGTCACCGTCAATCAGAGACACGCAGTGGAGAAATCTACAAATTATTCAAAATGCAGCACTCCGAATAGTTAGGGGCGCATACAGACCACCTGCATCAGGAAACTGAGATTCTCTCAGTCAAACAACACAACACCCTCCTCACCCAACAGCTTTTGATAAATTGTCAAAACTCACAACATCCTAACCACATCAGAACCATCGGACCGATCAGCAAACGTGAACGACCCGTCCGTTTTGATTTTAAGACAGTTAAGCCTGACATAGAGCGATTCCTTCACAATCATTCTCCGAATGAGGACGAATGCGCTGCGGCCCGAAACGTTACACATACTTACATGGTTGATAGCAAGGTATACTAAACAAGGTAGGCCTACTCACTCTCTCGCTCTCTTGCAACTTGTTTAATTTTTAGTCATCTTTGTAGCGAAGCTCTCCGCGGACGAATTTTTTGTGTTTTATTAGTAGCTAAGTAGCCTTGTATTGATATATACTCTCGCTGTGCTCTTGACACAAATTAGGAGTTGTGAGAGAGCGAGTGGGCCTACCTTGTTTAGTATACATTGGTTGACCGCAGCAGCTTAATGCTCTTGATTGTAGCGAAAAATCACTGCCCAGGACGACAAGATCAACGCTGGATCAACTGCGATCTGGGAAGAGCAGACAGTTAATCAGCTACCTGGCGCGGATTAACTCCGAGGTCGCCCATTTCTAGTAAATATATTAAGATTGCTCATTTCACAGCAGCATCAGCACTCTTCAATTATAATTCAATTCAAATTCCATCGCTCTTCTCCTCTTTCCCCCTCCCTCTTCCACCGCTCTCCACTCTTTTTCGTCCCTTCTCATTCCTGTCATCTATCTCAGAGAGCAGAGCAGCAGATGCATGGCATATTTGTAACCTACCTAATTTGTGTGAGAGTTCGTCGTTTCCTCTCATGCTCACTCTATCTAGCGCTGTTAGCAAAACAGCTTCGACCACAATATTGCCTGAGCGCCACAGCTTATATGTCCCTTATACAAACATTTCTTTGGCGTTTTCCCCCACTTCGTGCTGATATTTTTCAAATTTTCTTTCTTAGTGCGCGCCTGCATAACTAAACGAAGGTCTAGGCCAAATCTTGGATCTGTAGGATCAGCAGTTTTGGCTGTGCATGGATAGTATGTCAGTCTGTCAATCATTCTTGTCTACAGATTCCCAAGTATATGTAAGAGAATAGCAGTTTTTGTTGTCCTCAGTCTCCTGATAAGCACGCTTCAGCAATTGTGTCCATTTTAAAATCCTTTCGTGACTGATACTCAATTCGTCGTGAATGACTTCAATCTTGCGTTCGTTTCTTGGGTTTCTTCGCCAGAATCTAAATTTTTTCTTCTACTTGGCAGCATAGCTTTTTGTGACAGAATGTTTGGATTATCTCTGCCTCAAAGCTGTGGCATTTGACCGCATCTGGCACGACGGCCTGCTCGCCAAGATGAAGGGA
The DNA here is from genome assembly GCA_018904235.1 of Lordiphosa stackelbergi. Classification (NCBI taxonomy): domain Eukaryota; kingdom Metazoa; phylum Arthropoda; class Insecta; order Diptera; family Drosophilidae; genus Lordiphosa; species Lordiphosa stackelbergi. The sequence continues at coordinate 3,142 of JAEIFU010000173.1, read as the reverse complement.
AGGCTTAATCTTCAAATCTTCTTAATGGTTAAATCATTCGGACATGCCCTCATAGCGTGACATTCCGAGGTGCCCGTCACACACACACTCAGAAGGGACATTAGTCCTGGCGTCTTCCTGCACGGAGAATGTCAAATTGCACTTGTCAAACAAAAAATTAACTTGAGTAACCCTGGACTTAAAATTTTCATCAAACAATAAAGCATGTCCGTTCTTGCTCAAAATTTAGACCGCAACTATTACAATATTCTTCTTTGCCAGGCTACTTGTTTCCAGAAGAAGTTCAATATTGTGCCTGCAGGTTTGATCCTTGTCGTTTTACTGAAACTCACTTTGAATTGCTTTTGGTAAGGAAATATTATTAAACCTTAAATTTTGATAGTACCATGCCGAATAATATTACATAAATTTGGACTATTGAAAATATTTATCGTATCCTGCAGCTCTTCTTAACGGAGGCCAACGCAGATGTTAATCGTGCCTCAGCAGGTTAATGGAGATCTCGAAAATTTGAACATATATGTCATTCGACAGCGAGCATATAAACTTGTTTCTTTCAAATAGTATTTTTCAGGGGAAGCTCTTCAGACGGGAGGGAACCAGGAATCTTGACTTGGCCATGCACCTGCACCTCCTAGGTGCATCCTTGACGAGTGTTTGTGTCGGTTTGTTTTTTAATTGTTTTGTTTGTTTTTTTTTTAACAAAATAAACTGAACTTGAACAATTATCACTTTACGCTTACAAACTAAATCAGGAAATGACCAAAAATTGTAAGTTGGAAAAATTTAGAATTTTTTTTGTTTGGAAAATGGACTGCCAGAACACTTTTTTTTGTTGAATTTTGGAATTTTGTTTCGTTCTACATCTAGCAGGAAGCAGCTCTAACAAGTAACTGAATATTTCTACCAGCTTCGCTCGAATCTCAATTTGACATTTGAAATTAAAAAAACACCAGGTTGCTATGATAAGGGGAAGAGCAAAAGTCTACTATGATTTTAATAAAAATTTCAAATAAATTGAATGTAAGTCAATTTTGTGTTGTAGCAGCAATCTGAAAGATATGAAATCGGCCCATGATCCGCTCCTGCTATAAACCGAAACCGTAAACCTTAACCCCTAAAACATTTTGAAATTTCTAACCGAAACCGTATCTGAAACAAAAATTGTTCTTATAATCGTAACCGTATAAAATTTATTAAACAAAAACAGAAACAAATATAAAATATAAAACTTCGATAATCGCTAATTTATTTGCTGACGGGCACAAAGAAAAGAGAAGGAACGAATAATAATAAATCTGTCTGTCCCTTATGCCTGCCTAAACCGTTCATCCGATTGTGATGAAATTTGGGAGAATGGTTGGACGCTTGCCCGCCATGGTTTCTATATTAATAAAATGGGCGAAAAATGGTCTAAAAAACCGCGAAATTTGCTAAATTGTACCGATTGTAATGAAACTTGGGGGATTGGATATCGATAGGTTTGCCCTGGAAGGTTTATAGCTTCTAGAAATGGGCGGGAAATGTTAAGAAAACCGCTAAATTTGCAAAATTTCCGATTGTGATGACAATTTGGGGCATGGTTGGACGCTTGCCTGGGAAGGTTTCCCCTCAGAGCTAAGTTAAAGTTGTAATTTTTTTGGCGATAACAAAAGCCCTAAAAATTTCCCCTGCAATGTAAGTGGAATCAATAATTGTTTCAGAATCTTCTAAAACATTGTTCTCAGTGAATTTGCGAATATAATCAAGTGTGGCAGGGTGACATTTTTGTCGAAAGAATTCGGAAATGGAAATGGCAATTGAAAACGCACATTAAGAGGTGTAAACCAATAACCGAGAAATTTTGCTAAATTTTCATTTAAGTTTATACGAATTTTGCTGACTTTGGTAAATAAGAAAAAACTGCAAATTACGGGTAAAAAAATTAGGAAATTTTCAAAATTTTCATTTGATTTTTTAGAGGGGTAATTTTCCATGTTCACCATTTTTTTTTTCATTTTTTGGATCGATATCGATTATTAATCAGCTCTTAATCGATAATTATCGAAGGCTAACCTACACAATGCTACTACCGACTAAACCGCTCAGAAACTACAGCTGCGACCGCATCTAAAGAAGGCAGAGTGGCACGCAGAACAAAGAGAGCTGCTGCTGGAAAAATATTATCATCTGAAGAAACAGCCAAAATCCTTGCTTACAAGGATACTGGCATGTCTAATAGGCAAATTTCCATTAAATTGAAAATAAATCCATCTGCAGTGGATATGTAATCAATTAAAAGCAGAAATATAAAACAAATCGATCAAATAATAATAATCAAAAGATTTCTTCTCTGGCTTACAGAAAAATGCAACTGCATCGCAAATAAGAGCTGACTTACAATTACCCGTTACTAAGCGTCGTGTACAACAAATTTTATCTGGAAGTAATCGGCTAATTTGGAAGAAAACGAAGCTTTAAAGGAATCGCATAAAGTTGCAAGAATGGAGTTTGCTGAAAAACACATGTAATGGACCGATCATTGGAAAAAGGTAATATTTTCAGACGAGAAAAAATTCAACCGGTCCAGATGGTTTTAATTATTGCAGGCATAATTTGAAGAAGCCCGAATCCATTTCTACTAAGCGGAACTTTGAAAGAGGTTCGTTAAGGATATGGGCTGGTTTTAGTTACTATGGAAGGACCCGTAAAGGATATGTAAAGTGAATATGAACTCCGAAAAGTATATAACCATGTTGGATGAACTATTAATAAACTTTTTGGATCAGCAACCTACTTCAGACACCATTTTTCAGCAGGATAACGCTGCCATACATGTATCACGACTCAGCGATAATTGGTTTCAGGAGAAGATCGAAGTTTTGAAGTGGCCAGCAGGTTCCCCAGATCTAAATCCTATAGAGAAAATGTGGGGTAACTTGGCACGACGTGTACATGCTGGTCATCGCAAATTCGATTCGGCGGAAGAGCTCAGGATTGCTGTAGTCAATGAATGGGCCGAAATTCCTACTTCAGAGTTTCGAAAGGTCATAGACTCAATGCCAAAACAAATTTTTGAAGTGATTTCAAAATCTGAAAGCTGGACTCTCTATAAATCATCATTTTATTCGACAATAATATGTATATTGTTATTTTGCTATAT